>CM022877.1:16078680-16089162 GCA_012654025.1 Pachypsylla venusta | reverse complement strand
ATCAATGTTAATCAGTTCCTGTAACGTCAGCATCTTGTGAACGGTCATTTAGTAAAGTCAAATTAGTTTTAAATCATTTGCGAATAACAATGGGAGATGATCGTTTGAATGCATTGATGATGCTATATTCTTCGAATGATAAGGTTGACGAAATTAACGTCCATGAAATCGTTGAAAAATGTTTGCTCTTTTGAAAAATTTTTGCTCTTAAAACACCGCAGAATTCGAATCTGCCGTCGATTTGCTCTTTAGTGATCGGACTTTGCTCTTTAGTGATAGTATTATTTTAAAAAATATACCCATGTGTCACATTAGCAAAGTTTTTTTATTCTTAGAATTATACAAGACAGTGGCTGAATAGGTTGGAACCTGGAGTGGCAGTTTTCAGGGGCGCCAATTTCAAATTTCAGGGTCCGAAATTTCTAAAAAAAAAACAATAATTGTCAAATATAATACTTGGGTGATTGTTATGTTTTTTGGTTTTAGGGTCCTTACCGGTGCCCTAAAACCAAAATTCCTACAAAAATTGTCAACTATAATAGGTAAATACTTCGGTGACTGTACACACCAATTTTTTTCAAAATCAGACAAATTTTATGTTTTCTACAAAATATCAAAAATTATCTAATATAGGTAATTCTCGGCTGAATCAATATACCAAAAAATGTCAAATTGAGACGACTTTTGTATTTTTACATTTGTGGGCCCCTGCGGGTGCCCCATACCGAAATTTCTATAAAATACCAAAAAATATCCAATAAATTACTCAGGTGATCTTTACTCAGGTACTCATGTGTTTTGGATTTTAGAGATTTTTCGGGGTCCTGGGGGCGATATCGAGAAAAAGAAAAAGAAAGAAAAAATTGATCGGATCAGCGGTTTGGCTCCCAGATCTCTGCACACGATTCCGTACGTACGCCATACGTCTTACGTATTTCCAAACTTCAAAAATGAAAATATGGCCCAAAAGCAATAGGAAATGCCATATATGATATCTATTTTTGGGTTTCGGGTTCCCTTCAAACGTTTTTTTAGGACAAAATATGTTCAAATTTTCTGCAGGATTACTATACTTTTATAGGAAGAGAAAATTCAGAATAAAAAATCTAAGAAATACCACTAAAATGGGAACTATTAAATCTCCATTTCATTTTAGGGGGGGACCCCCCAATTTCACAATAAAATTCAGTGATAATTCACACCTACAAAGATTTTACTAATTTCATTCCTATATGAATTTATGCAGTCGGCAAATTGCAGTGGTGAGTCGGCATTTTCATACATTTTACCCCCCCACAGTTTCCACCCTCGCTACGCCCCTGCGAACTAAGACCGAGTGGATTTTATATTTTCCTGAAGATTTCGGGGATCCATTTTCGGTTATTTTTGATATTATCGCTGTTAACTGTTTTTAATAGTACCTACCACAATAACAAATTAATAGAATAGGAAGTGGGGAAAGTTCCTTCCTTAATTAACCAATGTATCGGAGTACCAGTGAAACTCCAGCGCTAGTATTGCTAGATGGATTTTCAGTGAACTAAATACAACATGGAAGAAGCATTACACTATCTCTTGCGTGTATGGCCGGCCTTAGAAAGAGATAGTTGCTGAACGGGGTATTTCTTTCTCTCTTACTCTCCTTATTTCTTATGGAGAATGTAGGTACCTATTCTATTGAGCATTAATTTCTTCGTATGATTTTTTATTTCTGCTATGAAAAATTATTTTTTATTTGTATATTAATTTCATATTTTCCCTCTCAGTATCTTTAACTATTTTAATTTAACGTCTCTTTAACATCTATCGGTCATTCGAGACGGGTTTAGCCGGAAATTTACAAATTGACCTCACTCAGTATGAGCTGCACCGGAAAAATAGCCAGCATCACGAAGGCGTGGACACCTACTTGCTGGACGTTGCTTAACTTCAGTGTTCTAACGGGAACTGGTGTATTCGACGTGCCATAGACGCTGGCTATGGTTAATTTTCTTAAATAATAAAATTTTCAAAAGTGTAGTAAGGTAGGTATCTTCAAGATGTGAATTTTTTTTGTTCTTAATACTCACTTTCACTTCTCCGAACACTCAAACCCAATAATATTGATACAAGCAGTTACCAAGACCAACCTTCGCCCAAGATTGAAACAACTGAAATGCAATGTTTCCAACTGGGTCTAAAAAAAGGTACTGAATTTTGCCAAAAAAAGATATTAAATTTTTATAACCACCTTCTTGCCCTAAAAATACAATATTGTGAAGTCTTGAGGGGAATATTTTCTCCCCCATGATAGGTACCTATTTTTACTTTCTTTTCCTAGAAGATAAAGTATTGTATTCGTGCAGAAATTTTAGACATATTTTTTAAACCTTAATATGTATTAATACATGAAAAACTTCAACCGGGATATATTTTCAACTAGATTCTACAACCACCCTTAAAAAATGGCTAAATTGGGATACCATTACAAGTAAAACCAGGGCATGACACAAGGCCCGAATGGTGCAATAGTTTCTAGGGATAAACTTCGAGTTTTTATCAAAAAAACAACAACTTCATCATCGAGGCATAGCCAATCAAAACATTTCCTAACCTCTCTGGTTTGGGAGATGTTCATCTTAACGCTTATATTGATAAAATAAACAAACTTGTTCTTCTAATGAAGTCGCTTATCCATAAAAACTCTTGTACCATTCGGAAAAACTATTGCTCCATTCCGGCCTTGTACCGAATCCGTAAAACCATAATGAGGTAGATATGGAATTATATTATTAAAAGACAAAAAGCAGGAGTAAATGAAATAACTATACCTATAAAAATCTCAACTTGGGATGAACTTCAATCCCAACCTCCCAGTCCACAATGCAATACGTACACTTATCTACTTAGATCGGTTAAAAAATATGATTAGTATTGACTGAAGTGATATTTGAAAGAAAAAAAAAATGAATTAACCGTTTACGCAATTGTCAGTGCAATGTTGTCTGTTGTATAAAATGAACCCTAGAGTCCTTAAAAATTTCATCTTCACAACTTCACGCTCATTTTTTTTTTTTTTAAGACAAAAAAGAGTAGAATCTGAAGTTCTTTTTTGCAATTTTGTCAAGAAAAATCTAAAAAGGTATTGAATTTCAAGCCAAGGTACTGAGGTATTGAATTTTTTGAAAAGGTACTGAATTCAATACAATTGTACTGACATTGTAGACATTGCTGATTTTTTTTTTAATTTGATTTTTATTTTCATTACAATTTGATATAAGTATTATTTTCAATATCTTATTCTTTATTGATTGCAGGTTAGTATTAGTACATCTACATATTATCTTTTGCTTTTAAGGCCCGAATTCTCAAACTCCGCTATACTGTAGCATTAACCGATGCTATTCTGATAGCATGGACTGTCGCTACGCGATAGCGACTGTTTTTTTCGTATTAATAAACCACAACAAACTTGAATTATCTGTTACTATTTATGATAANTAGAGAGCCCGTACTGTTTTGATTTCAAATAAGTCAGACCATAATATGTTGCATGCTGCCAAATTTGAAACAATAATCAATAAATAAAACTTGAGTGGTAAAACTACTTTGAATCCAAGATTACCATGCTTTAAAATTTGGTTTAACAATTTTTGATGCAGGTGTAGGTTGAAATGGTGGAATACACCAGTTCTCGTTATATCACTGATGTTAAGCAGTGTGACCTCGTGATGCTGTCTATTCCTAGTTTCCCGCGAATGGAGGGTGAAACCTTCGTCTTGAATGGCTAACGTTTTAGGTGCGGCTAAAAAAAATTGATAGTGAGTATATTGCAGAAGGAGGAAGACGGAGACGTTCTTATCATATCCTGTCTTCTTCCGGAAAAACGGATGAAGATCTACAGAATTTACACGTCACGACCAGAAGAGGGCTGTTTTCAAATACTAATAACAAAACATCCAAGTTTGAAAGAAGAAAAATTCTCACAGTATTATCTTTATAGGAGTCCAGTCTGACATCAAATAGGGGTGGGTTTCAACTAACCAACTCAACGAACATCTCATCTTCATCAGAACAAAATGACATTTTCAGTTTTCTACCGAAATTAATAAGAAATATATTAAAATTACGAACCACAAACACAAGTAATGAGTCGCCTGACTGGAGCGACAGCACTGGTCTCGAAGCGACAGGTTCGCGCGACCCAGTCGCCTGCTTCGGTCTGTCCTTCATTTAAATACACAGAAAGCAGTGGTGTCGCGGTCGCGAGGAACGGAATGCTACTTTTATGTTTCATTAAGTAGGTATGACAGTATACAAAATAAAGAGAGGTCAAGACCAATTAAAAACAAAAACATATGGATTTTATTTGGATTACTTCGCTCACAAGTAATATACCTTGCTCGACTTAAGAATTCAAGTATCTATTTATGTTTTCGTTCGAAATTTTGTACCTAAAAGGAAGTGTGGATGAAAATAAACCAATATATAATTAGCTAAATTATACAGAGAGTCGTGGCGGAAACATCCTCCCATCCGAAGATCTCATTTACTTTATGTTATACTTTTCAGAAATTGTGATTCTCATAGGCCACTGATAGCTTTGAGAATGGAGGATTCAGTTGTCACTATTATTAAAACAGAAAGTATTGATATTAAAACTGAGCAGGAAGAATTTGACCACCCTGCTTCATACTACCAAGTACCTTTACAGTTACAGCCCTTGATCATTCAGTCTGACGATTTATCTTATACGTCGATCATTGAAAACATAAAGTCTGAACCAGATACAACAACAAAATTACAAAATTACGGGGTAACCAAAATGAAATATTTAAATAATTAAATTAATACACATGATTTTTGTTGGTAAAAAATAAAAAAAAAATTGCGAAAGAAGAGAAAAATGAGTTCTCGAATGACATTGTAAAAAAAGAGAGGTCTACTTCAAAAAATTAAAACATGAGCTTCAAATGTGATGAATGTGAAGATAGCTTCTCAGAGAAAAGTGATTTGAGGACACACAGATTATTACATAACGTTGTCAGATTTAGGTGCAGTGATTTTCTGAGAAGAGCACTTTGTCTACTCATATGCTAAACCATGAAGGTATCAGATTCAATTACAATCAATGTGGTAAAAGTTTTTCTCAAGAGTCATTTGTCTAATCATATGTTAAAACATGAAGGTATCAGGTTCAAGTGCAATCAATGTAATAAATCTTTTTCTGGGAAGAGTAATTTGTCTAGACATATGCTAACACATGAAGGTATCACATTCAAGTGCAATCAATGTGTTAAAAGTTTTTCTCAAAAGAGTCATTTGCCTAATCATATGCTAAAACATGAAGGTATCAGGTTCAAGTGCAATCAATGTGATAAATTTTTTTCTCAAAAGAGTAATTTGTCTAATCATATGCTAAGACATGAAGGTATCAGGTTCAAGTGCAATCAATGTGATAAATCTTTTTCTCAAAAGAGTCATTTGTCTAATCATGTGCTAAAACATGAAGGTATCATTCAAGTGCAATCAATGTGATAAATCTTTTTCTCAAAAGAGTCATTTGTCTACTCATATCCTAAACCATGAAGGTATCATATTAAAGTGCAATCAATGTGATAAATCTTTTTCTCAAAAGAGTCATTTGTCTAATCATGTGCTAAAACATGAAGGTTTCAGATTCAAATGCAATCAATGTGATAAATCTTTTTCTGAGAAGGGTACTTTGTCTACTCATATGGTAAAACATGAAGGCATCAGATTCAAGTGCAATCAATATGATAAATCTTTTTCTCAAAAGCGTCATTTGTCTACTCATATCCTAAACCATGAAGGTATCAGATTCAAGTGCAATCAATGTGATAAATCTTTTTCTCAAAAGAGTCATTTGTCTAATCATATGGTAAAAATGAAGGTATCAGGTTCAAATGCAATCAATGTAATAAATCTTTTTCTGGGAAGAGTAATTTGTCTAGACATATGCTAACACATGAAGGTATCACATTCAATTGCAATCAATGTGATAAATCTTTTTCTGAGAGGAGTCATTTGTTTAATCGTATGCTAAAACATGAAGGTATCAGGTTCAAGTGCAATCAATGTTATAAATCTTTTTCTGAGAGGAGTACTTTGTCTAGACATATGCTAACACATGCAGGTATTTGATGTCAGTATTGCTAGTCGTTTTTGTACATTATTTTAAAATGTAGGTAGTGTATTATCTGTATTCATTGACCGAAGGAAGCAAGTTTTGCTTGAAATATCTCACTGTCTGTTCGTTACACGTTCTCGAACGTCTGTGAATCACTAGCGTATTTTTTTAGCAATTTTTGCTTGAACCATCTCACCGTCTGTTCGTTACATGTTTACTCTCGAACGTCTGCATTTGTGAATCACTCGTATATCTCGGGAACGAAACACGTTTTGCTTGAAACATCTCACTGTCTGTTCGTTACGCGTTTACTCTCGAACGTCTGCATTTTTGAATCACTCGTGTATCTTGGGAACGAAACTCTTATGCCTGAAACATCCCACTGTCTGTTTGTTACACGTTTACTCTCGAACGTCTGCATTTGTGAATCACTCGTGTATCTTGGGAACGAAACACGTTCTGCTTGAAACATCTCACTGTCTGTTCGTTACGCGTTTACTCTCGAACGTCTGCATTTGTGAATCACTCGTGTATCTCGGGAACGACCTAGTTTTTTCTATTTTAAAATTTTGTGTCTTGATGTCGGTAGAGATGTGGAATGCTGGTTTGTACCTCGGAAAGTTCCTAGAATGCTGGAATTGCATGAGTTCTATTTTCGTGATCATACACCAAGACCAAGTAAAACATCTCTGGACGTTGTTTAACTTCAGTGTTTTAACGGGCATTGTATTCAACGTGCTATTGGCGCTGGACCCTACCCTAAATTTTGATTTTAAAATACGGACCCCCAAATTTCCTTCCATTTTTCACATCAACACACATCTGAGTTGATTTATGTTTCACTGGCAGGTTCGCCCTCTTCGCTTAAACCCTGAAGGACGTGCGGTCTCGTGCTTTTGTCATCAACTTTCCAATGTAAATAAAAGTTTTAGTACCGATTAATAAGCTAGTTTTATCTGTAATCGTGTAAAATTACACGTTTTGTCTTTTAATAATATTCATTTGCAATTTTCCTAATGTTCGCTAAAAGTCATTAAAAAAAGCAACCACTACCTAGCATTTTGGCAAATCAACTATTTTGGGGAATAAAATTGAGATTTGATGCGTATTGTCGATTACTTCATCGTTTTTTTTTAATGAACATGTTTTTTTTTTGTTCTCGGAAAACAAAATAGAACAAGAACATAAAGCTCGCACTGTCGCAGCAAATAGAGCATACTTTAGAATCCAAAATATCCTAAAAAGAAGATCTTTGTCAAGTAATTTCAAAACAAGTCTTTATCAATGCTATATTGTACCAATCGTACTCTACGGTAGTGAGGCCTTAACCTTCCGTAAAACAGATGAAGATAAACTGCAGATATTTGAAAGAAAAATATTGAGAAGAATTTTTGGCCCAATCTTTGATCCTGTCTTTCAGGAGTTGAGAATTCTGAAAAATAGAGAAATTGAAGAAAGATATCAACATCCCAACGTTATCCAGACAATGAAGAAACGCCGGCTCAAGTGGGCGGGTCATGTCGTGAGGATGCAGGATAATAGAATTGCAAGAATAGCGTTGGAAGGAAATATAGAAGGTTACAGAATGAGAGGAAGACCCAGAACAAGATGGAAAGACAATATTAGAGATGACGTTGAACTGATTGAAATCAACCCAGCAGATTGGAAAGAGATTGCCCAAGACAGAAGAGTTTGGGCAGAGGCTGTTGAAAAAGCTTATGGTCGCTAAGGCCCCACCACAGAAAAGAAAAAGAACAAATTTATATTTATTTTTAATAATGTTTACAAATTTAATATGCAAAGAGGGAAAAAATACGGTTCCTCACTAATAATCACACTTAAGTTAGTGTGTTTGTGGGGAGAAAATACAAAAAAAGTTATTTATGAGGTTAATGATATGATGATGATGATAAATGGGTATTCCTGTTATTTGATAATATCAATATGTTTATCCCATTTCAATCTAGGATCAACAATGACTCCTGAAAATTTGTTTGACATTTTTTTTTTTCACTGAATTCTTTTTATATAAACTGCGAAAATATTGGTGAGTCACAAGCGCATTCGTCTGTCACGACATTCTCAAGTAGACTGACTCTAATTTGAACTCAGGAGCTATAGATGAGAGAATTCTATAATTATGATGATGCCGGGGGATGCTTCATCCTAGCTTGTTTCTTTGATTATGTACATAAATTATTTACATTTACAAGTTATTCTCTATTTATATTTAATACCTATTTTGAAATAGTTCATATTATTCATTAATTCTATTGTCTTGTTTCTTGCCCTAATTATTCCATTTCTTCTTTTATCTTCCTTTTAGAGTAATTTCTTTCGCTGGATATGATTTTGAAGCTTTCTATAGGGTGATTCAATTTTGAAGTGATATGCGTATTATGATGTCATAACAGACGAAAGCGCTCGTGATTCACCAATATTTTTGCAGTTGATACAAAATCATTGAAATTTATATTTCATAATGACTGCGAACATCCTAAATACAATCTCTAAATTCAACTTTGTTTTGTTCAATGCATGTACAGGTCGTCGTGTCTGTGCAGTAATGTATTATAATATCTATTTCGCTTGTTCTGAAGTTAGTTTGAGGTGTGAAACTCAAGTATGTCGTTTTATTAACAAATCCATCTGATTGAATCAAAGGTTTACTATGTTAACGTCTGTATTAGCAATCCCCTATATCGAATTTGACTTTAGTCAAATGTTCCATCTGATTGAACCAAAGGTTTACTATGTTAATGTCTGTATTAGCAATCCCCTTTAATCGTATTTGACTTTAGTTAAATGTTCCATCTGATTGAACCAAAGGTTTACTATGTTAATGTCTGTATTAGCAATCCTCTATAATCGTATTTGACTTTAGCCAAATGTTCCATCTGATTGAACCAAAGGTTTACTATGTTAATGTCTGTATTAAAAAACCTCTATAATCGTATTTGACTTTTCATCTGATTGAACCAAAGGTTTACTATGTTAACGTCTGTATTAGCAATCCCATAAAATAGTATTTTACTTTAGTCAATTGCCAATTATTTCATCCCAGGTTGGAGTGGAATATAATAATACAGTGTGGTCTGCGTTTGATATAATTTTGGCTAATCCTTGTGGTACACCAAACGAAGGATGTTCTGTATCACTAGTCGTGATCCAAAATTGGAGAGAGTACTGAGCCTTGTGCTTTGTGGTACACCAAACGAAGAATGTTCTGTATCACTTGTCGTGACATCCAATATTGGGGAGAGTACTGTGCTTTGTGGTACACCAGACGAAGAATGTTCTGTATCACTTGTCGTGATCCAAAATTGGGGAGAGTACTGTTCCTTGTGGTACACCAGACGAAGAATGTTTTGTATTACTTATCGTGATCCAAAATTGGGGAGATTACTGTGCCTCGTGGTACACCAGACGAAGAATGTTCTGTATCACTTGTCTTGATCCAAAATTGGGGAGAGTACTGTTCCTTGTGGTACACCAAACGAAGGATGTTCTGTATCACTTGTCGTGATCCAAAATTGGAGAGAGTACTGAGCCTTGTGCTTTGTGGTACACCAAACGAAGAATGTTCTGTATCACTTGTCGTGACATCCAATATTGGGGAGAGTACTGTTCCTTGTGGTACACCAAACAAAGAATGTTCTGTATCACTTGTCGTGATCCAAAATTGCAGAGAGTACTGAGCCTTGTGTTAAACCAAACGAAAGATGTTCTGTATTACTTGTCTTGATCCAAAATTGGGGAGAGTACTGTTCCTTGTGGTACACCAAACGAAGAATGTTCTGTATCACTTGTCGTGAGATCCAATATTGGGGAGAGTACTGTGCCTTGTGGTACACCAAACGAAGAATGTTCTGTATCACTTGTGATCCAATATTGGGGATAGTACTGTGCCTTGTGTTAAGCCATGGGCGTGCACAAGGGGGGGGCGGCTATAGCCCCCCCCCCGAAATTTTTTTCGAGATAAGCCATCAAATGTGAAACGCGAGTGTATATCATCTAACCCTGTGCTTCTTTTTCAATGTCATGCAGAAAACATTTTTTCGGGAAAGGTTTACATAACAAAGTGCAAAGTTAGGGCGATTTAAATTTTTTTCTACATATTTTCAAATTTTTAGTTACCTATTATTATTTGTGGTTTGTGTTATGTGTTAGCTAGTTGACTAGAGTGTTTAATAATAATTACATTTTTAACTAAAATAAGCTGGGTGGGTTTCACCAGGAGACTTAAAAGTTAACAGGAGAGTTAACAGGCAGGTTTTCATTGAACCGATCTGATGGTAACTTTGAAACAAGACCGTCTGATGGGGGGTGGGGGCGTTGCGGTTTTAGGCAAA
>CM022877.1:16054154-16071712 GCA_012654025.1 Pachypsylla venusta | reverse complement strand
TCAAAATAATACTGTCACTAAAGAGCAAAGTCCGCAGCCGAAGGCTGCAAAATCTTTTAAAATAATACTACCACTAAAGAGAAAAGTCCGCAGCCGAAGGCTCCAAAATCTTTTTAAAATAATGGTCAACATCAACAGAAAATAGAAATATAACAATAATATCACTAAAAGATTAAAACTTTAGAAGAAAAACATCTGCATTCGGTGGTAGTATGATGGAATGATTAATGAAGAGAAAGTATAGTACGGTTTTCCGTACCATTTATTACTAAATAAAAAAAATAGATAATAAAAAACCAAGTTGAAAAAAAAAGGTATCGTTTTTTTCACCTACTTTCCTACTTAAATAGTGCAGATTAACACTGGTACTTGGGAAATTCGAACAGAAGAGATAGAGAGAAAGACCATCCGATGGCTCGTAACAAATACGTATGTGCCAGTTGCTCCTTCACATTAATATGATACCTTCACCCGTACATGTCGGAGGTTTTTAATGTGAATTCAGAGTTTTTTTGGGTAGAAATCAGCGGATTTTTTTTAAAAAATCATCTGGCAACACTGTGCCCAATAACCATTAAACTCTCAAACTTATTTCTTAATTGTTCCTTCCTCAGGTCTTTTATTTCGTTGGTTGTAAAGGAAAAAATATTATCATTTTCATTATCAATAATACCTAATTATTAAATTTTAGTTCGTTCGTAATCTCTAATCAATTTATCATATACTAGAACGCAAATAGTAATCAATTTATCATATACTAGAACGCAGAACGTAACAATATTGATTTTCTGATAATTTTCAGTTTTGAAACAATCCTGTAGCCACTTTATCAATTTGTTACTATCAAAAAAGTCGGGACTCCAGTTTCAGTTTTAGCTAGATTTGTTTCTGTGCAGTTTTTATTATCTCAAAATTTTCTAATCTTTACAAATAATAATTCACTACAATTTTCCCAATCTTTGAGGTATTACTTAACGTTCAATATGACTGTAATAAAAGCGTTCAATGATGATAAAAAAGATATTGATATTAAACCATTGGTGGAAAATGCTATACCTGTAAGTACCCGATGACAAATAAAATACATAATTCTAGGAATATCAAGATTTCTTTCTTTTGGAAATGGTTATGATGGCCTAAATCATTACTAATATGAAATTGTTATTATTATTTTTTAGAACCGTAAAATTAATGTATTATAAGAAAGCTCAATATTGTCCGTAATCCCGAGCCAAAATATTGTGCTTAATCCTAAAGCCAAAATTTAATGCAATGCATCATTAATTAGTTTAGTTAGTCATATCGGTATGAGATATCAAAAAATTGATAAAATAGAACACTCCCTAATCATAAACTTGGACTCCAGAAAAAAATATGAAACTTGAAATATTCCGGTTTGTATCCAAGTTACGACCAATTTTCGTAATTAAAAACATATAATTGAGGCAATGAAAGTTGTTAGTGGCCTAATGGAAATAGTTGCACCTTTAAGACTAGGGCAAAAATGTAGGTAAAGGACCATTGCCATACGTTTGGTTTGGTTATAATCATTATTTAGAGAAAAGTGTCGATTTCTCGAGTTCTTTTAAATGGAATTGTACAAATATTTTTTTTTGATAAATGAATGTCTCATCAAATCTTTTTTATTTTTTAAAAATCGAGGGTACAAAATAACGGACACCGATTTCAAAATTTTGATGGAAGTATACATTCCCCTAGGTGTTGTTAAAAAAGCTTTAGTGAAGTCATCATCTTACTTCAGACCAAAATGCCCATTAAAAAATCTTTTATTTTAACCTACGGAAAAGAAATGTGATTTGGTTTTCCAAATATGCGGCAATGATGAAGCGGATTTCAATACGTCTGACCACGCAGGATTTCAATATAACCAATCGTATTGTCATGAGACATTCTTTTTCTATCCTTACAGCTATACAAAAATAAATAAAATCCAAGTGTTTCAAAATTTAAGGGGGTGTGCAATTCTGGGACATACATTGGTATATATCTTCCTATCTCTGTCTCGTATAAGGGATAAAACGCAAACCCCAGTTAGTAAACTGACTGACTGATAATCAACGTAGCTCCACGATGGCTAAACCTGAAGACTTGAAACTTGGCACACAGATCCCTTTTAGTATGTAGGTCATGTAGGTGCGTAATAAGGAAGGAAAAAAATCAAAGTTCAAGTGGGAGCAAGTTTCCGCCTAAAATGACGCTATTTAGCTGATGTCTTTGCAATTCTTTCTGGGCAAACTAAAAGAGATAACGAAAAATTATCTAGAATAGACACCCCCAAAATAGTATATAAGGACCCTATAAAATTTGAAAATTTCCGGTTTCTCCCCGATTTATGGACGGTTTTCACCACCAAAAAAATCGGAATTGAGAAGTACCACTTAGGGATGAGCGAGAAAGCTGAAATTTGATAATTAAGTGTTCCGAAGAGCAAAAAGTAATATCAAAATATTGAATTTTCTAAATAGGAGCCGTGTTCACTCTGAGGGTTGGTTCCACCAAAAATCTAAAATTGAGAAGATTTAATTTCGTGATCTCGAAATTGTTGTTGAATTTTGTAACCGTAGCGAAGCACGGGAAAACAGCTAGTCCCGAATAAGGGATAGGGTCAGACGAAATTCCCAAAGGTTGGAAGACCCAAATGTAAAAGATCTTGGTGTAGTGGATGTAAATGATGCTCTGAAATAGAAACTACCTGTTTTTGCAAAGAAAATCGTCCTAATTTTTTTTAACCTATGTGATTTATCTGTCGGCTTTTGTATATTATTCAGTAAGACTAATAATGAACATAATATTACTGTCTCGTTAAAAGTGAAGATTCAGCTTTGAATAAAACAGATCTAGAGTTTAGCTGTTTTTTTTTTTTTAAATATCTTTTTGACCAACTCATCATCATAGATTAACAGCCGCGGGTCTTGTTTACAACAAGTAGCCATGAATTGTTGATACTAATAATTTTATTATTAATTGTCTACGCCCAATCACTTCCATATTTCAAGCAGTGTAGAGCAATTACTGACGTTGTGTGATGTGTGAGTGAGTAAGTGAAAAATGAGTGTGAATGGGATATAGTGAATAATGAGTTTATATGAAATATAGTGAATGATGAATGTGTATGAGGGACATTGAATGATTAATGTATATGAGAGATAGTGAATGATGAGTCCGTATGAGGGATAGTAAACGATGAATGTGTATGAGGGATAGTGAATGATGAATTTGTATGAAGGATAGTGAATGATGAGTGTGTATGAGGGATAGTAAACGATGAGGGATAGTGAATGATGATTCAGCGATAGTCAATGATGAGTGTGTATGAGTAAAAAAGTGTCTTGGGAGTATTCTTTTTCAAGTCCCTCTACCCACTGGGGACCAACTGTGTATTATTAATCACAGAGTTTAATGATACCTCTTTTTTTTATAGCCATCAGAAGACGTGGAAGTTGGTGCTGGGACTGAGACTCCCCAGAATGATCCCCACTTATTAATGATGAGAGTGAGGGCTAAGAGAGCGTCAACAATCACGACCTTACTTCTTATTGCTACATCTTCTCTTGTATTGACTTTTGGTATTTTTGGAGGTTTTTACATCTATAAGCAATTTGCTCAGGCCAAGGTGAGTAATTCTGCGATTATTTCTTATCTTTAACTGATCAAAAGTTTTAAATAAACATTTTTAAAGAAATTTTGCGTTATGATAGTGTATGAATTATACCGACACAACAACGTTTGCTAAGTAGAATAATTTGGCATAACTCCAATTTTGATGAAGTTTTTGGGATTGTGAGATAGTTCTCCAGATATTGTATCAAATTTGTACCAGCGTAGTCCCCTGCGCTATCTCCGACAAATGAGAATATTGCATTATCACACATCTTGTTATCTTTAAACTAAAATTTGAGTATCTATTGAATTTTCTAAACCCTCGAAGTTCTAGAGAGGTTAAAAGAGCACCAACTGACGAAAAAAAGCATACCAAAAGAATATTTATCTGTACAAAAATTTCAAAAACCTAGTAAGTATTACGCCATAATCGAAATCATCAATTTTAAAGGAAGACCAAAGTGGCTGAAATGG
This sequence comes from Pachypsylla venusta, assembly GCA_012654025.1. Lineage (NCBI taxonomy): Eukaryota > Metazoa > Arthropoda > Insecta > Hemiptera > Aphalaridae > Pachypsylla > Pachypsylla venusta. Next base: position 16,067,617 of record CM022877.1, on the reverse strand, counting down.
TCATTCATCAATTTTTCGTGAAAAAAATCGTGAAAATGAACATTCGGTTGTACAGATTGCTATAACATGGAGAAAAAGACCTTCACGTGAAAGTTTCGAACCCAGAACTCTTTGTTTGTAAATTCTAGAAAGCGAAAAATATCACCAATTATTATTATTATTAAAAAAAAAAAAATTGACTATTCGATTGTACGAAAATTTTGAATTTCAAACACCATACATCACTCGGGATTTGAATTCGGAACTTGTTAATCGTAAGACCTAGGGAACCAATGGATTTGTCAGGTAAAAATACATTAAAGAACATGTTTTGATCGACTCAAATATCTAACAGCTACTTTTGGGGCTCAGAAAACTGTTTTTACATGTATTTCCCATATGGACCACATTAAAGTGAACATTCCGATTATGAAATTACTTATTTAAATAAGTTCAACGGTTCAAATATGATTGTAGCATAGTCGCTGCTGGCGCTATACGCATTGAAAAGTTAATACATTGGTTTTTAAAATTAATATTTTTGCAACACCAATTTGTCTTTCTATATTTTACAATGATGGCTCCTTTGAATTCGGGGGATTCTAGTACTCAAGGAATTCTACTGTGAGGCACCTTGTATGATATTGTATGAACGAAAGAGAGCAGTGCCGGATTTAAAGTATGTGATGCCCTAAGCACTAAATATCTCGGGACCGTTTTTTGATGTCAGTAAATTTTTATCTCGTAAACATGGACGTAGGAAGGGGGGCAGCTGCCCCCCTAGAAATTTTCAAGAGTATGCAGCACGGAAGGGGCAACTTAGATTTACAGTAGATAAAATGATTTTTGAAGCAAACAAAGTCATCAAGCACCGAAATACGATAAATGCCGCATTTTGTCCCTAATCCAACAGCCCCACTGTGAACAGTCAAATGTAACTGTGGCAACCTTGTCGCATCGTTGAATCGCATTTGGTAAATTTGGTGGGAAAATTCAAAAAAAATAACAAACGTATAGTTTCCATCTGTGTCTTTACGTCTATTTTTCCATTGTAAAACCAATATTATTTTTCTTGTAACAGTAGTTCCTTGAGTGTGTCAGAATGGGCATAGCTAACGTGTTGATGGCTTTGAAGGGGTGCTTAATCTGTTTAACTCTGATCGACATATTCTATGTATTCTATTAATGTATTCCTCAGTTAAAGTCTCTTTCGTACTTTTTTCGTCAATTGATCTAGCTTGCTGATATCGCAGTTATTTATAAAGATCTCGTTCATTCATTGACTCAATCAATCCCCCCTCTGCTAGTTGAATTTCGCCGGTTTGGCACATTTCATCAATATGGGGTGGACTTTGTATAGTTGCAAGACCTTTATCTCTTCTTAACCATTGATGGGGTACGCTGTCATAAGATTTGTGGTAATCCACGTAACAACAAGATAGTTTTTTGGTTCTCTTTATCTGAGTATTAGGTACTGAGTATATGATAAGTTGCTCTTTACATCCTTTAGCGCCCTTCCTGTTCCTTTCTGTTTCTCACGCATTATATTTTGGTGTTCTTCATGTTTGTTTAAGAGATGAGTAAGGCATGCTGCCATGAGCTTACAGTCAGCAAGCACGTGAATGGCCTATACTTAAAGGTATCTCTGGTGAACTTGCCTTTTGGTAGTAGATATGTTTTGCCATCCATTATAAATGGAGGAATCTGAGGTGGGTTTTTAATGAATTCATTGATAAACTGTTCATTGATAAACTGAGTTAGCTGCCAGAGCTTTTCCAATTTTCATGATTATTTCTTTTAGTATTTCTTCTGATACTGCTGGTTCTGTCATAGATGTTATATTATTATTTTCTTCTTCTTCTCTCTTCATCCAGCTAGTTTCAAGATCACATGGCGTCTCTCGGTTTCATATTGATTCCCAATATTCTGTAATTTGTTCTTCATTGGGTATGTCTGCAGACCTATCTTCATTCGTGGTTTTTGTTTTAATCTTTCTATAAATTTTTTTCTGGTTGTTCTGAAACTCGCTGTTTTCTTGTTTTCTCCTATCGCATTTCGTGTACCCCTTTAGTCAGGAACTGAACACAGATAACTTTTGTTGCAAGGTGTCTAAGAAGTCTGGTGGTACAGTATTGGGGCTATAATGTATATTGTTCACCTTTTTCAACAACTTATTACCCATTACCCATATTTCCATTTGTAGAATAAGTCTTGCTATCCCAGCTCTTTTTATTTCAACTTTATTAATTAATCTCTTCTTCCACGCTGACGGTTTGATTCACAATAGCTGCTGTTAATACAACAGGTCGTGTAGATTTGTAAATTTTTGAATGTCAAGGAACTCAGGTATTACGTGTATGTTTAACGTATCAACAGTTTTGGCAAACTTGATTGATGTTTTCTGCTTTGGAATATGCGGGCTTTTAGCTGGATCCATTCCTTTGTATTTAATTTGAGTTGTAGACAACAAGCCCTTGAGTTGTAAAGTTATCTCATCGTTGGCGTTTATTCTGTCATTGGTTGATTCTATTCTCGTTTCGATATTATCTGTAACTTCTTGAGTGTCGATAACTCTTATGTTGTCACTTTGAGTTTCTGCCATTGTGCTGTTTTGGTTGGTTTCAGTTGACATAACTCCAACTCTTTCCAAATTTTCGCGCACTTCTCTCTTGATTGTCTCTAGAGCTTCATCGGTTAAATGTTTATTGTTGACATTAGTTTGTCTTTGATCTGCAATTATTTGTTCAGTAACAGTAACACTGGGGTATTCTACAACAAACGCTTGGTGTAGTTTTTGGCGGAAAGCTGTTGAGACTGTTTCGGGTCGTGTGATATAGTAATATGTACGCATGAATTATGTGTTAATATCTTGGGTCCACTTCATACGCACTCGTTTTCTTCCTGCTAAGTTGGTCTCAGGTAATAAGAAACTGCCAAAGTGAGAAGCACTCCTAGCAGCACAGTCCTTCTGGATGTATTTTGACATTATTCAAAATTGTAAAGCCCCTAACACAGGCTATCACATATCAAATTATAATTCTGCAACAAACCGCTAAAAAGATAAAAATAATTTTCAGAAAACAAAATATTGGGAGCCCTCCCCCAAAGGGGGGGTGATTGCCCACACAATTTTTAAAATCGAAAAGCCCCTAACACAGGCTATCACATATCAAATTTTACATTTCTGCAACAAACCGCTAAAAAGATAATAATTTTCAGAAAACAAAATATTGGGAGCCCTCCCCCCTAAGGGGAGGTGATTGCCCCACAATGTTTAAAATCGAAAAGCCCTTAACACCAGCCATCACATAACAAAATTTTACGTTTCTGCAACAAACCCCTAGAAAGATAAAAATCATTTTCAAAAAATAAAATATTGGGGCCCTCCCCCAAGGGGGGGAGGGGGCTCCCAAAATGTTCGAAATCAAAAAGACCTTAACACCACCCATCACATATCAAAATTTTACTTTTCTGCAATAAACCGCTAAAAAGATAAAAATCATTTTCAAAAAACACAATATTGGGGCCCCGGTATATTGTATACCAAATTTCGTCAAAATCGGATGAAAATTGTGGCTTGTATGGTGTAACATACATACGCATATACATACATACAAGTGCATTTCGGGATGTATATGGGAGTCAAAAGTGTAGTTCACTAACGTTCACAATTATTTAGAAAAAAATTGAACATTTTTTTGTATCAAATTCGCGAAGGACGTTGTTAAAATCAATTTTTCGTAAAAGATCTGACTATATACAATATTGACAGAGCGTCGAGCCTTTCTTGTCGCATAGTAGTTTTTTTTCATTTCTCAAGATTTTCACGTAAACGTAAACATGCATTTTCGAAAAAAAAAAAAAAAATATTTTTTGAACAGAATTTTTTTTTTCCTGAGAAAGCATACCTACTTTCTTATCAAGTGTAATATTGGGAGCGCTCCTCCCCAAGGGGGGGTGATTGCCCCCACGTGTGGTGGGCCCCCCTGAGACACGATCCTCTAAGCAATTACTTATTGATAAATCCGGCACTGAAAGAGAGGTCTGGATGAAGTGCGTACTCTGATTGAATTTAATATAAATCACTTGCACTGCTGTTGTCTTTTACACTCGCCAATTATACAATTAGTCTATCTAAAACAAACAAGCATACATTTTTATCAGTTACCTACATGATTTAAAAGATGTTCTTGTTAGGCTAGAGGAGAGAGAAAGATGATACTATCAGGCTAGATGAGAGAAGTGTTAATGTTAGGTTACAGGAGAGAGATGTTAATGTTAGGCTAGAGGAGAGAGGAAGATGATAATGTCAGGCTAGATGAGAGAGGTGTTAATGTTAGGTTACAGGAGAGAGATGTTAATGTTAGGCAAGAGGAGAGAGGAAGATGATAATGTCAGGTTAGATGAGGGAGGTGTTAATGTTAGGTTACAGGAGAGAGAAAGATGATAATATCAGGCTAGATGAGAGAGGTGTTAATGTTAGGTTACAGGAGAGAGTATGATAAGTCAGGCTAGATGAGAGAGATGTTAACGTTGGGTTACAGGAGAGAAATATTAATTTTATTTGACTTAAAGGTAATATTTTTATTTCTTTTTGTGTTTTCAGCTCCATAGATTCAGAACAATATATAATGTCCCATACTATGATGAAGAAGATAGAGCTCTTTCACAAAGACTTACTAAAGAAAGCTACCTAAAAGGATTGAACGTGAGTTTTCTGACTTACTACTAAATATTGACAAACTTTTACAGCCAATGTACTCGTGTATCTCAGATAATTTTGGTGAATTTTTTTTAGTTTTTGAACTTCAGAAAGGGTCTATTTGAGCATGGATATAACAATAAATAGCAAGAAATTATTTGCATACTGACGGGACCAAATGGTAGGTTGCCAACGGCCCAGTGTACGAATATAGGTTAAAAGATACGACATTGGGGTGCAAATGCCAGTGATCCGTGTTTCCTATGCTTATTATTTATTTATTTTTTTGAAAAATATCACATAAGTACCACGATGTTTTTTTTCTTTTTTGACGTCCTCACGATGACCGTTTCTACGCACCAGGACTGGAACGCATATCATCACAGTTCCAGCCAAGGGCCATTAAAATATTTTCGGTAAACTCATATCAATCTTTTTTTACCATTTTAATTAATCATGCATCTATAAATGAGAAGAATGGTTGATTTCGTGAGAAAAATCGCTACTACTACTACAACAATAACTACAACATCAACTACTACATAACACTATGTGGGGAAGACTTTGCCTAGAAAAATCAGATCCAAGTTGGACCAACTCCGCTCGGGATACTCAAGATGTCTGAAATTATATCTCCATGGACTAGACCCAACCATTGAGGACAGGTGTGATCTGTGTGGTGAGAGTCCTCACGATACAGAGTATCTATTTTACTGTAGAGAACATCCAACAACTCTTACCACCCTTGATTTATGGAAGAGTCCAAAAAAGGTTGCGGAGTTTCTGGGCCTGCTCTCCGACGATGATGATTTGCTGTGATGAAGAAATAAATATATATTTTTTTTTCTGTGATTGCTGCTACAACAAAAACATGATACCACTATTGATTGATGGTTGATAAGTTGTGTAGACTCCGCTTTTAAGTTAAACTGATGGGTACAACAACAACAATAAAAATATTGTAATCTGTGGAGGCCCCTGGTCAGCTGCCGTAACTGTCCTCCCTGTAAACAATCTTAGAAATTTTCATGTCGGACACAAGGCATTGGCTGCAGATAGAAGATTGGAGAGTCGCGGTATCAAATTTGATCCTTGATATCTAAAACCCATTTTCTGAGGACAAGATTAGTTATGAATAAAATGTTTCCCAGCGTCGATAGTTATGCTACAAAATCAAATCAAAATATATATCAATAGTGCCATTAAATCAGGTGCACCCGGCCCGTGAGAATAGAACCATTATTTATTATCTATGACGTCCAGGGCGGCAAATTCTCAGGGGCGGAAGTTATCCGCATACGTTCGCAATGTTTTAAAATGATCGTGTTTATATTTTCGAGGAGCAATAGTCTTTTATCGATTCGGCCTTTTTGAACTTGGAACTCTATTGGTGTTTTTTGTAACCAGACAATCGACATTGACGACTAGTAAAATCGAAGAAAAATATTTTTCAAGTTGCCGCCCTCCTAAAATCTCGGCTGTCATTGGGATCGACCATAAACTCCTTTTTTAATCAATAAATATTGATGACATTGCCGATAAATGTTCAAATCTCAAGGCACGGCGGGACATTATCTGAAATTTTGGAAGTTCAATTCGACTTTTTATCTTTGGTAGTAAGATGTGCGCTAACCGTCAAGGCCGTAGCCAGGATATATTTTCTGAAGTTCAATTCGACTTTTTATCTTTGGTAGTAAGATGTGCGCTAATCGTNCTAGTTATAATCTGATGATCATGAGGATTGATTGAATATTGAATTGAATGAGATCTATAGTTCACGGAACTACTAGTTATAATCAGATGGTCATGAGGATATTGAATATTGAATTGAGTGAGATCTATAGTTCCGGGAACTACTAGTTTTTTTGTGCCCTGGGCACTTTTCAAGTCTAAAAGGGATGGTTGAGGATGTCAGCCTTAACTAATGGAATTTATAATTCGACTGGAAGAAAATTATCAGAACTAAAAAATGTCTATTTGTTTCCGGTTTACGGTTAAATTTCCAATTTATTGACCAAATTCGGTAAGTCACAGTCCGATATCTTAAATTTTGTCGCGACAATATTTGAACTCAAAACGAGAAAGTTTTAGGTGGCCGCTTAGTCCTTAATTTAAGACATAGTTAGCAATATAATGGCCAGTCATTCCAAAGGTACTAGTTCGAAACCGGGATTGGGCAAATTAAAATTTAGAATTTACTAACCACTTAGAGCGACCATGCCTCTAAGGACCTGGCTAAACATATAAACGAGAAATCTTTATTTTTATGGACTACAATGTACAGGACACAAATCCATGCTCCCCAAATTCTTTTGTCCTTGATAAAACAAAATTATCAATATTAGAATGGTAGCGAAGTACGTGTAAAACGGCTAGTAAAATATATTAGAGGAATTACTGTGAAGTGGTGAGTCAGCAACACAAAGGTTTATCTTATCACAATTTGTAATCAAGTTTGTGTTCGCCTGAGATTAACACTAAATTGATTTATTTTTATTTAAACTACATTACAGAAGGCGTAAACCAGGGGCCTGTTTCATGAAACTTAGGAAATTCCTGAATGTATTAAAAGTAAATTCTAATATTTTACAAGTGTTGTTGTCTGTAATACTAGCCATTAATAATACGAAACGGGCATTTGTGGTTTATTTTTTTCTAATAAATCTTATGTTATAGGAACTATAATTGTTTTATGAAACGGGGCCCTGGTCTCTCTCAACCTTGACCACGGTCACAGATCATCACTGGTAAAAAAAAAATTGGGCGGGTAGGTAACTTTTTCCCGTGATGATTCCAAACACGTCTTATTATTACAAGGAAAATAATTCATACTTCAGATTTTTACAACATATAGCTATGAGATAGACGTACCTAGCTCTTAAAATCCTTCAGTGAGGTATAGTTTCAACACGAATAGTTTTATTTTGTTTGACTGTATGTCTTTTTTCACGATAACTCTCATACGCCTTATCCGATTTTAATGAAATTTGGTATGGACAAATGGACATCCTTCATATTCATAGAATTAATCATGGGATTTTCTGCGACTGCGGGCCAATCGGAGAATTGAGTGAGATCTATAGTTTACGGAACTACTAGTTATAATCTGATGCTCATGAGGATTGATTAAATATTGAATTGAGTGAGATCTATAGTTCACGGACCTACTAGTTATAATCAGATGGTCATGAGGATTGATTGAATATTGAATTGAGTGAGATCTATAGTTCACGGAACTACTAGTTATAATCAGATGGTCATGAGGATTGATTGAATATTGAATTGAGTGAGATCTATAGTTCACGAAACTACTAGTTATAATCTGATGATCATAAGGATTGATTGAATATTGAATTGAATGAGATCTATAGTTCCGGGAACTACTAGTTATAATCTGATGATCATGAGGATTGTTTGAATATTGAATTCAGTGAGATCTATAGTTCACGGAACTACTAGAAGCAAGAAGCTTCGAGTTACTTTTATATAATTAGGTATATATTCTGAAAGTAAAATCGTTCAAAATATAAACGATTTTATAAAACCGAGTTCAAAGAAAGTCACAAGTAACAAAGTAGTGAAACCTAAGTATGGCAGAACAGTTCACTTCAGTGAACTTGATCACTGATAGTTGACCGTAATGTGACAGCGAGGTGAGCGAGGCGGCAGTAATGCGCATGTAGGTACTACTGTCTACGGTAGTGAATGGGGCGCGCAGAAGAAGGGGAACTTCATAGTGACTCCGGGTTAACATTAACTTTTGAAGTTTATCCTGCAGTATTGTACTATACTACGGAATGTATGTTCAAAATTTCAATGACCTATCCCCTGTATCTGACGGTGTGAAAATCCTGGTGAATTGCTTCGTGTAAAGATACTCTGGGCCTTTCTGGAACTTGGCCTGGCACACTGCCGTGCGCTCAGATTTAAATATTATCACTAAGTTTTAACAAATGCTGTTAAACTAACCTAAACAAATGTTGATATTTTTTAATATATATTTTTAAGGAATTTCGGGTGTGGTTGTTTGGACGGAGCTTATGCTAATGAAGTTATTCATGATTTTATTTTCAGCAAATTGTCAACCAAGGCGAAGAAATGGTCAATGAAGCGTTGGAAACTATGGACATTGGTAATCGCATTGCTTTTCCTCAAAAAGAATTCCGTGAAGAAGTTGAATTGGATTTGAAATCTGGTGCCTATGAAAAAATTCACGTACCAGAATATGAACGGGGTTTTAACAGCAAATATATTCACGATTTTCACTTGGTATGAATATTTTTTCTTCTTTAGTGTCATCAGCTAACTGATTGATTTTGGAGTAGTTTTTGGAAACACTTTATTTTTACAACAATGTTGGATTAAGTATAGCCTCCACTATTGTTTTGCTGCAATCAACAATATCTAATGAGTTATCCGCATGTGGCTAAGTGCACGCGAGAAAGACAACAACACGGAGTGTCCCCGAGTGGACTCTTCCGATGTTGCTTAACTTGAATAAAACGTTGAAAAAGTCGTTGTAGCAGCAGTGTAATCACATTAAAATGGGCTAACCCTTCAAACATCGTAAATGATCTTCTAAAGTGGTCCTCACGAACCGGCCAGTTTTAAAGATCAATGGAATGGAATGCTTACAATGATAGTTCCAGCCATGGGCCATCAAACACTTTTTGATAACCTTATATCAACCATTTTCCTATCGCGAATATAGAAATGGTGAGAACGGTTGATTTTAAGGGAAAAACTGCTACAGTGGCTACAACTTGTAAATTGATTAATGTAAAGAGCCGTGCAGATAGAACGTCTGTCAGCTTTATAATTTGAAGCACAAACTACAAAACATGGGTCACTTCTTTGTTTTTTTTTAGAATATGAGCGCTATCATTGATCTGGAGCGACGAAAATGCTTGGTCATGCCACTCAATCGATCCAGTGTTTTACCACCAGCATCTTTATTGGACCTTCTTCAAAAAATGTGGTCAGGTATGTATATACAACTCCTATTCCCTTGATACAAACAACCTGAATCACACCGTATAACGGAAATGATTAGGTGTACAAATAAAAAGTCTCCGAATATTCTGCCTACCCGGTGTACGTGAATTAATTAATCAATCGTTAATCTTTTGACCACCACTTGAACCAAATGAAAATATTTCAGCTCTTTACTAGTGACTGAGCATAGCCTTCCAAGACGCCTTGATTGGATGGTGGAAATAGAGGTTTTTGGGAGATGAGTTTTCCGTCTTATTCATTTTAAGAAATCTGTCGATCAGAGGATCCCTTCCACAATAATACTGGGACTGCCCACATTAGTTTTCGTAAAGTACGTAACGGGTTTTCTCAATATATATATATATATAAAAGATGCGGAACTCAATATCTCGAGATTTTGGATTTTTGGTCAAAACTGAAACACGTTTTTTTTTTTTTTTATTCACAAGAGGAACCTTTTTTTATTAATTTTAAAATGTTGGGCACTTTGAGAGAAGTGATGCGGGTTAACTTTGTAATTCTTATATGAAACCACCCTATACATTTTAAATATTTAAACAAAATGATAGTATGTGCGGATATATTTGAGATCTGTACTCAAAACAGGGCCCGAGTTCTTACAAAGTTGTTTAATCATGATACTTATCATGATTCGATTGTTGTTCTGTGTTTAGATTACTACGTCTTGAACTCTACTTACTCAAATAAGTGAATCTTACAAAGTTGTTTAATCATGATTCGATTGTTGTTCTGTGTTTAGGTTATTACCTCTTGAACTCTACTCAAATAAGTGAATCTTACAAAGTTGTTTAATCATGATACTTATCATGATTCGATTGTTGTTCTGTGTTTAGGTTACTACGTCTTGAACTCTACTCAAATAAGTGAATCTTACAAAGTTGTTTAATCATGATATTTATCATGATTCGATTGTTGTTCTGTGTTTAGGTTACTACGTCTTGAACTCTACTCAAATAAGTGAATCTTACAAAGTTGTTTAATCATGATATTTATCATGATTCGATTGTTGTTCTGTGTTTAGGTTACTACGTCTTGAACTCTACTCAAATAAGTGAATCTTACAAAGTTGTTTAATCATGATATTTATCATGATTCGATTGTTGTTCTGTGTTTAGGTTACTACGTCTTGAACTCTACTCAAATAAGTGAATCTTACAAAGTTGTTTAATCATGATATTTATCATGATTCGATTGTTGTTCTGTGTTTAGGTTACTACGTCTTGAACTCTACTCAAATAAGTGAATCTTACAAAGTTGTTTAATCATGATATTTATCATGATTCGATTGTTGTTCTGTGTTTAGGTTACTACGTCTTGAACTCTACTCAAATAAGTGAATCTTACAAAGTTGTTTAATCATGATATTTATCATGATTCGATTGTTGTTCTGTGTTTAGGTTACTACGTCTTGAACTCTACTCAAATAAGTGAATCTTACAAAGTTGTTTAATCATGATATTTATCATGATTCGATTGTTGTTCTGTGTTTAGGTTACTACGTCTTGAACTCTACTCAAATAAGTGAATCTTACAAAGTTGTTTAATCATGATATTTATCATGATTCGATTGTTGTTCTTTGTTTAGGTTACTACGTCTTGAACTCTACTCAAATAAGTGAATCTTACAAAGCTGTTGAATTTCCCAGTGAAGATATTGACACTCTTGGTGAATTCATATCTCATGAATGTAGTGATTTCCCTGTCTACAAATTAGAGAAATATTATGGCCGCAGTAAGTATTCAGATTTCTCCTTTTCACCTTCTACCTCTCCGCCCAACCCCTATATGAATAAAAATAAGCTCGTTCTCGATCTCTAGACAGTAGATCTTTGCCGTGCAGAAAACCCCAACTAAATGTTTTGAAATACATTCCATGCAAGCATTAATCTTTTTTTTATATATCAAACGAAGGGAGATCTAGATTTAAGTTATCGATTTTTCTTTAAACGTCAGTATAATGTGAATACAACTATTTAGCTATACAGGCGACCACAGACACCTTACGTTTTAAAATCGGATGACTCTAGTGGCACTTTGCTTCTTATACGTAAAAGAAACTTATCGTTAGTAATGAGAACTCTCATTCAAAATGTATTGCAACTAGGTCTTTCGTGTAAAATGGATGATACCACTCTTAGTTCCTAATAATCTTTCGTTTTACTTTACAGTTGTTAAACGTAGCGTTGATAATGTTCCAAACAAGGCTTTCACTGTACTCGATGGAGCTCAGCCTCGTGCCATAAATATTGTTAACATTGATAATTTAGAACCAGTAGCAGTTGCTAGAAAATAAGATGGTATTGGTGGACACTCATGCTAATGTAAAAACTCACTAATCAGTTGAACACTCTGGCGGGAATCTTGAACCTCATGTTTTTTTTGTTTTTTTTTTGACAAATTTGTGGAGCAATAAACGATAAAGATACCTGACCCGAATATTTTTATAAGAAGTTTCCCATTCTTTAACGAGTGCTTGGGATATAACAGAAAAGTGACATCCTGGAAACCACAAAACTATGTGTCTAATGAGAGGGGCTATAAAAAAGTTCATTTGATCCAAAGTGTCTCAATAGAAGGACACGCCCCAAAATCTTGATTATTGTTTCTTTATTTTGCAATCATTATTGAGCCGAAATTAATTGCCAGTGGTGTGATTATTTTAAAATAAAATTCTAGAACATTTCATTTAAATTACCGCTCGAAAATGGTTACAAAATATTACGAATAAATCTTAACCTTCAAAGCGTGTCTTTCAGATATCACAACCCCTTTCATATGACCCGTACAACTTGTAATTGTAAGGAGCGATTTTTTTCATGTTACGTTCTTTATAATTGGAACAACATATTTTGTTAGAGTTTTAATTGATTATGAAATTTACATTAGCATTGAGTAAGTTTTATCTATAAAATATACAATACACTCCCTTTTTCGAACATTTTTTTGCAATAATTATAAAATAGATTCGTTTTGTTTTATTATAATTATTATTTTATTTAATAGAATATCTTGTAAGTTTTTATTTTTACGATGTACATTGTGATTTTAAAAAAGGATTTTTTTCGACAGAAGTTACAGATACGAGCAAGGTTTCTGTATCACTCAAATATAATCCAAGCACATAAAAATGAATTTAAAATCAAACCGGGAGGGCTCTCCTCTTTAAGCCAAATCTAAGTGCAAAATTTCGACAAAAAATAAGATTTTGGGACAAACAATCCAAAAACGACGTCAGACCGAATGTTTCGAAATATTCTTTCATAATACATTTTGTACTTTTAGTGAAGTTTGAATTTAAAAAATGGGCGGCATCTTAAATGTAGCGAAAAGGCCAAAGGACATAACCTTATTATTTTGTGATGGAAATGACTAGTTTTATCTACAATAGGACTGTGATATAATTATCTAAATGATTTAAGTCTTACCAGCAACAAACGGAAAGTGGATGAAAGACTGACCCCAGACGCAAAAGGAACTGAACACGACCCGAGCTCTCAAAATTTGCAGGGTACAAAACACTTAAATAACCAAAAATTCAAACAAGTTAAGCCAAAGGGATCACTTCAAAATCATAAAGCCTGTTTTTAACCAAAAAGCTATTGGTAGCAGATCAAAATAATTTTCTAGTAGTAGAAACACACTGTACATTTAATAATTGTGAGTTATTATATTAAAAACTAGCTGTTTCGCCCGTGCTTCGCTACGGTATTTATATTGTTATCTTTGTTTTTCAAGGGCAATCTAAATTCGGGGGGGGGGGGGGGTT
>CM022877.1:16013976-16047452 GCA_012654025.1 Pachypsylla venusta | reverse complement strand
CACGAATACAATACTTTATCTTCTATGGAAGAGAAAGTAAAAATTTGATTGTTGTATGCAGTAGTAGTAGTAGCGGTTTTTCCTCACGAAATCAACCCTTCCTCTATTTATAGATGCATGATTAATTAAAATGGTAGAAACACGTTGATATGAGTTCACCGAAATTTTTTTGATGGCCCTTGTCTGGAACTGTGATGTTATGCTTCCAGGACGTCCTGCTGCGTAGAACCGGCCATCATGAGGACGATAATCAGTGAAGTAAATGATGAGAGTTAATGGAGATAAATATCAACATCTGTCCAATGATTCTTCAACAATAATTCCACATCGACAAAGTGACACGTGTGGTTAACAAGATCCTTCCATTTTCAAAAATACTTCATAGCTTGTTTGTGGAATCAAAAATTTCTCATGTCACACAACCGACAAATATGAATCGAATTTGAGTAATTTTAAGGAAAATTTATTTTTAATAGAATCACATTTTGATATGATGTATAGAATGACACGCCTAACAATACTGAAGACGTGAAAGCAACCAGATCAATTTCATAATTGTATTTGACAAACCACAATATAAAAACAAAGGCATATTATAATGAAAAAAAAAACTTACCATTGCAAATAGTTCAAATTTTTTTGGCCTGGCACACATCTAGAAGCTTAGATAATACCCAGCCATCCTTGAAAATCAACAACCAAGAGAATAATCACTTCGAGAGAGAATGTTCCAGTTTTCAAGAAGACCCCATTACAGAGGTTTAAAAAAATCGGTTTTAACTGTATTACGTGAAACCATTTTTCATTCTTCAAAATTCCATAGTGTTGAGCACTAATTTTAGAGTCGCCAATATTACTACTCTATCCATCTAACGTCAGAACTGAGAGATCCTGAAGCATTCGCCCAGGTTAATTCTCATTTTGGATGCCAAATCCTAAAGCATTCTTCAAGATCAGTCCTGCTTTTGAATGTCAAATCCTAAAGCATTCGTCAAGGTCAGTCCTGATTTTGAATGTCAAATCCTAAAGCATTCGTCAAGGTCAGTCCTGATTTTGAATGTCAAATCCTAAAGCATTCATCAAGGTCAGTCCTGATTTTGAATGTCAAATCCTAAAGCATTCGTCAAGGTCAGTCCTGATTTTGAATGTCAAACATTTTTTTGTTTATACTTGAGCAGTTGAAATCAATTCAGTGTCGAATCGACGATTAGAGGATGACAAAAAATGTTCATAGTATTTGACTGAAACCAAATTTACAAACATTCCTTAATTTACAGACAGTTTTATTCAAATATAACACAATGATTTCTTTATTCAAATTGAAAAAGACACAATTTTCCATTTATGTAAATTCCATATCATTTGGCACTGATTTATTTGTCAAAAAAAAAAAAAAAAATACATAGGAAAAGGTTGATAAGGAAACAACGTTGAGATGCAATTTAAATAAGAAAAGTGAACCAAAAAGCCTCTCATTTATAGAAAAAAGGCATACATGTTTGCTTTAAAAGAGAATTTGTCAACAACAAAAAAACAAGTATAAAATTGCGTCACTTACTTACCAAAACGAATATTTGAACTTCGTTGTGAATGTAGGAGAAAGCGTACCATTCCCTTTCTTACTGAGCCAAACTTTCAAACAATTTTTTATACAATAATAATCAAGAGTGGGCGAGTGAAAGCCGGTTCCAGTACCTAGATTTTTTCTGAAAAGATCCTGATTTTTTTGATATAGATTATAGAAGTTTTTTAAATTGATCTATTTAATACCTGGGCTTCTCACAAGCACGACAAAAAAGGCCTCCAACTCTGAATCATTTAATTTTACACGAGTCCCACTTCGCATACAAACACAAAGTGAATAAAAAGGTGGAGTACTATTTAGAACTGAAACATGCAAGTTTCCTATAATGATTATTATATTCAATTGTAACGGCCTTTCCTTTCGGAATTCCAAGTGCTGCGTCCACTATTTAGGACTATTGCACACCTCCTCTTATGCTAGGCACACTTTGATTGTTCCCGTAACGATTTAATCTAACTCTATAGCTTTGGGGATGCATGTCAGTTATTATCCGACACGCACTGAAGTATGATTGCAATAATTAGAAACTTCAGCAGCAGACAAAACCTTATTGAGCTGCAGACTCATACATCTGGACGCGATGTCACTACTGATTGATGATGACACTAAAAACAAGGCATTAGAATTTGATATTGCACATATCATTATCATCAATACTGATAACGTCAATCCTATTGCAAAAACTTATAGGTTCTCAACAAGATAAAAACAGGATAATTAACAAACTCGTGTTGCTACGTTTGAACAAGCTGGCTTCAGACTAGCCAAAGTAAATCACAAATGAAAACTATTGCTAATGAACCAAAACAAAACAATTATCTTTTTTGATGTAGATAAAAAAGAAGGTATTTTTATTTAAAGAAAGGACACACAAATCTATTTAATTTTAACTGAAAAAATGAAATAATAAAAAAATCGTCATTTACACAACCTCTTCCCCCCGGACACAAAATTCGCTTTCATACAAAAGAAACAAAAATCAGAAACTAGATCCATAAGAAAATAATGGAGAAAAAATAACAAGAGCAGGCGAGAAGATAAGAAAAAGGGCAAAACAAAGTGCGTCTTCTTTCCATTTTTCTATACATTCCTATATGGTCATTATAACAAGCTAACAAAATTGAGTTCAAGGAAAGGCTCCTTTCATAACACACAGCCCATATGCAGTAACCAGGAACACTCAAGTTTAAACTTTAGAATCACAACTCACCTGAGCCCTTTATCAATTCGTAAGAACAGCTCCCACCAGGCTCAGATCTGTCGTACACCACCTGGAAACCTAAGATCAGGAGTATCCAGGTGAAAGTATAACCGGAGAATGTGGTGATACACTGTAAATGATTGCAAGAGTAAACAGGTGCAAAACAACGATTTCTTTTTTAGCTGCAACTAAACCCACGACGACATGACTCAATATATGATAGCAATTTATGTGTCTACCTCTAATTATTGGGCGCACAAAAAAAAATATTAGTTGAAGGCGACCACTGAAAGTTAGTTAGTAGATTCTTCTCATACAAACCCCGCAAATCAGGTCTACTGACATCAATTAATCACATACTACGAGTATGTGCGAGAGTTTCAAGACTAGAGGTACAATAACATTGATCTCGATACAATGTTTCGTTATTTTATTGAAAGATTTTAAATTTTGCCAATATTCAATAGATAGACCACCCACCAAATTTAACAATCCCTTTTTCCTTTGCAATGACAACATTTTCACAGTTTCTCTTTGAAAAAACAAAATATGAAATTTCAATTTAGTTAACAAACTTGTTTCACAAACATACAATTACATCAAAGTGAAGTTATCAAATTCGATATTGTCAAATAGAACCAAAGTATTATCGAATGACATCTACCACAAAAATACCACTAAACAAAGTTTAATTTGTTTGCTCATGTAAGATGTTTTTTTTACCATTCGTGCCGGGGGTTTGAGGTCAGAATTAATTTTCATCATTGAAAACCATCCTAATACGTTCATACAAACTATATCCGTATTTTTCCCTCCTAAATATCTAAATTTGTCAGCAACAATAAATCTTTTGCAATGGTTAAGCCGTATTTAGTTCAGTTCACAAAGTTCTCTTACGACATTTTTTTTTTTTTTTTTTTTTTTTTTTTTTTTTTTTTAAAAAAAGACAAATCTTCTTTTCCTTTAGTAAGCCCATTTGATTTGAAAAACATGTTATTTTCAAAGGACAAAATTCCAAAACAAAAAAATAATGAATGAGTGTTCAGTCTATACATCGTTCTACCAACATCAATTCTTTTCAGATATTCCTACTACTTTTCTCTTTTTGATTGAATTTTCCTTATTTTCAATGCGTACTACTGTAGCTTGGCCTTCATATTGTTCATACTGTGCAGTATGATCAAATAATCTGCCAATAAAAATTAACCTTGTAAAAATACTCGCCAACTCCCATTTGAGAACAAAAAAAATCAAGTTAGTTAAAACAACATCCATGAATTGAAACTTAGAAATAGTACAGATTTGAATGTTGCAACAATTGACTGCAGACTTACAACCATATCTAAACATATTGACCATGTGCAATGTACGATGTCAATCATTAAAAGTGACAAGTCCAAAGTTTTTTGCGAATAATCTTCAGAGGCAATTCAATGTTTTACAGCCAATGTGTAATTCGTGAATAAATGGCTGTCCTTTTCGTTGATTTTTAAACGACTTAAATTTCCTTGCGACAATATACACCTAATAAATTATAGTTATTTTCATAAAGAAGAAATTATTTCCAAGAGCCGCGCTGTGCTTCCTTCCAGAACCTGTTAACAATACAAACAAAGACCTCTAAAAACATATAATCACAATCGAGCAATCAATGTAAGTAACACTGAACATTACCTCTCTAGAGAGGAAAATCTCATATCTCATCACATGATATCAAAAGTGAGATATAAGATTTTGTTATTCATAAATATATATTTATAAAAGAAAGTACTGCCACGTCATCGTATTTTAATAGTTATTTTTAGAACCTGAAATCAACAGTATAACGTTTTGAGTGATAATCTATACTGGTTATCTAATAATAAAATTCTAAAGTGAGACCACGTCACAAGCGGGAAGGAGGGTATTCGATCACATGAGCTTTGCAGACCCAATAACCATTCTGAGTTAAGCAAAAAATACAAGCAGGAGGTCTTGGCTTTGAACGAAGAGAAAACTGCACAATTCATTGAAGTCTGATTAGTGTTTTAGTTGTGCATAAATTTTGAAATGGGGTTAATTTGATTTAAACCGTCTGAATTTTGTTTAAAAGGAAAAATTAGATCAGACTAAACCGATTTCTATGAAAATAAAATTTGTCAGAAATAATTTAGTTTTGTTTCAAATTTTAAAAGAATGAAAGCTCTTTCTGAATGGCTAGACAACTCAATCTTAATGGGCCAATCATAACCCTGTCAATAAATAAGTTCCACCCACTCTTCTAAAAATTTTTAGAAGCTTTTTAGCTTACAATCTGTAACTGCTTCTTTAGCCGTTTTTTCTTTCTTTCTTCCAATTATTTTTTGACACTACATATCGGAAACCAGGATTTTTTTGTGTTAACCAGACCCAAATGTCCAACCGAGGTCTAACACCAAAGTATTAATAATTAATATGCTTTTCATAGCAAATTAATAAAAACACCGGGTATCTGGCGGTGTGAAAAATCCGGTGAATTGCTTTGTGTAAAGATACACTGGTGCTTTCTGGAAATTGACCTGGCGCAATGCCGTGCGCTCGGATATTGAAAAATTCAGACTAAAAGATCATATTAATGATTAATTATCTTAATAAAATTGTATGTTTATAGAAGTAAAAAAATACAACTAAGGTACAAATTATTCTATCAACTCAAACATTGATAGCAATAGTTAATAAATAAATAAAAAGAAGACAAAATGATTATAAACACCGCAAATGAGTAACGTAGGATCCAATAAATGAATCCTCATCACTGACAAACCATTCCTAACAGTTCCTGTGTTCTCATTACCCTACAGTAATATTCAAAATTTCTATTTCCTTTGCAGTAAAACACAACAAACAACAAGTACCAAATACTTGGTGTTGACTTAGTTGACAATAAGAATATTTTATATGTAGAGCAAAACCATCGCACCTAAATCAAAACAACAGTACGGTTATAAATTTTCAACCCCTGCAAACAATTTTCGACTTCGTACACAATGACAATCAATTCATAATTAAGAGCGTTCAACAATCAGAAAGAACGATGACGAATCAAAATCGTCTGCCAATTTATCTTTAGTGAAGAATGTATCTTGCTTAATTCTGAACGATTTTCTGTATCAAATAAAAATCAGTTTCACAACATGACGAAAGAGTACCACCAGCCAAAGAACTTTGAATAAATAATTTCTTCCTTTTCACAGAAATAAAATCTCAGTAATGTGTTACATTGAATATAGAACACTCCTTTGCTTACAAACATTTTGAATACAAAGCCAAAAAACGATCAACAACGGAACGTGACGATAGTGAACAGCAACAAAATAAAGCTGAAAAAAAAGGTTACTTACGTTCAAGAATGAAGCAAAGTTACATACGTTCAAGAATGAAGTGTACTTAAAAGTAAGCGACATCAACGATTCTGCCGTCCAAACGAGAACCGTCCATCATTTCTGAAAAGAATATCGTGTTATCATTAGCGTATTTACAAACCCAAAAGGACTTCACTATTATTATTATTATAATTATACGAGTAGAACTCTTTATTGGAAGAACAATTTTTTACAAAATTAGTGAGAAAAAAAGGGGGGAATAAGAAATAGACAAGAAGGTAAATAATACAAAATAAAAAAAGTTCATTCAAAGAGCGGGGTTAATTCCTGAGGAATTTTCTTCCTCCCAGCACTATGATGAAGGTTTGAATTCCACAGGCTCTACATTCATTACTAAAATTTGTCACATAATAAAAAAAAAAAAACACATCAATATTTTTACTTTGTGAACGTGACCCGCATTGCTGATGTATTTTGGGTTAATATATCCCTTTGTCCGATCGATTCTGGTCTAATTAGCCCAAGATGATTCGGAATTTTGGATACCAGTGTTCAAATATCGGCGGGAATGTTTCCTTTAGGGGTTTGAAATAAAAGCAAAATATTTCCAAGCTCATACTTTGTTACCTTGTGTTACAAGGTAGTCATTTAGTCAAGATAAAAGCGAGAATGGGTAACAACGTTCGAACATAAATCAGATTGTACTTCTGTGAAAATGAAGTGGACTGTCTTCAGAATTGTGACGCACTCTCTTGTATTACACAAAGAAAAAGAAGCATGGTTTTCAAGTGACACTGTGGTCTAAAGAGGTACTACTTAACCACGGCACGTTTAGCGTCATGGTTTTCAAGTGACACTGGTGCTCATAAGAGGCACTACTTACCTACGGCACGTTTAGCGTCCCAAACACTACCAAATCGAATGAGACCAATATCTTTGCCCTTAATTTCGGCAAATTTGATGTCACCACAAACACGGAATTTCTCGCGTAATTCTTGCCATGAAATGGTCGGGGGTAGATTCTTCACAATGATAGTTTCACGTTCGCTTGAGTTGGACTGTTGATTTAAAGATCTACCTTGATCCGCCAAACCTAAAATTAAATCATATTATGAAAAAAAGTGACTTCTGGCGAATTAATTAAAGCTCAAGTAATGTGGATTCGTTCTGTGTCGAGTAGTACAGAAAGAAAACTAAGAAAACGCACTGATGTATGTTTTTCAAAAAATCAAGTTGGTATTTTAATGTTATTTATTAAGTATTTTTACATATTTTTGCTTTCTTAATAGTCTCAATAATGAACTTATGGAATAAATCGCGAAAAAAACAACACTCCACAAGTATTTCAACGATCATAGACATTTGGTATGTAGGTTCTATTTTGGGGTCTACCCTTTTAAAATAATCTAGACATTTGGTATGTAGGTTCTATTCGGTGTCAACCCTTTTAAAATAATCTAGACATTTGGTATGTAGGTTCTATTTGGTGTCAACCTTTTTAAAATAATCTAGACATTTGGTATGTAGGTTCTATTTTGGGCTCTACCCTTTTAAAATAATCTACACATTTGGTATGTAGGTTCTATTTGATGTCAACCCATTACCTGAACGTGAATTTCCATATCCACTTGACTGGTGTTGTTGTTGTTGTGAGGTGGACGTTGAGTAGTCAATGTCATTGCTGGAATATCTGTTGTACGAAGAGGATGAGTTGTTACGAAGATAATCTGACACCACGTTCTGAGATGAGTTATTTCCGTAGGCGTTATTAGATGATGGCAAGTTTGAAGCTAAAATAATAACCAGACAAAGTTGTCACGCGTTGGGCAATGTATTTGAAGACTAAAAGCACGACTTCAGTGGCCACATGTATGGTTACTGATTTCGGTACAAGTGGCTGTTTTTCATTCCACCAATTGTAAATCGAGACAAATCCAGAATGATAAAATATATAATTGGTAAACAAAACAAAAAACGAATGCCTCAATGTCTATTTTTATGCATAATTTTTAATTAAGACAGAGAAAAAATAATACTTAGTTGTGGTGTTCTGCTAGTCAACCATAAAATCGAAATTAATTCATAAATGGGACGAATATCTGGAGAAAGGTGTTCCCAGTGACGCCATTATATGAAATTGTTATTCTGGACTCTGAGGAAGATTTTTCCATGAACTTCTCGAAATGATACTCTGAATGATCCAGACTGGGGTCCCTAGTCTGGACAGTCATACCTTTTATTAATTAAATACATAAAAAAAGATATGTTACTAGTGACGTCATCATAATCATGATGTATGAAACTACCCAGGTTCTTGTTACAACAACCTTTTTGGTTATAATATAAAAAAACTTTCTCACGTTGTCGAACCGAAAAAATCTAATTAAATAAAGCTATTTATAATCATTAAAAATCAATTATTTAAATTTATTGTATTCTATCATTTATTAAGAAAGAAGTAATTTCTTACTATCCAATTCATTTACTAACTTCCATTGCGAAAAATGGGCCAGGCTTGAGATTGTGAGAAGTTACTCGAGGGTGACATCCTCACAGGCCGAGTCCATCTCAATTAATGATGTAAAATAACACAAAAGTAACTGTAATATTTGTGTTACTGATAGATTTATAGTCCAGTGATTGACATGGTTCTGCGTGTCTTGACCAATAAGAAGCCGTTGAGATTATATGTATGACAATTAAAAACTCAAGTAGCAATCCCCCCCCCACCCCACCCCACGGAAAAAATAAAACAAAATTTACTCACATTGGCTGTACTTACTTGGGGCTTGAATGCCTTGGCTGTAAGATGCCATTCCAGATAAAATATTTGATTGACCCAAATTTGATTGCCCACCGAGTTGACTCAATGGATAAGCCGTACTTTGTTGATTAGCAGCTGCTAAACTTGTCAAAGTAGATGTCAAATCATTTCCAGCGGTGCCTAAGCCAAGGTTGAGACCTAAAGATCCTAAAGAATAAAAATAAATATTTTTTAAAGGACAAAAGAATAATGAAGCTCACAGACTCGTGTGGTTTATTACTATGAAAGATCCTACGTTAAAAATAACAACGAAAACAATAAATTAATCAACATAAATTAAAAAAAAAAATCCCCATGTTTTCCATTCCGGATGATTTTTGAGGACCATTAGACCAAACGGGACATACACACCAAATTTTATTAAACTCGGTCAACGTTAAATGATCAGTGTCACTTACGGCAATCGACGGACTTTTTAAATTGATTCTTGGATTCCAAATACCTTGAAACGTCAAAAATAATATTTTGAGTGTGAGGGAGAGGGGGGGGGGGCCTTTACGTGGTCTATAACAAAGGTTCATTATTATAACCCAAAACTAATAATTTTGTCTTCCCATGTTTTTTCCAACTTTTCTTTTCCTTTTCATCACAGATACAGCTCTCGTGAGAGAAAGCTTTGAAGTCACTTCGCCAGTACGCATGCTATCTTGTGAACACGGCGTCAGGGTGAAAACACAACTTGGATCCGCTGCGGCTTGATTGTGCTTTCTGTGTGACTATGCCGTAATACTTCCCTCAATTTTTGTATTTTATCATATTGCATTTACTTACCCAAAGATGTTTGCTGTGAAGGTGGAGCTTGTTGTTGTGCTTGAGCTGCAAATGTAAAAAAAGAGCCAATTTAATAATGTGAATATCTACCGACGCAACGTGTTTCATACTGCTATCTATACTTTCAATTTTCGCGTTAGTATTTTTAATTTCGGGACGAAAATTATAAAAATAAACGATGAAATAATTTTTTGATGAAGTAAATCCACTTAAAAGCTTTCATGATGAAAATAAAATAATCATACTTGATATCGTGAGACGTTACTTGAGGATGACATTCTCTAGTCACATGCCCATCTGACAGTGTAAAATAACACAAAAAGTAACACTTTAAAATCATTACGTTTTGTAACAGTATTTATTTGTTATCGCTAGTCACATGCCCATCTGACAGTGTAAAATAACACAGAAAGTAACACTTTAAAATCATTACGTTTTGTAACAGATTTATATTTGTTATCGCTGTAAGTTTGTTTTTATTTCTTGAAGCAAATCACAGCAATCATTTGTCAAGTTACTTGCATGTTCGAAGGAGGATGTTTTTTCCAAACAAATTATCAAATTCTGCGATTCAATGTTCTACTTACTCAGAGCGCTGACTGCAGCAGCTAGGGCGGCGGGAGCGGTAACGGTAGCATTTTGTGTTGGATTGGTGTTCATGTTGGGCAGATTCCCTGTTAAAATAAAAATAGGTATAAATATTTGTGCTAAACGTTTCTTTTTGGCGATTTTTTCCCCTAATCAACTTATATGATTTTTTGACAATAATTTATAGCTGGTGTTACACTCTTAATAAGACGGATGTATGACCGAATGTTCCCATTTGTTGCTCATAGCTCAATTCCGGATTAATTTACTATTTCTTCTAATTCCGTACCTATGTAAATTGTTGTTGTTGTTAACGTTCTCAACGACTCTCACTGTGTCCCCAGACCAAGAAAGGCGGCCTCTGAAACAGGATCTGTCCATAATGCTGACGGCTCTAGATTTGTTGGTTTTGATGGATAGTTGCTGGCTGCTCATGATTTACATCATGAGCAGCCAGCATGCATAGACGACAACGATCAGATACTTCAAGGTTTAGCAAGGATTTATATACCAACTCTTTGAGAAATTATCTGGAGCAGCCCGCTGGGTCCAACAGAGGAAAAACACAGTGAGCTGTCGTCGGAAGGGTGTTGATGGTCTTTGGCCGTGCCAGAGGGCACGGGTAGCCCCGGTACGAAGAACCAACCATCTTGGGGGCCTTAGTTGGGTTTGATGGATAGTTATGTAAATTGTAAAAGTTCAAAATTACTGTGTTCAAAATTATAAGTTTCTATGCTATCGTCGAGCTATGTTCATTATAAGTCAGTGAGGAATATCGACTGGACTTTGCAATTTTATAAGTAGTATAGACTATGGTTAGATTGATGTATATTTTTTTAAAAAAATAAACTCACTTGCAACATCTTGTAGGGGAGCTCCGTTAGCACCTAATCCCATTCCGAGGCTTTTAAGTCCTTCTGGAAGACGGACAGGTCCATCTAAACTGTCAGCAACTCTGTCCATACGGACCGTAATGCGTCGATCAAACAAAGATTGATTGTTAAGCATAGAAATAGCTTGAACAGCTTCAACAGGGTGATCAAATTCGACTGTACCAAATCCACGACTTTTGCCATCCTTGTCCTGCGCAATTTCAACGTGGTCAACTTTACCGGCTAATTTGAATACTTCTTTCAACTTTTTCTCGTCCACTTTGTAGTCCAACTGAAAAACAAGTCATACATAGCAATGGTTGTTGGAAGTATTCCTTTAAATTGGCATCATTCCTAGAAAGCTTCCCTTCCCTTCTACTAGTTAAAGTTGATATTTAATCATAAGAATTGGGAATAAGGATGGTTAGCTTTTTCTTATTCTTTTGATAAACAAATTTTTTGTCACAATGAACTGTTGATAGAAAATTTTAAGTCTAAGGGAGCTTTTTATTACGAATTCTTGAATGTATAGTTACGAATAAGTCACCATTTGACCCAATTAATTGCTTCATCATTCTAGGATCTTCACCAGAGATCTCACAACCAACATAGAATGTAGTGTTTAAGATTATGTTACTGAAGTTTTTGGTGTAGAACCGATGTTCCCATTAAGATCAACTGTTCTATCATCTAGATTCAGGTTTTAACGTGTTCTTAAAATTTATTGGATTGGAGGTGTTTTAGTTCCAATCCCACACGGAGTAAACATTTTCTGATTGTATTTTCTTTTCCAGAATGACATTGGTTTTTGTTGTTGTAGCGGTGTACCTTCGAAAATCAACTGTTCTTCCATATTATTATTTTAATAATAATATGGAAAAATAATAATAATATGGAAAATATTATTTGTAAAGGTGAGTTGATGACACTTGATGCTCCTCGGTTGAAATTATAATATGCATTCTAAAATTTCCCGGTGCGTGGAGCCGTCTATTGTAGTGCTGAAGTCGCAGATAATAATAATAAATTATTTTCTTTAACACAACTTTTTAGAAGTTTTGTCAAATAATTAACGACATTAATTTCTTGACTAACTAATTTCTACTTACGTTGGCTACAAAAACTTTGTTAATCAAAGGACTATTGATTCCGAGAGATTCAAGAAACTGTGGAGACAAACCATATGTGTTGCCAAACTTGTTAGAAAGTGACGAAAGATCCATATGTCTGTCTGGACCGTTGTTACTACCACCACCACCAACATTGCCACCACCAAGATTTCGACGACCTTTATTGGTTTCCTCTAAAGCCTGAAAATAGAAAAGTGCCACGTAGTTACTCATCAATATCGTCACCATGCAACTGAATAGATAACACTGTTGCATTGAAAAAATAGGGAATCCTGGACAGGAAACGAGGGATTTTCAGACAAGCGAGATCTTTCCCATTTGGGGCTTGCAATTTGCAATATCCCTCCGGCCACTTCTTTTCTTTTGTTTTTAACTTTTTATGTTTACTTGTTAGCCTTTTTGACATATAACCCAACTAGACAGATTAGAAACGTTTTTACCGCCATGACTTGATGAGCAAGATACTTTTTGAAAGTGGTTAAAAAGGGGAAAAATATTAAGGATATCAGGGGATTATCCAGGATTCCCTGTGATATGCCGCACTCCGGCTTATTGGCAACGACAGCAGGGTCGTCATCATTTGACAACAAGGTATTAATATGTTTATGAAATGTTTAATTTTACCTCTTTGATGACTAATTTTCTTCCCTTGGTTTCAAATCTATGCATTTTTCCAACTGCTTTCCTTACTAAGTCTGGTGAACTGAATTCTACAACTGCTGAACCCCGTGGCTTGCCTGCATCGTCATGAAGGACTTCAACATAAGATACCTCTCCAACTAATAAGAAAATAACACAGAAAATTAATGTGGAGAAAAACACCATATCACCATATACGAAATAATATGAAACTGCAACTATGATGGTTGACCTGGTGCATATATAAAGTCATCGTAAGGAAGTATCTATAATAATAAAACTCAATGAAACGATAAATGTGAGCGTGTGTGTGGCGAAGCACGGGCAAACAGCTAGTTTTTTTTAAAAAAAATATTCAAACAATACGCATTCTACGTAAATTCTTGAAGGTATTAAAAAGTTTCGTTTATTATTCTCGGTAGCCTTTTGGCCACCCCTAGTCAGTTCTTACAATGAAAAGTTATATCCACTCTCTAATTCTGGCCAGATTTTGAGTTTTTACGACTATATTCAATATTAAGCTTAAATAATACAACATGTGATCTATGTGCGTCATGAAGTATTTTTTTTACTATCATATCAACTAGTACTAGACATTAATAACAATCACCTTCTGTTCTAAACAAATCTTTCAAGTCTTGCCATCTATATTCAAACGGGAAGTTCGACACAATGATTCTCTTCCTTAAATCTCCTCCACCTCCACCAATTGGACTTCGGTCTCGATCTTTGTTCGAAATGTTAGAGAATCGGGATGGACGGTCATTTCTACGGTTTCTATCTCTGTCACGAGATTTGTCATCTTTGCTAAAAACAAACAAAGAAATTTTCAGCAGGATTTAACACATTTATTGTAACGTATCCCAATTCCAAATACTAACCCCTAACTTATTTAGATCTACATCTGAATAAACGTTTTGATAGAATTGATCAGTTATTATATTATCATTTTACTACTTAATAATAATGACATTGGTTCCATATCGCATACGTAAAACTATTTTGAAAAATCAAAGGATTTTTCTTCAACAAACACAAATATTTTGATAGCAAAAATTGTTTTTTTGACGGAGCTTGATTGGAGTTCTAAACGGTGTATTTTCGATCAAAATAGTTCTTTAGAAGCTCTAGTAAGTTCATGATAACTGAAAAGTGAGTTTTTTGCTTATAGAGTATAACCGCATAGTAGAATAGTAAGAAAAAGTATTTTTGATGTGATCTCAAAACTCTTATTAAACATAGATTCTTAAAATAATATTAGGTATTGCATAGATCAAACTTACCTGTCATTATTTAAAACCATGATGATATTGATATCCTCCTTCTTTGATTATACGACTTCGAATTACAAATTTTTGGAAGATGTTCGGGTTCCTTTAAAATAGAGCTGTCGGTGATTTTGGGTTCGGGAAATTTGAGCTTTGTTTGTAATGATAAAACATGGCGGATTAAAAAATGCGACAATGTTCAGTGTTGCCAGATTCACACGCAATTTACAACGTACTAGTTGTTAAAATATGATTGGGGTCTCTAAAAAGTTTTTCCCCAGCCAAAGATGAAAATAATCTTCCATCTTATAAAAAAAAACGTTTTGTGGAAATATAGAGCAGAGCAAAGTGGGTCTTCATACCTAGAAACTATATATTTCGTGTTAATATAGTCGGCAACTTTACTTACTCTTGACAAGCACGCTTGATATGCATGATAAATATTCTTTGATCCACGTATTTCTCTGGTTATTTTTAAAAAATTGGGTAAAAAAAATGTTAGGTTCATCAGGATTAAATTTCATGGGTTGGGTGGGATTTGAACCCTTGCCCTACTGTTTGCCAGTCAGAGCATTTTACCGCTAACCCATAATACAGTATGTCCCAGAATGACCGGTCACCTCCCTTTAATTTTTGACCGGCTTGAATTTTGATAAGCTCTAGTATTGAAATTTTCTCATTCCTCTGGTCCTACTGTGAAAGAAATGAAAATGTTTATATTATTCTTTTTTTGCTAAAATGTTTCCTTATTTAGGTTACTTAACACTTTTTGTCCCAAATCACCACCTTACATTAGACTTTCTACCCGAAAATAGCCGTTTTCTAAACGACCCATTTTTTAAATCCAGAAGAAAAATGAAATTTGAGTTTGATATCATACGACACTGATGAAAATGTAAACCTTTGATGATTTACTTAGATGAGAAACCTTTCTTGGAACACAATAAAGGAACTTTCACAAAGTTCAAACCAGGGACCGTTATACAGGGTGTAACAAAATTAAACTTTAGACCCAGTAGTTCCTACCTGATAAAATAAAATAAAAAAATGAAATGGAAAGTTAGTCCTTATTTTATTTGGTCATTCATTTTAACAAAAAATATTTGTACCATTCAAGCAAAATTTCTTGATAAATCGACAATAAAAGTCACTTTTGGGGGTCGAAACTGGATCTCATTAAAACCATTTCATTGGCCATGGCCTATTTCCTAACTCTAGAGGGGGAGGGGGTATGACAGGTCATTCTGGGACATGCTGTATATGTGAGTTGAGTTCGAATAAAATTAGATGCGACAGTACGGTCTTATTCATGCAAGACAAATAGAATAATCAGAATCAAAAGAAAAAACTTCTGAGTTGTGTGCGTTGCGGAACCTCTAGGTATACAGGGTGAACCAGAATAGCGTTATTACAGGCCTAGGCTGAGAAGAACAGGTCATTCCCAATACAAAATACAAATCCTCTAATGCCATTTTTTATACTATACCCCACAAAATCGCTAGATTTTTATATCGTTTCAGATAGAAAAATGTAATTTGAATAACGCAACAAGTACAAAATTTGGAAATACCAATAAAAAAATCGAAACTTTCGATCTGATGTTGTTTTTGGATCGTTCGTCCCAAAAACTTTTTTTTTCCTCGGGATCTTGCACTGTTATTTGGCTCGAAAAAAATTCAACCACAGAAATGGGCATAGCATTAAATAAAACATAAGCTGTCAAATTAAAAAAAAAAAAATGGAAAACAAGTTCTTTAAAATCAAACTTATCCACGTTTTTCGGTAGCTCCCCGGTTATAGCTCCGCCAAAAATGGGAATAATGACATAATTTTGTTGTCCTTTAGTAGCTCTGGGTTGAAATCTTTTCTATTATTTGTATTAGTACTTTAGGAAATTTTGTATCCGTTACAAGCGATTTTGTGGGATAAAGCCGAATTGTACGAAATGATCGACATCTTGAAAACAAAACAAATACGGTTTACTAAAGTATTTTATGTGGGAAATGACGTGTTTTACTTACTCTAGATCTGAGATAATGTTATTCTGGTTCACCCAGTAAACAAAATTGATTTCATTTGGTTTCTATAAGGTTTAGGTAGCTAGGTTGAAGAAAAAAATATTTTCTAAAAATATAAAAAAATCGTTTATTTTTATTTCACATAAATATAGGGGACAAGGGGGTACATTTGAACATGGGGTGGATTTGAACAGATTAAAAATTTCTCCCCAAATTATCAGCCANCTATACTCCGTGAAAGGGAACATAAAGTTAAATAATAATTATATTAACCACGTTGAAATAAAAAAAGAAATGTTTCCAAAAATATAGTCTTCACTTGTTTTTAAGCAAACTTCAGCCATTGTAACAAAACGTATGTGAATTTAATATAAAAAGATACGTGACTATTACAGCTAGTCATCAATGCCTAGTAAAAACTACAATGTGTTCTTTGCGAAATTTTATATTCGGATAGGGTGTAACAGAGTTCAATCTATACTGAAAATATCGTGGGCGAAAATTATAATTTTAAATTAAATTACAAACATCCAAAACTTCCAAGCATATTTAAATTGGGTATAAAGTGGGTAAAGCCCCGAAGGGTAACAGGAAGCATATATTATATTATAATATTGGCATCATAGTGTTCGATGGTTAGTCGGTGCGGCTTAAACGTAAATCACTGATAGTGAATAACAGCAAGGTCAATTGCTTGACAAATTAATATGGACAACTTATTCTGGACCCAAACATAATATGTAACTCATTAAGTTAATCATTCATGTTTATAGCTTACAAAAGTATCCATTTTATGTATAGAAGTACTAAAAGATCTCAATTGAACTTCTTGTGAGTTTGCTATGAATACAGGCTCTGTTTCAACCCAATTATCTGGAACATCCGTATCTTTGTGAGTATACGTGAGACATTCAAATTCACAAGGCGCATCTAAAAGAGGTAGAAAACTTACAGTTGATGTTATTTGACGTAAAACATCACGAATCTCACGTTGTATAACTTTAATATCTTTAGTACCTGAGAAAAAGAGTAAACACAATTCATGAAGCAGTTGGAATATTACTGAGATACTAAATGTGTCTCAAATAGGGCACAGTTTCAGAATTTATAAAGGATTTTACGCGCTCAAGTTAGAGTGCTGTGAAGACACATTGTAGGCAATAGTAAAATATATGGTGCAAGATTACCACCTTATTAATAGTTAATATCGGAGACAGTTACAGCTCTATTTTTATGTGGTCCAATACTCAAATATATGAGCACTCTCCCAGAAAACCACGTACTTCTGTTTACCAGGCGAGCAATTAATCACTATGCTATCGATAAAAAAAATAGTGTTTCGTTGTAACCCTTCGAACAGTAGAAAGTACATATTTATTTAGAATATAATATTAGATTTATTTGTAACAGAAGTAATGAATGACATGTACAAAAGTACAATAAATATTAGTAGAACAGAATTGTAGCGCCTGATGCTGCGGGGGGAAAAAAAAAATAGATAAATAAAATATNGCTGCGGGGGAAAAAAAAAAAATAGATAAATAAAATATATCTATGTAGAAAAATATAGATATATATAGCCTTGAGTTCCGAAAAGACTAATAATATGAATATACCTACTACATTCATACCCAGTTTATACCTCAATCTTATCAAAATCCAAAAAGAGTTTTCTCATAAGGTCCCTTTCTTTAGCGACTCTGAAGTAGAAGACTATGAGCCGCTCTATTTGTGTGACAATGACTATGTGGGGTCCTCTTCCAATGATTTCATCAAATCTAAAAACTGTATACTGTAAGTAAAGGTTGAAAAAAACTCTGCCTAAGAACCGGAGCCTTATACTATTAAAAACAGGACAGTAGCAGATATCGCAGATCTCATTAGATCGGAATGTCATTAGATTGCCAGATCTCAGATCTCATTAGATTGCCAAAGGGGACACTCGCATACCGGCAAACCTAAGCTGACTGAGAAAACGTAATTTTACCAAAGGATGGTCATTAAAAAAAACATTTGGCCTGAACTGTGGTGGGATCTAGCAGAGTGCATCTAAACAACGTACAATGTACTTTACGAAGGGTGTCCCAAATTTCCCCAAATTTTTCAACTAAATTCAGTCTCTGACTCTCCCAAAGATGTTCAATGCCTAGATCACACAGAATTTCGCGTAACTGAGAGCACCAGTTATATTTGCTGTCGTGATATGACCATGCTCTCAATTTGAGAAGCTGCCTAAAACAGACCTTGGGGCAACACTCATCCCCCATTTTCAGTACATATTTGATATGGATTCAAAAGGCCTTTGCTATTCCCAAAAAAAAACTCCTCTGAAAATTGTAGCTTACAAAATAATTTAAAACCACCCAGGAATTACATGTTTTTTATAATCCTTACATGTTTTTTTATAATATTCCTCAAAATTTTTATAATTTTCAAATTAAAAAAAAAAAAAAAAAAAAAAAAAAAAAAAAAACATTCAGAAAATGTAAAATCTTATAAAATCTCTCTAGAATTACCTGTTAAATCATCTTTCTCTGAAGTCTTCTCTGTGTTTATGGCAGCAGAATCGTTTTCATCTTTACCATTGACACTTTTCTCATATTGCATCTTAAAATCCCATCGCTCAAGAACTTCTTTTGTGTTTCTATTCTTAACAATTAGAGATAGTTTTTGTATTTTTTCCTCAATAATCCAATCTAAAAGACGAATAAATTTTATAATAGTGTCTTGGACTTCAAATTTACAAAATCTATCAGGCCCCAGAAATTCACCCCCATAGAAGAGTACTTATGTTTTTATTTGTTTTTAACTCGTAGCAATTAAACATTTATGAAAATTGTATGTAAGTTAAGTCTGTACTTTGTGCTGACTCCACTGGTATGTATTATATTATTTCATGCTGTTCAGTTTAATATCTTTCATGGCGCACTGGTACAAATCAACTCTAACAGACCCTTGGAAATGGACATTGAAAAAATGATTTGTTCGGCACATGTGTCCGAGCATATAACAAAACTAAAACATATATACAACAAAATTTCGGAGACCCTGCAGCAAAGCAAAGAAAAAGTCATTGCTAAATTAAATCAAAAGCGGGAAGAAATCCCGGAAATTCCAGAAAGGTTTGCAAAACAAACAAAAACAAGTAGTAAAAAGAAAGTTGTAATCATTCATAATTTAGAGGATTTTACCTTTAACTTGAGCCAGGATCTGATTAATAACACTTAATATTTCATCACTTGTAGACACCATGATGGTTAGACCAAAGTGTTGTTCATTCTTAAACAGTTCTGGAGGATAAATGCCTCTTTGATACAGAATACTGTTTAACCCAAAATCTGAAATCATACAAAGTACTTTCTATTATATAATAGAAGCAGGATTCGTCCGCTCTTGTAGTAGTTGTTGGTAACGCTTTAGACGAAATTCACGCTGTTTTCAGAACAAGGAGGGCCACAGTCCGAAAAGATTACTCAAGAATATTAAAACATGTTCCAGGTTAGTAAGGTCTGCATTTAATAAATGGTTTTATTGTGAACTGCATTGATCCTAGATCTACTAATACTCTAGATAAGATTCAATGCCAAATGTAAGTATTAGCATTTGGAGTAACCGAGTTGAAAGCAGCCTCTTCATAGTTGAAACATACAGAGAAATGTTTTCGTAAGGTACGCAATCTTTTGTCGGAAAAAAATCAGAGTGGATTTAGAACCTTTCACGAGAGAAGCATGGTAGTATAATTCTGTATGCCTATCAACTTCACAGGCAAAACTGAAAGCTTCTGTGCCAGCCTCTGAGCCGTATCACACCACTTAAAGAAAATAGACATTTGGTTCCGCAGGGTTCATTTACGTTTTATATTATAAACAAAGATTCAACCGTCTTTCAGTCAGAGAGTTTTGTCTAACAAGATGCATTATTTATTTATGCAAGCTTTATGTGATTCTGGTTAGTTATTCAAAAGTAATAGCTGTCGCAAGTAGTTTTATTCTGTTGATCAATAATATAATCTTAGGAAAGTGAGTAATATTTAGTTTGTACATGCCGATACATCGTATTGTTCGAAGAAAATGGAGGTGTTAACATAAAAGCTGGAACGCCTTGTATGTAAATGTCGAAGAGAAATATGTCTACATATTATTCAAATCTCCATTTAGGAGTCACTAGTTAACATGAATTCAGAGATAATTTCAACTTGATTGACGTACGGTTACCGGTAAAAAACAAACAAACAAAGCAACTCACAAAGATACTCAGTGATAAGTTTTGCAGATCCTTTCAATGTGATAGCATTTTCTGTTTTTTGATGGGTAGCCATGATTATAAAATTTTAAGGAGACAGAAGAACTTCAACAAGTGGTCCTAATGAGAGACGGATAGAAATACGTTCATACGCTAAAAATTCAAGTACATAAATAAAAACTTTTCATTTACAACCTGGTCTGGATCTAAAAAGGTATTCGAAAAATTTCAAACTTCTATTCAAGCGCTCAAAACCAATTGATTATTGATTTTCAAACAAACAAAAAAATATCAAAAACCGGCACGACCCAAGGGAGGCTTTAAGGGTGGAAAAAAATCCTGCGACGGTTGGGATTTTCTATATAATTAAATAATCAGCTCTCTCTCTCTACGAAGGTACACTTTTTTAAAAAAAAGATAATAATTTGGTTTAATCGGATAATAATACCGGTTCTAGACACTTTTCTAGTGGATGCGAACAATATCCTGGCGCCTCTCATTGTTCCCTGACTCTAAGGTCCGGTCCTACCAAAAGCCGTGTTTTGAAACACTCGGGTTTGGCTATAGTATTAACACAGGTTGACATAGTGTTAGATGAAACTCCCTGATAAACACGTCGTGGTAGGATCGGGCCTAAAGAATGAAGAACTTTACACATTACCTACATTAAAACAAAATAATTATTTCACTGAGTGATGCGTGAGCGAACTATTTGTTTTGCTCCCACGCTCAAACTGCACTTGACTAGGAATGTCGATATACTAATATGGAAAGGAAATACTGGTGTAGAAACGCTATGCTGCTGTTTTGAAGGGTCCTACAACGGGGAGATGTGTTGAGGCAAATTTTCAAAAAAAAAAAAAAAAAATCCACTTTTTNAAAAAAAAAAAATCGACTCTTTATTTTGGCAATTGGCCATCATGGGTCCATGTTGGACGGTTGTACATACGCAATAGAGATATGGCCGTAAAAACGTTTCCTATTATCTCTAATTAATTTAAAATTGGTTAAAAAATTTTTTGGATTGTCTCAACACATCTCCCCGGTGTCAGATCTTGCTTTGAGGGGGTCATTGAATCGGATTTTGTGTGTGTGTGTGGATTTTCTCTCTTTCATACCAATAAGATATATTTTGTTTACTTTGTTTTGTTTGACTCATGAATTATGTTTTTTTTTTGTAAAAACCTAGGGATAATAAAAGATCATTGCATTTTTTCCAATAAAAAATCGTTCCCAGATACGGAAATCTGATTTATAGCAGTGCTAAGAAGAGTGGAACCCATCAGAAATGATGCTGAAAACACAAAGTTTTTGTTTACTTTATGATCCTTCTAAATTACAAACAATGCCTATTACCATTATAGGTACTTCCAAGAAATTATTAAAACCTATTCGAAAATCTTGGTAAAAACTCGGTCCTACAACGGGGAGATGTGTTGAGGCAAATTTTCAAAAAAAAAAAAAAATCGATTCTTTATTTTGGCAATTGGCCATCATGGATCCATGTTGGACGGTTGTACATACGCAATAGAGATATGGCCGTAAAAACGTTTCCTATTATCTCTAATTAATTTAAAATTGGTTAAAAATTTTTTTGGATTGTCTTAACACATCTCCCCGGTGTCAGATCTTGCTTTGAGGGGGTCATTGAATCGGATTTTGTGTGTGTGTGTGGATTTTCTCTCTTTCATACCAATAAGATATATTTTGTTTACTTTGTTTTGTTTGACAGGTTTGACTCATGAATTGTGTTTTTTTTGTAAAAACCTAGGGATAATAAAAGATCATTGCATTTTTTCCAATAAAAAATCGTTCCCCGATACGGAAATCTGATTTATAGCAGTGCTAAGAAGAGTGGAACCCATCAGAAATGATGCTGAAAACACAAAGTTTTTGTTTACTTTATGATCCTTCTAAATTACAAACAATGCCTATTACCATTATAGGTACTTCCAAGAAATTATTAAAACCTATTCGAAAATCTTGGTAAAAACTCGAATTTTATCCCTAAATACTCTTGCTCCATTCGGGCTTTGTCGCGTCCGAAAAAATCACTGAAAAAATCCTCGAATATAAAGTAAACATAAAATACCGCGAAAATTTTGAATCACATGTTAATTCAAATTTTTGGTTCTGCTGATAACAGCAGATATCAGTTGAATAAATTACAAATTAGGTACAGAATTAAAATTAATATAATTTGATAATTATTTAGGTAGACTGATAACAACTGATAAGGTGACATCATGACAATATCCTGGTGATTTTATTTCGTGCTGTGTCGCAATTCACTATTATCACTACCTATATTTTATATTTGAGTCCATTATATTTTAGTATGACAGCTAAAATTCCTAGCGTGTCCCAACTTTCAGCCCGTATTATACGAGTTCTTGGTATGAATCCAGGACCCATGACATTGCAAGGAACCAATACGTATATTCTTGGAACGGGCAGTAGGTAAGTAGTAAAGACAAATAAACTTCGTTTTATTATTATTTTTTTTTTAAAAAAATGGGTGTCTGGTACTTATGTACGCGTAGAATGATAAAATACAATATTTAAAACGTGAACTTTTTGCTTTCACCCATCCATTGTTTGTCCCTACTCAGTGCAGCTTAGTATTAGAGTTGCAAAATATGTCCTAAATGAAGGGGTAAGATGTCACCTAAAACTTTCTCGCTTTGAGTTGATAGAGAAAAATGTCATTTAGGTCGAAAAACGTGAACTTTTTTGCTGTCACCCATCCATTGTTTGTCCCTACTCGGTGTAGCTTAACATTAGAGTTGCAAAATATATCCTAAATGGAGAAGTGAGATGTTACCTAAAACTTCCTCGCTTTGAGTTGATATGTCGTCGCGACAAATTTCGAGAAAGAATGTCATTTAGGTCGAAAAACGTGAACTTTTTTGCTCTCGCCCATCCATTGTTTGTCCCTACTCGGTGTAGCTTAACATTATAGGGATGGGACCCAGACAATAATCTTCCCAGGATGCACCCATCAACTGTGCCAAATTTAATTGCAATCGGATAAGTAGTTTCAGAATGCACACAGGAACACGTGTTGTGTTACTTCGAGAAAGAGAGCTTTTCTCTTTTTCAATTTTTAAGCAAACTGAAGGGCTACACCAAAACAAATATTTCAAAGTTGAACCCTGGAGCCTCCCTTGAAAGCTCACAGTATGACTTGAAATTTCTTCTTTAATGCTGGTATACATCTTTTATAAAGTTAGTTCATACCAATAAATCTACTATTAGTCAATTTATCATACTATTCATGAAGAATAAAGTACAAATAAAAGATCAATATTATATGAAACTTTAAAAGCTATGGAAAAGTATTTAGAGAAACCACTCAAAATGTTTCTGTATCATATACGGATGGGCTGATTTACTCACGGAGCTTCCATCTATTAGGGCACGTACGAGTGTGGGAGAAGAAAAAATAAATAAAAAAAGATTCCCCACTGCCCAACTCAGAAACTACCTAATATTTGGAAATGATAAAAAATGCATTACTAATTAATTTTATTAATACTAGACAGTCATAAATTGAAGTTGAAGATA
Organism: Pachypsylla venusta; assembly: GCA_012654025.1. NCBI lineage: Eukaryota > Metazoa > Arthropoda > Insecta > Hemiptera > Aphalaridae > Pachypsylla > Pachypsylla venusta. The sequence goes on along the minus strand of CM022877.1, from coordinate 16,023,406 downwards.
CTATGTATTTTTGTATAACAATAAAATGATTTATTCTGGTATTTAAAGAAAGAACTCAATGGAATTATTCAAATTGATTTAATTTTTTAGACGGTTGTTACTTGACACTGGAGAACCAAATCATTTAGAATATATTGAAAATTTGAAGCAAGTATTAAACAAAGAGTCGATATCGCTGGAACATATTGTGTTATCGCATTGGCATAATGATCATGTGGGAGGTCTTAAAGATATTTATGAACACATAAAACCAGGTAGGTACTTTTTTTTACGAATCTTGTCAAAAAAGAGAACGGTAGGTGCTAGATAATTGGAATTCTGTATGTAAGTCACGGCACGAAAATTTTGATGAAAATGAAGACACTATTTGAAGGGCTACTAGGGAATACAATTTATGGTTTTAATAGTACTCCCAAAATATAGAGATTTTGTCTACGTTTAGTGTATGGATTTTACTATACTTCAAAGAAATAATGAATAATGAAAAAACTCTGCCAATGTGACTCATGGGTTCATTATTTTACTGGTTAAAAAAAAAAATGGGGACACAAATTATTACTCGAATATTAAGTTAATCTTGTTAAAATACATACTTCCTTAGTGACTTGTTCCGGATTCTACAGATGCAGCCCAAATTTGGAAATTCCCAAGGAGTGGTGATGGTGAAGATGTAGATTCTACTGATTTTTTACCTGTTGATCAAACATTGCAATACCTTTCTGATGGCCAAAAGATACAAATTGAAGGAGCCACATTAAGGTAACCGAAATGACACCATGTTCATTTGTTCATGGAACTTTTGACATTATTGTAAAAGAAACTGTTCTAAAAAGAGTGTGTAACACAAAAAAGTGCATTTCTTGGAACCCCATGTTCTATGAGTCAAATTGGAGGGGATATATTATCTGGAAAAAAATGGGAAGAATACTTTCCAAAGGAATGCCCCCACCAAAGTTACGATTTTCGTGACTTGTAGCTTTCTCTGGATAGCGATTTCTCTCCTATTATTATTTGTATTTTTCTCGACAAGTGTGCTTTTTTCAATTTCATTATTTTGTAGAACTAATGTCGAATTTTTATTTAAAATGAAATTGACCAACTATTGTTCATCATGATATACTTAATCATTTTTTTTCTACCGCAGACATAATTTCTTCCAATATGATTATGACATACTAATTTTCTTAAGTTATACTTTAGATTGTGAAAAGTTACTTGAGGGTCACAGAATCTGCCTGACACGGTTGTGGGGTCCCATGTCAATTATTAACCTTCAAGATTAGGTGTATGAGGAAAGTTAGTAGTAAACAACTTATTTAGAATCGCTGTCTCACACATCTGGAAACAATCGGAAACAATTACATATGTTGATTTTGCTGATATTTTTGTTCATCATACTCGTATTTATGTTGTGAGATTTCCTAATAAGGTTATCAATTCTTTAGGACTTCCCTTTAACTTTTTCAGAGTTATTCACACTCCTGGTCATACTACAGATCACGTAGTTCTCAAGCTAGAGGAAGAGAATGTAATTTTTAGTGGTGACTGTATACTCGGAGAGGGTACAACTGTTTTTTCAGATTTAATATCTTACTTGCAGTCTTTAAGATTAATAAGAAACTTAAACCCAAATATAATTTATCCAGCACATGGACCTGTAGTTCACGTAAGACTTTTTACAAATTTCGTCAAATGAATGTTGTACGTCAAGTTTTAGGAAAAATTGTGCAATGAATGTAAGTTTAGCCAAAGTTGCGCAGTGAAATAATTATGTTGTGTGTGTGTTTCTCCGAAATTACTTGGCCAGAAGGGTAAGAGACAGAGAAAAATTGGTGGGAATCGACCTCTCCTCCCACAAAAAAACCATAGGGCGGGACCTCAGGTTAATTATTTATCAAAACTCAAAAATGTCAAGCAGTTTCGAGTTGTAGCTAAGTTTTCAGTCAATTTTACTAAACTAAAGTCCAGATAGCATGAAATGTACAACATAATTTATCAACTCAAAGCGAGAAAGTTGAAGAATATGGTTGAAAAAAATATCAAAAATATATATTGAACCCTGACGAAGCACAGGGTGAACCTCTTAGTGTAACATGTAGCCAAAGTTATTTTGTTTCATTTCTTGTTAGAAAGGGAAAAACGATGTTTACTCGTATACACACAGAAATAAATAGGGAAGAACATATTCCCCATACTGAACAACATTTTCGTTTCGACTGGCAGTGTAAGTCATATGTGATCAGTCGAGGGGCGTATTAAGATTTTACGTAGTGGTACAGATTAAGATTTTACGTACCTAGTATCACTCAATTTAATATATATTTTCCCCCATTTTTTCAGGAACCAATCAATGTGATAGATTATTATATTAAACACAGGGAGGATCGAGAACAGAACATTTTGAAAATATTGGATGACAATAAAGGAAATCCAAAATCAGTCGGTGACATTGTTAGTATAATGTATAAGGTAAGTCATACACCTGTAACCCTCTATACTAAGCTATCCAAAATCAGTCGGTGACATTCTTAGTATAATGTACAAGGTAAGTCATACACCTGCAACCCTCTATACTAAGCTATCCAAAATCAGTCGGTGACATTGTTAGTATAATATACAAGGTAAGTCATACACCTGCAACCCTCTATACTAAGCTATCCAAAATCAGTCGGTGACATTGTTAGTATAATATACAAGGTAAGTCATACACCTGCAACCCTCTATACTAAGCTATCCAAAATCAGTCGGTGACATTGTTAGTATAATATACAAGGTAAGTCATACACCTGCAACCCTCTATACTAAGCTATCCAAAATCAGTCGGTGACATTGTTAGTATAATATACAAGGTAAGTCATACACCTGCAACCCTCTATACTAAGCTATCCAAAATCAGTCGGTGACATTGTTAGTATAATATACAAGGTAAGTCATACACCTGCAACCCTCTATACTAAGCTATCCAAAATCAGTCGGTGACATTGTTAGTATAATATACAAGGTAAGTCATACACCTGCAACCCTCTATACTAAGCTATCCAAAATCAGTCGGTGACATTGTTAGTATAATATACAAGGTAAGTCATACACCTGCAACCCTCTATACTAAGCTATCCAAAATCAGTCGGTGACATTGTTAGTATAATATACAAGGTAAGTCATACACCTGCAACCCTCTATACTAAGCTATCCAAAATCAGTCGGTGACATTGTTAGTATAATATACAAGGTAAGTCATACACCTGCAACCCTCTATACTAAGCTATCCAAAATCAGTCGGTGACATTGTTAGTATAATATACAAGGTAAGTCATACACCTGCAACCCTCTATACTAAGCTATCCAAAATCAGTCGGTGACATTCTTAGTATAATGTACAAGGTAAGTCATACACCTGCAACCCTCTATACTAAGCTATGAAAACATGCCTGTTAATTTGTTTATTCTTATTATATGCATACTTTTATAAACTGGCCGAACGATTGATAAATATTAAATGACTAGCAGTTGTGCATTCCCTTCAATTTTTCGATATCTCTTACCGTTTTAGCTAAAGAATTAGTGATACTCATACAAAAATCGGCTGTAACTCGTAAATGGTTGGACGGGTTTGAATTGTGATTTTTGTTCTAGAGTCTCAGTTTATGGTTTTGGTAGGGTCCTGTCCTATCAGATCCTGGATTCGAACTTGAAACTCTGAAACGGCTAGTCATAATTTTGCAAACTATGTCTTAAATTGAGGACTAAAAGGTTACCTAAAACTTTCTCGCTGTTTTCGCGACATAATTTAAGATATTGTATCGTGACTTGCTGAACTTGGTCCAAAATAGGAAAATCAACCGTAACTTGAAAACGGTTCGACTTTATTGAACTCTGGTAATTTTCTTAGAGTCTTAGCCTATGGTTTTGGGGGCCTCCATGCCCATCAATTTTTCGATATCTCCTACCCTTCTGGTCAAGCACACATACATACAACATATTTCCCTTTTATATATATACAGGGTGTCCCATTTTAAGAGACCAACTCAATTTATTCCGAAACTGTTGGAGTCACAAAAAAAATAATCTGACCGAATGCTCATAAAAAAGAAGGGGACGTATTATGATGACCTTGACTGACTTGTCAAGGTTGTCCTTTAAGGTCATATGAAGGTCAACTTTATTTTCTTAAATAAGACGACCTAAATTTTATAACATTTCGGATTCCCCATTTAATCCTACGTTCATTTGACTATTCACTTCATGTTTTCGTTAAACTATTTTTGCGCCAATTTTGGGATGGTTGTTGTTGTTGTTAACGTTCTCAACGATTCTCACTGTGTCTCCAGTCCAAGAAAGGCAACCTCTCCAACAGGATCTGTCCATAATGCTGGCAGCTCTAGATTAGTTGGGTTTGATGGATAGTTGCTGGCTGCTCATGATTTACATCATGAGCAGCCAGCATACATAGACGACAACGATCAGATACTTCAGGTTTTAGCAAGAGTTTATATACAAAACTCTTTGAGGAATTATCTGAAGCAGCACGGTTGGGTCCAACGGAGGAAAAACACAGTGAGTTGTCGTTGGAACGGTGTTGATGGTCTTTGGCCATGCCCGAGGGCACGGGTAGCCCCGGTACGGAGAACCAACCATCTTGGGGGCCATTTTGGGATGGTCTGACCTACCGGTGTGGCATATTAAATGAAAGCTCTCGCCATTTTCTATACGATGGTTTATCCACACTTTGTGCTTATTGGACGAGAACATCTCAATGTTGCCTTTAGGAGCCGTTGGATTGGAAGGGAAAGTATTTACCCCTGGCCAGCAAGATCACCTGACTTCGGGAATATTTGAATAACCCTACCACAAGAGAAGACATGATGGAAATGGTACGCATAAAGAATGCTTGTAGACTGATAACTCGTAGGGTGTTGCTGAAATTTGTTCGAGCGCCGAATGAACCTAGGCATTGAGGCTGAGGGAGGCATCTTCGAGCATCACATTGGATAGAAAAGACGTATGCACTTGAACCAGGTAAGACAAAATGCATTTCAAGAGAGATTTTTTTATAAAATGAAAAAACAAGTGAAAAACTAAACCATCGTATAGGAAATGGCGAGGACTTTCATATAATATGCCACACTGGTATGTTAGACCACAAATATTCATTGCTAGTCAGCGTAAACCTGCCAATGGGATAAATAGAATTCATATGACTATACCATTTAATCAAACAGATTAATTGTTAAACTGACCATAAGTTTTTATATGGTCCTCAGGAATCATACTCTTTATGTATCGTTCAAGTAAGAGCGTACACTCCATATAGCTACTGACTTTAGCCATGTGTTTCTTTTTTCAGGATAACTTGCAGTTTGTATTTGAAGCAGCCAAGTATGTCACCCACAAGCACTTAATAAAGTTACTCAAAGAAGGGAAGGCTGTAAAAGACGAAGAAAATAAATGGCAGATAACGACGAGTAGTAAATTGTAGATGGGCCAAAGGCTTAAGCTTAAAAAAATACTTTAAATAAAATGGTGTTTTTCGAGATTAGTACATGAGCCAAAGGATTAAGCTTAAAAATACTGTATTTAAAATGGTGTTGTTAGAGATTAGTATATGAGCCAAAGGCTTAAACTTAAAAAAAATAAAAAAATGACTGTATATAAAATGGTGTGGCTAGAGAATGGTAGATAAGTCAGTTGTCCAGGTGAAAAAATTACTAACCTTGACAAAACTAACAAACAAATAAGTGAATATTCGATAAACAATCGACTAATCACTTTTTTAATGGAAAATTCGTGCTTCCGTTTAAAAAAACAACAAAAAAATCACTAGAAAAAGTTGATCTTAAAATGACACTGAAGGTGAATTTTAAGGCCGAGTACATACCAAAAGCAACCGGTGATATCAACGCAACGGCAACGTGAGTTGCCTATGTATAACACACGCATTTTAATGGGCCTGTGTATACCAAAGCGACTGTGATGCGACGGTGATTCAACGGTCACTTGACTGAGCAACGCAGGCAACTCAAGTCACGACATGCTGTAAACTCAAGTCACCAGTTGCGCAGTTGCTCTTGTGAAGTGTAGACCGTACGTAAATATGGCTGCCGACCAACAAGAAAATATTAAATTTGCACAGTTTAACAATGTGATTGTTAACAAGATTAACAATGTGATTGTTAACAAGATTAACAATGTGATTGTTAATCTTTTGCCTACATCAATGGCGGTTCTGTAGTTAGTATCTTTTTTCAGCAGTAGAGGGGTCACTAAAGCCAGCAACATATCATAACTAGCCTTGCTCATCCTGTAATAATTGAAAAACTTTTCGGGATAATCTTCCAATTTTTGTAAGGCATGCCACTGGCTACTGTGTACATTGCTGGCATTATATGGATGCACACTAAACCGTCTACGTAACGTTTTTTCTTTTTTCTAAGCACATATAGAAGAACTGCCTCCTCCTCGGACGAAGACATCGGTACAAGTGACTGGGCAACTTGTCAACTTGGGTTTGTTTTATATGTACATCGCGTGTAAACTCCAGTTGACTGAGTTGAGTTGCTGTTGCGTTGATATCACCGGTTGCTTTTGGTATGTACTCGGCCGAAAGGATTCATCGAGATCACCCTGACATGTCGATATCATGAAACTTTGGATCGAATATTTTTTTGTCTTCCAACAGGATCTTAAAACAACTCATCATGTATAAGGATACTATAGATTTATTTTTAATATATACTTTTAATTCAATCTATTTTTAAGATTTAAATAAATACACAATGCCTTTTAAGAACATTCTAATGTTTTTTTGTAATAATAAATAATGTAATTATATTTTAAAATGTAAAACAAAATTCTAAAATGATAAAAATAATTGTAGTATGGATTACCATTAAATTGATTTGAAAAAAAAAAAAAAAAAATAAGTTTGTAAAGAATGATAAAAATACAGCAAAACTGTGGTTTCCTTGCACAAATCGAGGGACACGATCAATAGGCATTTTAAAATTTCACTGAAGATGTTCGTCTCTCAGACTCCATTTGGAATAAAAGAGTTAAAACGTATATATTAGAATCTTTTTTCATCCTACTGCATTGCTCCCCAAGCTATATGGCTTTCAGTTTATTGAATCGTGGAGTGTGGAAATAAAAACAGTATTTTAAATGAATTTGTAAGCACTTTTTATCTATTTTTAGAGAGACGGACATTACCTTAACTGGACCTATCTTTAACAAACATTTTTTTAAGGAGTCCGATACACAAATATTAGAATCTCTTTCGCAGTAAAGCAATGGGAGACATGATAATAAGAAAAGAAATAATGCTAGAAATGGACCAGAGTAAAAAACCCGAAAGGGATAGGATGGTGAGTGAATGTATTATAAATAATCAACCAGAGATGTTTGCATTTTATTTATTATTGTAATTTGTACTCTCCCATGAAAATTTAATTGACGCAATAATTTTTCTTTACTATTTTAGTTGTGTGTTTAGTAAACTCACATTGCAGTGCAGGGAGAGAGAGGGAGAGAGAGAGAGAGAATATAAAATGAACGATTGTACTAATCTCTATTGTTAATGTTCTTGATGGTATAGCCATTTCATTTCATGTATCAAAAATACGATACAATGAGCAGAAGATAGAAATGACTTACACATACCTTCAGACGAACCATTTCTAAATATTCCGAAACACATATTCCAAAAGGGGTGACTGAAAGCGATTTTTTTTTAATTATTATTAATTTTTTACAAAACATAAAGTGAACTATATGCATAGAAATTATGAACCTTTGAAATAGATAAAAAAAAAGAGTCAAAAATATCATTCTTCTTTTAAAAACATATAATATCCACCGTAAGTGGGCAGTTAACGGTGACCAATTTTAATCATATTTAGTATCTAAGTCCCATTTGGGGTCTAGTTGGTACTTGTCATATAAACCAATGAATCTTTGTTTTATAAATCTATATTTATAAAACGCAAAGCCCAGTAGGTATACTGATTCACTGATAATCAACGTAGCTCCACGATAGCTAAACCTAGTGACTTGAAATTTGGTAGGATATAAAACTATATTATGCAGTTAGGGTAAAATAAAATTGACAAGATTTCAATTCTGTGACATACTGTATATTATATAGTGATTTAACAAATGAATTAATTAATAAAAACTAGTTAAGGAGCGCGGTAGCGCTCCGCCCCGCCAAGTCAAAAAAATGCGGTAGCTACAAAGAGTACAAAAAAACCGACACTCAGAAAACACTAAAATACAAACAAGAAAGCATATCCGAGCCACAAAAAATAACCGACACGTTTGCAATACACTTCAAAAACGCTTACAATCCAAAAATTTCAAAATATCAAATAAACACAACTATCACCACCAACAACAACAACAATAACAGCGACTATCTTCACATTGGCGCGGTATCAGTGGCGGATGTTGAAAATGAAATCAAGTTGCTGAAAGTAAACAAACCACCTGGTCCCGACGAAATCCCCCCTCATTTTTCAAGGAATGTGTCGATGCTCTCAAAATGCCATTGGGCGTAATCTTCAATCATTGCCTTTCCAAATGCGAAATCCCTGCTAGGTTTAGAGAATCCATTGTAGTCCCTGTCCCTAAGAAGGGCAATGACCAGGAGATTGAGAATCATCGACCCATATCCAACCTCAATGTCATAGCAAACATTTTTGAGGGCATTCTGTACAGTAAGATGTCCACGTATATATGCAGTGGAATCTCCTCCGTACAACATGGCTTCGTGAGGGGAAGATCTACTGTGGGAAACCTGATTGAGTTTTCCGATCACGTGGCCAGAGCAGTTTGTGAACGAGGAGAGGTCCATTGTGTGTATACTGACATTGAGAAATGCTTCGATAAAATAGACAAAATTCGATTTTGAATAGTCTACTTCAAAATGGCTTCTCTATCCCCCTCGTTCAACTATTCTCTAACTATTTACGAGACAGGAAAGTATACGTTCGGTTTCTTGGCCATAAATCTGCTCCCATTACGCCAACATTCGGGGTGGTCCAGGGATAGAAATTAAGCAGCCTTTTGTTTATATTAACGTATAATGACCTACTGAACAACATTAAACACTCACAAGTACTCTTATATGCCGATGATCTCAAAATATACCGAGTCATTCATGACCAAAGGGACTGTGAGCTCTTACAAGAGGATCTAAGCTCTCTGTCTGAATGGCTCCAAAAAATTGGTCTAAATTTTCACCCTAAAAAATGTTACGCCATGATATACACGAATAAAAGTAACCCATAAAAACATACGTACTACATAAATAATACCCGGATTGATTATACAGATCAATGCAAAGATTTGGGCGTAACATTTCAGTCAAACCTAAATTTCAACAATCATATACAAGAGATCATAGAAAAAGGCTATAAAAAACTATCTTTTGCCT
>CM022877.1:15954788-16011491 GCA_012654025.1 Pachypsylla venusta | reverse complement strand
CGTTCTGAAAATAGATATATGCACCCTTGGGTTTATGCAGAATATGAAGAAAAAAATTTGGTAAAAATCGGTTGAGTAGTTTCGGAGGAGTAGGGTAACAAAAGTTTGCAGTTTGTAGGGAGTATAAGGCTACGCTTCGCTCCGCCCAATAATTAATCTCCTTATTTGTTATATTCAAATTAACGTGTATGGGTATATAAATGTTATTATCTAATTAAAAATAAACAATAATCTATTATTAATAATTTGTTCAAATACATTGCATTGCCAAAGCATTTCATTAAATTAAGTAAATAAAATATTATAAAGGGTGTGCCTAGACCAACACTGTGCATCGATGCAGGAGATAAATGAAATTTAGAACTGATAATAATAGTGTGTGACTCCTTTCTGGGGAGCCTAAATTAATTAAATGTATCCCTCCATTTTCAAACAAGGTATTGACTTCAAATTTTTTCGAATGTATTTAATTTTTTAAGTGATTACAAAAAATGTATCACAAATGTCTGTCTTTCAAAGTTGACCTTGAAACCTTTTTTCCAGTATTCTAAGAGTTAAGTAATGCATGGTTTTTAAGACATCGCCTTGTAAAACTTTAAACGGACTACCTTGTATAAACCTAAATTCAATGCCTAATAGAAATTTATTATTCTGCATTATCAATTTAGGGACACCCTGAATACATGAAAATTAATATAAATATGGTATGAAAGTATTTGCCAGATATTTCAAAATACACATCATTTGTATTTTGTACATTGAAACACCAAGATTTAGATCACTTCACTCGGAACGACATTTCATTTTGAATATACAAAAATATGGTTTTAATTTAAAGGAACCCCATGACGGCCTATTAATTGAGTTAATTTCTTTATTTGACAGAACTACTAACTAGTTTTATATTTTTGTATAAAAAAAAAGAACATAAAAAAAAGGTACCTGAGATTGCAACCAAATGTGTGTCTCATTTTTGTCTTTAAATAATATCACACGAGACCAATCGCCACCTTCCCACTCCACTGGCTTCTTCCCCCCCCCTTGTATTCTGAATCATGTGACGCCTGTGACGATTAGTACATTTAATATTATTATCAGTGCAGATACTTCCTTTTTAAACAACAAAATGAATTACTATACAAAACAACAATTAAAATTTGTGTATAAAAATAAATAATTGAAAAAAAAATGTTTGAGGATTATAATGCGCAAGAAGCAAAACTAACAATAATAAATGATTAATAGATTAAAAAATATTTTTTTACATTTGAAACCTTCGTGAATTCTTAAAAACCAGAGTTAGAGTAAACTTTAAAATAATATCAGTAGATACGCAAAAAGTGAAAAAAGTAAATCATCGTATAACCATCGAAATCTAATAACTCTAATTACTCTTGGCTTCTACATGCTTGAAATTCAAATTCCCAATTGAAAATATCACAGCTTCAATTCCCTTGCATTCATATTGTTTATAAAAAAATCTAATACATCCGCGGCTATTTTTTCATGTAATATATCTATGAATAACAGCTTACAGGCGTATTAGCTTTGAACAAGAAGAGAAAAAATAGTTGCCAATTTTTATGGTTGGTTGGGATCAAACCCAAAACATCCTGCTTGGTAAACTAGCGTCTTACTAAATGAGTGCTTACTTGTTCATTAACTAAAGTGAAGCGCTACATTTGGGGAGTTCATAAATTTTCTGCATAGACGTACTGAAAATAGTGTATGCTAATGAATAGTAGGGGGCATGATCGCCCCTTACTATTCATATGAAAGAATATGCACTATTTAGATAGATCTTGTGCCACGGGGTTCGTCTGAACATAGCCTAAATGAAGGTCGCAGTGATAGTTATTGCAATCGCATTAGAGACCTGCAATCAGTTTTATAATAATACTAAGAGACGAATTATGATCTTGCTCTTTTCCTGGATATGCCTTGTTTTGAAATATGTTTTGAAGAAAAATCATACCTTTTTTTTTAAAGAAAAATAAAGACATCCACCTGGGGACTGCATGGCATTACTTGCAAAAATCCTACCCTAATGGAAGAAAATGCCACAGAATAGTCACTTTTAACGTCATGCGCAGAAAATGACTGAATTGGAGTTTCTTTATAACTAATCATTTATCGTCTTTATTACGAATTACAAAGAGCCATGACGGAGGATCATACCTTGTGTTTAACCTTAGTACCAGTGGTTCTGGACTGTAGATTTCACGCATTGAAATGCAACGATTTGCTAACGATTGGCCAAATCTATGAATATAAAGATTTCTATACCAAATTTAATAAAAATCGGATAAAGTTTTCGAGAGTTCTCGTTCTGTGATACAAAAATACAAACCAACACAATTTGTCTTGTTAAAACTAGACCTCACTTCGTTTGGCCAATCATAGATGAGGGGGTGTATACTTTTCTATTTTTTCCACCCTCTGCACCAGTACCAAATATAACGCATTCACACAATAAATCAAGTGTTTTTTATTTAACCTGTCTTATTAAAAGTCTAACAAAATTTAATTAAAAAAGATGTGATGTCATGAGCTGTTAGTAAGTCTAATTGAAACATTCACTAAAACTTCCATCTCTATTATGGTATTCTTATAATGAGAAATCACTTTTTGTTACAGTAGTTCAAACAACGGGATCCTTGTAGCCCAAATTTCATTTGTACACTTTTATTCTTTACTAACATATTACATTTTTATGTCATCATCTTGTTGGAAACATACCAGAACTCTTTCAATTTAGTTAGCACATGGTTTTCAATAACACACCAAATATCATCAAAATCGGTCAATTTTAGTAAAAGTACTGCTCGAATTTTGATCCCACGTATCTTGCTTGAAAAATGAAACATATAGAGATATTTATACAAATATCTCAATATAAAAGTCCTCTCTACCACATACATTAAAATAGAATGACTATATCTAGACATATTGAACTTGTTGGGTGTATGTAAATTGATGTAGTATCACAAGAGATGGAAAAGATATAAACCTAAAAATCTGAAATTTTGGTAGATAAACAGAAAATGGTAGAACACATTGAGATAAAAGCGGGACAGGAATGAATTTTAGTGTTGATATCTATTAATTTACACAATAACGACAATTTCCGGTGAATTTTCTACTGTTTCAGTAACAGTAATCATAAAGACTACAAACATCCTAAATTCATATAGGATACCTAAATTAAATTTGCAAAAAGTGACTTCTCATGATAATAGTACTGGAGTAGGTATGGATACATAAATTTAATAAAAAGTATAAACTTAATTTACAAGAAAATTTAACGAGGAAAGGATATATATTAGTACTTGACATTAAACGAGAAAATATTGTTAAGAGCTTGAAAAATGCCTCATCTAATTAAGTAATCAAAATTTCCGGGATTTGAACCCGGGTCTCTATCCGCAGAGGTTGTTTAAGATAAAATTAATAAATATCACGAGTTTTAAATTAATATTTAACTTGAATTCAAGTCTGTGGCATTTTTTAAGCTCGTAAAATGTAACAGACATGTCCGCTCTATATTATTCACTCTAAAATAAAACAATTCAACATAAAAAATATTATCACAACCAGTCAAGCACAACAACTTGGTTTAGCTTGGTTGTACGTTAGGGTGCCCGCAGACAGCCGCATAGTTGCATGGTACACATCCTTTGATAAATGCGGCTGTCTGTGAGCACCTTTACAGAAATTAACATAAATGGCACAACCCGTGTTTTTTTAGCAAGTAAATATACGCTAATTAAGAAAGGTGTACTTTATTGAGGAGGGTCCTTCATCGAATTCAACCCACGAGCCTCCATTGATGTACACAATACAATTTAAATTAAATAATAATCTAGACCAATGGTGTGCAACCTTAGGGTTGCCTCGAACCTACATATTTTTTATTAAAAATTTTCCAGCCCCTTGAAATATGACGTATCGAAATTATACACCCCCTTGTAAGGATAAAGTAGTTGATCTAAGAAAATTGTCTTGAACTGTCTAACTGAAAAAAAGAGATCTTTTGTTTCATTCTTCATAAAATTTGATATTTCCTCTTTCATAAATTTCTTCGTCATAAGTCCCGGGGGTTTTGAAAAAGGTTGCGCCCCACTGATAAGGCTATTAAAGTATTGACACTACGGTAACAATAAAAAGTCTTTCATAAGAAAAACTCAATTAAGGCGAAATGGAATGAATTTGGTTTTGGGCTATATTTTCATTTATTATAGAAATATAATTAAAATCGAATCATTTCTTTATTAATGTTGATATCCGATTAATTTTTTGTTTGATTGGCGGTGTACGTGAGGACGAGTGATTATTGTTTTTCAAATTATCATTACTCAGACTTTTTTGTTTGGCACTTCTGAAATAAAAATAAAAAAATAAAAGGGAAAAACAATGGAGAAATAAGTTTCCATGATTATAATGTGGCGACACAGTCTGTTTGACTAGTTGTATTAAAGCTTATGTCAAAATGAAGTTCGAAGTGAAATTTTAATGCGGTAATGACCACGAGCAAATTGAACATCGCGATGGCTAATCTCAGCCCTCTCCAAAAACAGATGTCCATCCAGCAAAACGACTACCGCGTCATAAATATAAACCATAATATTATATCAATTTTTCATTATTTTCTTGCGGCGAATCCGCAATGACACGACGTGGAAAAAACGCTCTGCCTGAAAATGCTCTAAATCTCTTTAAGACTAAACCTGCGTTATATCTGTTTGACGGGCTTTTCAACTTACAGTATACTTGCATCACGCTTATTTATTATTCAGGTACAAACAAAAAGTGTAAAACGTGAATTAGTCTTAAAGGTGACTGTGAATGAGGTATGCTCATATTGTGTCAAGCGACAGTAACGGAATTCTTCGGTAAATTTAACATGTACTTACAAATATCTGGTAAGGTCCTCAATATCAACCAGCATTGAGTCTTGAGTCATATGCAAATCATCTCTCTCCATCAAATATCTGACCAACTTCTCATTCAAATCTGGAAAAGAAAGAAAGAAAGAAAAATAAGATTTTTGAAGAGCCACAGAATCTCAAATTTTCTGTTTTTCAGGCGAGCGTTTGACCACTATGCTCACTAGCTGACCCAGAAGGACTTTGGAACAATTTTATTGTGGAATTTTAATCCTCAGAGGTGGTATGGTTGCTTCACCCAGTATTGTCAGCAGAACGTTGGAATCGGTATCCCAGTAGTCAGCACTGTAAGTAGAAGGTGGGTCTGTTTGAGATAGAGTTGATCACTATTCTATAAGTTTTCTCCGAAAGAATATTATTATAATATAGAAGATTGATTTATTATTCTCGATTTATTATTCAAACTTGTTCAACGCGCATTGTATATGACTTGGCGGGCGAAGCGCTGCCGCTCCTCAATATTTTACGTTTGAGGATACGTACAATTTTAAAAATCGAATTTTTGGTATTTTGTCACTTAGCTTCGCCGGATTTGATACATTTTGGTATATTATGTGGGTCTCATTTTGGGGTGTATAACTGTATATCATCATAATTAAGATAACAGTTAATCAACTGGTTTGCAATAGTCCTCCATTTCATGTAGACTACTTTGTCTGAGGAATGAATTGATGTATAGGGTGGTTTCTACATTTTATACAACTTTTGTAAAATGAAATGTAGAAATAATCAGATCAGCTCAGGTGGACTCGGGTCGTGGGGAGTCACCTATATTTGTTGGGATGTGTTACTGAGTGCACACAACATCGTAAGAGGGATTTGTTTTTCATCTCCCATACTTCAAATATCCTCTGTACTGATTTTACTAAATTGTCGCATATTTGTTCGGATGTATTACGGAGTGCACTCCGAACAAGTATGCGACAATTTATTAAAATTAGTAGAGAGGTTATTTGAAGTATAGGAGATGAAAAACAAATCCCTGTTACGCTGTGATGAACATTTGAATATTGTGAACAGGAGTTTGCCACGGAAAAAATTATACTCTTAAAAAATATTTTGGAATCGTTAAGATGTCTGAAAACGATTTTACTCATAAAATATGTTCATGAAAGATACTTACATTCTATTTGGGTATGTAGATCGTTGACAATGACTTGTAGTTGTGCCACATTCATGTCGGTTAATAACTGCCGACTTAATCGTCTTCTGTCTTTAGGAAATGTTATCCCCACCTATGCGAGAGCCAATAAAAATAAATAAAAAACGTACAAGTAAAGAGAGACGGACAGACAAGCACAAATAGTAAGCTTTATAATAGGGTTTCGTTGAGAACAATAAGAACGGAAATTTAAAATAAACCACAGTTGATTGCACTGAGGGCACAGGATAAAAAATGGGCGCGTTATAATTTTACGAGTACTGCCCTTGCTGAATATTTCCCAACAAACTCACATCATATAATATTATCTATGAATGGTAAGAGGTGGTTAGTTTAAATTATTGTGGAAAGCTTTATATCACAAAATGGAAGGAACCTTTAAAAAGCAAAACCATCATAGAATTACGACATACATTCTTTTTCAGTATGATATACTTTATTTGTACTTGATCCTCGTTTTGTAAGATGGATCCAAATACCTAAATAAAAAAAAAACAAAATGATAAGAAAAGAAATCAAAACAAAAGAAATTCAAATTATTGATATAATCCAAAAAGGTAATTAATATATATTAAAATAAAATGGTTAAGAAATAATAATCTAAAAAATAATAAAAACCACCGGAACATGTGCGAGTAGAAAAATCGAATAAAATTTTTGATTAAAAAAAAAAAAAAAACGAAAGGGAACACTTGTTGTACACGCCACACGAGCGCGATGCAGCGTTGTACTGAGTCAAGGAAATAGATCCCAAACACTCGCGAGTAAATAGATTCGAATTTATTTACAAGTGTTTCAGTACCACTCCGAGGCAATGCTGAACTAACTAAATACTCACTCCAACTAACTAGTTTGGGATACACAGCCTGATGCTTTTATTTTGTATCTAGGTATAAATTGTGACTATTTTAAATGTCGTCTCAGAAATCAGATGGGGCCGGTGCAGATAAAAACTGCAAGCTAAATATAAAAATAACGAATACATAATGAATTTCTGACCTTTTGTAAGCTGGTCCTTATGATTTCAGTGATAGGACTAACGGGATGATTTTGTCGTTCTTCTTGCATCATCCGACGTGCGTTATCTTTTGACTCTGATAGAGCTTTTCTTGCTTCAGCTTGAAGTTCTGCTTGACGGACGAAAAAATCTGCTACAGACGACACTTTGTTGTTATTGTATACAGTTTTCAATGGTAACGTTAATTTGGTAGGGGACGGCCTTGAATATTTATTATTAGTCTGAAAGCAAATGAAGGAATAGTTAATTTGGTAGGGAATGGCCTTGAATATTTATTATTAGTCTGGAATCAAATGAAAGAACAGTTAATTTGGTAGGGGACGGTCTTGAATATTTATTATTAGTCTGAAATCAAATGAAGGAATAGTTAATTTGGTAGGGGACGGCCTTGAATATTTATTATTAGTCTGAAATCAAATGAACAAACAGCTAATTTGTGACCAATTGACCATGCTGCCTGTAGGACATACTCCCTCTCTTTTAATGCCCATCTGGGCTTTTGATGGCGTAAGGTGATTTTTTCCACTTAGCTATATTATCAAAAATCTTTTGTAATACCCATCTGGGCTTTTGATGGCGTAAGGTGATTTATTCCACTTAGCTATATTATCAAAAACCCTTTGTAATGCCCATCCGGGCTTTTGATGGCGTAAGGTGATTTTTTCCACTTTACTATATTATCAAAACTTTTCTATACCTATCTGGTCTTTTGATGGCGTAAGGTGATTTTTTCCACTTAGCTATATTATCAAAAGATAAGATTCGTGGATCTCATCAAAATCTTAGATGGGAAATACAGAGTACCTACACCCACTCCATTATGCATAAACACAGGAAGATATGTGCACGCATCACTTAGATTGAAATAAAAAGAGCTCAAAAAACCCGGGGCTTCTTCTTTCTGGGAGAATCTTTTTTTACTGAGCTACTGGTCATGTCGGCCTCACAGACTAAGACTTCTTAAGTGCCATTCTAATACCTGTCTTTCACTCTTTTGAAAAAATACTACTTTAGATTTTTTTTTAAAAAATAGAAATTCAAAGTTATACCCCAGAACCGCTTTCGCATTACTTCAGAGCACTCCTTCTTTACAGCCATGCCATTCAAGAAACGAAAAAAATCGATCAGAAATTTTTCGCTCCGGGCGAGATTCGAACCCACAACCTCCGCATCAAGAATCAGTTGTCCTAACAACTCGGCCACGGTGATCGACTCACACTACATCGTCACTTTATTTCAGAAGGGGTCTAACTCGAAATTTTTCAAAATCGGGTTTTTTTGTCCCATATAATGTAAAATATCAAGGCGAGTCCAATAGTATGATCAGAATTGAGTTAGCTCTTACAGTATTCGATAGAGAGCGCCCTTCTCCAGACAGCCAATTTTATTTGTTTCTATACTGCCTTTAATTTGTTTATTGCATGGGGGATCATTATACACTTTGATCTATTTGACTGAATTTGGAACAAAGTTAATACAGTAGAGATCCAATTGTGGGGCTGTAAAGAGCCAATTTTGATAATTTTATGCATTTCTAAGTTATTCTTAAAGACGTAGGCATCCATTTCAAAATATATCTCTACAGTATTGATTAAAACGGTTCCTTATAAGTACAAAAACGAAGGCCTTTTTTGGAAGGGTTTTTACAAGTGGAATAAAAGAGATTACAGTTTTTTTAGGGGTAATAAAATATCCCTCCTTATGTCTTATTTTAAATGAAAATTGAATGAAACCTTGAATGCAAGCCGTCAGCAAGATATAAAAGAAAACGTGAAATATTTCTTTAAAAAAACAATTTTTTTACTCTCCTGTAAAATTTGATTTTTTTTTTTTACTTAGACCCCTTCTAAAATAAGGTGACGACATGATTAGAACGGACTGAATGATACTTAGCTTACAATTCTAGAGTACGTTTTTTTTTCATTGCAAATGTGGTCTGAGAGACGTACATATTTAGGATAAAAAACAATTCTAGAGTACGTTTTTTTTTTCATTGCAAATGTGGTCTGAGAGACGTACATATTTAGGTGAGTCATTCAAACTTGTTGGTCGATCCACAAAAACAACGCCCTTATCCGCTCATGTTTCTATTCAATTCTGTAGATCGGTCCACACAGGGCCGTTGAAAGGAAATTCGAGTTCGGGGCTAAAAAGTAGCGGGTAATATACATGAATGAAAACCATGATACACTTATCAACTTATTCTTCTGTGCCCACTTTACACTCTATTTAATGTTGTCCACTGAACACTCTATCCAAAAATACAGGCTCTCTGTTCAGTTTCGTCCTAACGCGACTTCGGTGTATCTTTTGATAGTTCTCGGAAGTATGATTTATTTTGTCTGATATTTTTGACCCCATTAGCTTGGGAACCTTTTTTTTTAATGGAAGGGAAAATTTGCTTCAACTCAATACCCTTTAAAAGACCCATATGGTTATAACATTTAAAAGATATTCTTTTGGAATTACATAAGTACTTTTTTAGTTATGGAACCTATGGGCATAATTTTTTTAGGTAAGATTCTCAAGTTGTGTCGACGCGACTGTTCATACCTTATTATTATTGCTTATATTACATGATAAACTCTGAGGTTGTGGATTGTTCAGATGTTTCGGGTGATTGTTATTTGAGGGTAATGATTTCGGTTCTGATTCGGAATTGGGTGACTCATTATCATCTGAAACTGTCTCATTCATGAAACAGATTTGTAAATTTAATCCATTTTGAAGTCGAGTTTGTAAATTTGGTTTCCTTCTTCCGTAATCCTTTTCTTCTGTTTCTGAACCATTTGCTAATCGTTTTCGAATTTCTTCTCTATCATTTCTCCTCTGAAAACAATCAAAAGAATAGACGTGTAGTTGTGGTTCTTTTATTCTTTTATTTGGGGGGGGAATATAAAGATTTCTNGTAATTCTGAGTTAGATAGAATTTTTGAGCTCAATTGAAATTAAAAAATGAAGATATATAATACTTGTCTAACGGCATAATTAGTCAAACGGTCTTTTTTTGAATTTCTCAATTTTTGATTTTAATGGTACCTACCCCTAGGGGTAGAAAACGTCTCCTTTTTTAGTACCTAAAATGAAAAATTTTACTCAAGGATATTACTTTTGTACTGCGGAACACCTTTGTATCAGATTTCAGACTTCTCGATCCACCCGAAGTATAACTTCTAAATTTTGGATTTTTGGTGGTACCTATCCTAAGGGAAAACGGTTTCTCTTCAGAAAAATCAAAATTTTACTCAAGGATATTTTTGTACTGCGGAATGTGTTGTTGCGTACACACTCCTCCTTTCCTTTCCTTCCACCCTGTATACCACCTAATTAATTGGTGAACAAGTTTAACCTCAACACCACAGTGACAAAGGAAAATTCAGTTACCAAATATCTATGATCGAAGTGAGTTGTGCATTCTGTTTTTATTTTTAACTATTACAAATTTCTAGTGAATAGTGTTTCGGTATACTCCTGTCGGCCTGCCGCTTTTCCGCATAAACCTACAGTCCATCGCTCTGATCCCTCCTCATCACATGTGTTACTTCTCAATTTCGATTTTTCGGTGGTGAATATCGGTCATAAATGAGGAGAAACTCGAAATTAGTTCCTCTTATACTCTTTTGGGAGCGGGGGGTTCATTCTCGATCATTTTTCATTATCCCCTTTATTTCCTCTTCTAAAAAATTTGACCAAAAACACCTAAAAAGGCATTTTTTTGCGGTAACTCGTTTCTTATTCTTTTTGATTTTCAATAATGAACCTTTGGAATCGTCGCGAAGAAAAAAATCTTCCTCATTATTTACATACCTCCATCTGTGTGTCTAATATCAAGTCTCTAGGTTTATGAGTCAGTCAGTATACCAACTGGGCTTTGCGTTATATAAGTATGGATTGGCCTAATGTGCATTGCATAAGCTTTTATTTTCGTCAAGAACATTAAATCTGATATCTGAGCGCACGAGTATGCGCTCAGGCAAAGTTCCTCTTATACTCTTAAACAGGCAAAGTTCCGGAAAGCACCAGAGTATGTTTTCACGGACCAATATTAAAGACAGTGTAAAATGCTAACCATTTTGCGATTCTACGCAGAAAAAATTTACCAAATTAAAGTCGGTTTTACTTTAACAGCATTGATACAGATAAAAGTGTAATAATCATTTTAAGCGTGGAATGCAGCAAGAATGAACTTGGCCGCTGAAAATGATATCAAAACGTTAATGAGTGGATTTTTTTGAATAGTGGTTAGAACATGGCCTTTTTTCAATGATGTTTTCTTGTGATATAATATTCTTGACTAATATTAACGAAATCCATACACTATATTATAAATATTAATTTATGTACAACCTAACTGATGACCGATAGCTACCCAGGTGCAAAGCTCCCCTTCTCTTTGCCGCCCCCTCAATATCTTACAACACCCTCCGGGGAGCGATCGCCCCAGGTTGGGAATAGCTGCTCTATACCAATCAATATCTTATTATGTCTTCCCTCTCAACTTCAATGCAACGATTTTTCTTGAGGAAAAATAAATTGGGTAACAACATGGACTAACCCAGATCTCACTACAACTTACATTGAATTGCCAATATTTTTTTTCTTCTCTTAGATTGGAATATCTAAAGTCGTCAACAGTGACTGTCCTGACAAACTTATCAATAATACTGTTTTCATTTTGAACATAGCTTTCATCTTCAATGCTATCACTCAAACAAATTGGTGATTGATATACTTCAAAATCACTATCAGAATCCGGAGACATCATGACTCCGTTTTAACTCAAATAGAAAGTCATTATTTATTTTATCTTGATTTGATTTTAATAGGATTGTTTATTGTAATTGTTCTATTATTAAGTAGATTTTGTGGTAACATAATAATTAATTTTCTATGGCCTCCATTATTTTCAACCGTTAACTTAGGAAATAAGAAGTCGGCCTGTACCCAAATTTATTTCACTTGTGCCAGTGAAATTCATTAATTTCGGTTTCAACAGATATCAAAACAATATATTTTGATTTATTATTTCCAAAATGAACCTTTGGAATCGTCACGAGCAAAAAATAATAATAATAATAATAATAAAAAAAAAATAACCCTGCTCAAAATTTCATATTTTAAGGTACGTAGAATACAAAAATCGAATAATAAAAAAAATCCGTTTGTACGCCGTGATGGGCTCTTTTGCCACTTAGCGTTGATGATTTGGATGAAATTTAGTATATAGGTCCCATATGGGCTCTAATTTTGCCCCGAAACTTTTGGGTGCAATCGAATACAACACCCTTGGCGGTTTTTGCCGCTTTTTAGCGGGTTTCACTAATTTTCATTTGCTCTATTTTAATTGTTATTAATTTCACTATGTTCACTACAATTGACAACGAGCGTAATGCAGAGGCCTTTGAAGCAAACAATCAGACATATGTGACACAAATGCGACCTTTGAAATTGCAAGGAACAAATCACCAGGATTTATGGAAACAATGGATAATGCACTTTAAAATATTTCTTAGAGCAACTGGATTAGCAAATGAACCTGAAGCAAAGAAAGTGGCCATATTACTTCACAATCTAGGAGAAGATGTTCTTCCTATTTTCCAATCATTCAATTTGGATATTGACACAGTGACCTATGCTACGTTGCTAAATAAATTTGAAGAACACTTTAAGAACACCTAAGAAGAATCTGGCAGTTGAGAGAAATTTATTTTTTACACGATGTCAAAAAGACAAAGAAACCATTGATGCAAATGTTACTCAACTGGGAAACTTGAGTCTTACTTGTGAGTTTGGTACCCAGAGAGAGTACTGTGCGTGATGTTTTTATATGTCGCTTGCTTGAGGAACATGTTAAAATCACAGAAAAACTTCTCTGCGAAGGCGATATTGATCTAAACAAAGCTGTGGACATTGCAAAAAATTTAGACCTAACCAGAGAACAAGTATAATCCTTACATAATCGCAATACTAAAGAAATCCAAAAGCTCGACCAATTCCAACGGTGTCAGAAGTGGGATATCGTTTTACAATTTATGTATATTAATTTATTTGTTACTTTTGATTCATCCATAAATTTTCAATATTCTAATACTCTCCAAAAAGAGAATGGTGAGAGCTAGAGACTTGAAATTTGGTATGTATATTATATTTGGGGTCTCAGTAAGGTTCGGAACTTTAGTGCAATCAAATATACCGCTGGAGGTTTTTACCGCTTTTTTAGAGACTTGAACTTTGGTATGTATATCATATTTGGGGTCTCAGTAAGGCTCGAAATTTAGGTGCAATCAAATATACCGTTGGCGGTTTACACCGCTTTTTAGCGGTTTTCATTAATCTTGTTTAAAAACAGAATGGTAAGAGTCAGACAAATTGGGTACGTATGTAAAATTTAGGGCCTAATTACGCCCCAGATTTGGAATCGTCACGAGAAAGAAAAAAAATTACAGGGGTGTATTTTTTTATATTTTTCTTTTTTTTTGGGGGGGGGCTATTTTTTTAGCCAGTAAAATAATAAACCCATGTGTCACATTGACAGAGTTTTTTTTATCTCTAGTCTATTATCTCACATTTCGTGTGTTTTGAAGATTCAAAGAAATCCAAAAATCAAATACAATTCTCTATTAAGGTTATAAAAAGTATTGAAATTCTCAACCGTAATAATACGATTATACCCGTACTAGCTCACCGAACCAGGGCCCACGACTCAGTGATCACTGCACTAGTATTGCACTCGGGAGACCCGAGTACAATACTACTACAATTATTCGAATTCCGACAGGGGCAATAATTTGTCACGATTGTTTGGATGTTTTGGGGACTACTCAGTCTCGTGGAGACAATGAGTACCTATGGAGATAAATACGCATAGCAACCCGGTGACAGCATTGTGGCTAAATTTGGAAAAAAGTCAAAGTAATTGAATGATGATAGATAGTGGGAAAATCCTACATTGCTGCAAGTGAACACTAAAGTTGTCACATAATAACCAAAAACAGCATTTTTATTGACCAAACGAAGTGAGATCCAGTTTTAACACCACGAACCTTTAAGCGTCTGTATGTTCGTTTCATGATAACTCTAGAAAGCCTTGTCGGAATTTGATGAACTCTAGTATGGACCATCATTTGTTCTCATTTTCATGGCAGACCATTAGTTCACAGAACTACTAGTATACAATTATACATGTATGATCATTTTATTAAACATGTCTGTGTCTGGATAGTTTTGGGTAATGTAGGTATCAATAAAACTTGATATTTGAATCACGCATATCAGACTTTTTTCAATCCTAATATTCCTAATGTCAAGCTTTTATCAATCACAAACAACTATATTTCAATTGTATGGTTACTATCAAAGTTGATACTTGAAACACGCTTATTAGACATTTTTCATTTTTTCCCAACCGTTTACACGTCTTAAAATAATAAATAATTAAAGTGACTGAGCTATCAGAGTAGATTTTATTTGAATCGTACTGCAGTCTTAGTTCTAAGACATATAAATGCACCAAATAAACTATTATACAAACACTATTTTAAAACTATTTATTACATGGTAAAATTCTCAGTAATCAATACGTTTTGAGTTGAAGCTAAAAATAAAATAGGGATTTCAAATTATAAACTGTATGTAACCTTATATCAGTATGCTGTGAACTAAGTAATGCAATTATAAAGTATTTAACAAATTTTTATGAATACTGAAAGTATAATATGAAACCTGAATTTAAGAAATTAATATTAATTTTGGTTTACTAAAAAACAGTAAACTTAAAGAATTTACACACTATCTTTTATCAATGAACAAAACTGATAACAGAATGTATGAAAAACACTATTCGGCTTTCTTCAATAATATTTCATAAAATTTAAACCATTAATTAAAATGTATTTTAAAATAGGTTATTATTAAAGAAAAAAAATGAATTTATCTGAACCTGCTAAACATCTAAATAAACTATTAAGTTGAATTAGGTATTACCTAATTGCTTCAAAGAAAACACGAAATGAAATTCTCTTATCAATTTTTCAAGCAAACATTCGCACTTTGTGATTGTGTTTATTGATTTTTCATGTTGCGCCTTCAAATTATTAAAACATTGGAAACGCGTTTTGTTTTGGTTATGAAAATATTAGGCGTTTTTTGAATATAGGTAAACTTTTAAGTTGAATGTCTAAACTTCTAAAGCAAATAATCACTATTTTTTTTTTTTAAATAAAGAATATTTATTTTTCATTTTTAGATAGCTTCTCATCATACCATCCGTATCAAACTATTTCAAATGATTGTGGGTATGACAGCTGCACTGAATTGGAATATTTCGCAATATATCTTTCAAAAATCATAAGGTACCTAGGTACATGCGTTCTACAGTCAAATTCTAAATCCTTGAGTAAGTTAATGAAAACCTTGCATTAATACCTATATCAGAACAGTAGGTACATATTTTTAATGACTGAGGTTCCAAGTTACACTCGAACAATTTCATCGCTAATGTTGCTTTGTTTGCAACAACTAAATTTAAACTTCAAGCTAAACAATTTGCTTGTCATTACGAATGACAAGTAATTTATTTTAGGAGTTTTCCCAATGGTTGACAATTATACCAACTTAGTCAGATCACTGTGACTTATCTTCAAGGTAATGCCTTGAGCTCTTTCTTTTTCTTCTTTTCTAATTAATATTTACAATCAGCCTAAGAAAGCTGTAAGCAAATTTGATAAAGGAAACATGGAGAAGGATATGCATTCATATCTGTTCTAGTATTATTAAACATAAAAATAATAATTGCAAATATTACAATTTGAATAAATAGAAAAACTAAGACCTAAATTCTAAATCTAGTGGGTGATGTCGTTTTAATCGTCAAACAGAATGGCTGTTGTCCAGTAAGTTGATGCCAAGTGGATTGGTATGATTTTCTAATCGATATTGATATTTCCCTGATCTCTTCCTTGACTGAAGGAAATTCGTCATACTCATGTGCCTCACTGTTACGAGCATACCAAGGTACGTTCACCAACAACCTCAGTGTTTTATTTTGGAATCGTTGGATGATTTCGATGTTGTTGGCGAAACCCCAGAGTTGTATTCCATATGTCCATACAGGTTTGAGAATGATCTTGTAGGTGAGTGCTTTGTTCTTTAGTGATAGGGTTGAGTGTTTTCCAATAAGCCAATACAATTTGTTTCAGCGAAGATTGAGTTCGCACGTTTTATGTGTTCTTTCCATGCTAATCGACTATCCAGGTGCATGCCAAGATATCTTACTCGATCTGTTTCAGACACAATTTAGTTATTGAGAGAGACAGGTGAACAGTTGTTTCTTCTGAGCGCAAAGGTAATGTGATTGAACTTTTCTCGGCTGACCTTTATACGCCATTTTTTCATCCATTCTTGAATCAAAATCATTTGCTCTTGTAATTTGGCGGAAACCCTAACAGGATCTTCATCACCGGATAAGAAAGCGGTGTCATCAGCAAAAGTTGCCAATGTACTCGTAACACTTTCTGCGAGTGTGAGATTTCTCATACCATTCATAAATAATCTGCCCAAAATGTCTGATGGTTTCAGTCTGGACATTAATTTTGACTCTCTTGAAACAGTGTTATTGTACGTAGATTTAACAATGGATTTTCTACTTTAATAACAGATATATTATATCAAAATAAGTAGTGTTGGGGAGTTGAAGGAGGTCAGGCTGTGCTTTTGATAATAGCATCGCGTGTATTCTGACGCACTTTCTTAAGTGGACCAAAAGTGAACCGGTATCTAGAACTCATGATAAATTTAATCTTGCGATTGAGGATTTGAGAGGATCGTTTATACCATTGATCTGTCAGTGTGATTGCCAGCATGCTGACCAAAAATGTATGCACTCGAATCTCATACAAAGTCCGTATAAGGACTCAACTCTCTAGGTAATATTTTTTGAGCAGTTTCCTTTTCGCATCCATAAAGAGAACCCTTCCATTTCCATGCTGAATAAACCTCACATATTTCAACAACCTTATTATGTATGTATACAATGTGTTTACCTTCTATCTTCCTTATAGGAATTAACACGAGATTCTTGTTTATTGGTCTGCTCCAATTCCTAGTAGGTAATTTTAGTGATAGTGTTTTCGTGAATATTTTCTTCTCGCAAATTCCAAAAACTATTTGCTATTGGCCCGATTGAATTACAACAAATGGACCAGGCTCATGTTTTGTTTATTTTGTGTGAAAATGTCTGCACATTAGGTTTTTTTTTCATTTTGTAGCATAATATCTTGTCCTCTCGCTACCCTTCAACTCAAGTTTTCATCTTAATCTAAAGTTTTAAACAGTTTGTTTGATCGGACCGAGGGATATATTTTCAATTTCTTGGTAAAAATTATCTTAAAAAACACTATCACTCACTTAAAATTAGTTACTGGGAATTCATACAAGCGAAAAAACAAAAATACTATGGTTCATCCCATGGTACAGTCAGAAGGTAAACAGGCTATATATGTATAGGTAGCTCTATATTTGTACATAAATAGGTAGGCATATAAAAATATAGTAAACAAATATACCTTATGTTTGCATCTATCATATCTGAATCGTAATTACGAGTAGGTACCTATCTAGGTATACGCCCTATTTTTTGTTGTTTTACATAAAAAATTCAAGATATTTGACTCCTCTCGCGTTTCAGAGTAAAGTATTATGTACATGATGTGTTCGTCTCTGGAGAGAAACATTACTCACTTTATTATTTCATTGCAAATTGCACTCCGGAGATAATATTTTTCCTTATACATAATTTGCTAACGAAGATATTTTCATTTTGAAAATGTCTACCTTGTAAATAATAGTAGACAAATAAGAGCACCTATTTTGCTGTTCGAAAAAACATTATCAAGCTGGAGGGGGGGGGGGATCTGCCATCTTGGACTATGACCATTTAGCAATACATTTCATATTGTACAAAAGAAAAATCTTACCTGCACTAAATCTCCAATCGAATCTAAAGATTCTGTCGATCCATATGTTAAAGTATATAAATCTAACACAAATCTTGAATCTTTTTTATAATGACGTCGATTACCAATCCGATTTATTCCACATAAATTTTTCGATACACAATCAAATTCTGTTTCGATATCTTTTCTTTCATCATTATCAAATTGCAAATGTTTTAAATTGTAAGTATCAAGAAAATTTCGACATTCCCAATTCTTTTTTGGTCCATAAAAGTATTTTGGTTCTTGGAAGTTATAAGATCTGTCTGTCCATGGATTTAACATCACACTGGTAGCCATTTGGTTAGACTATAGTTTTTAGAATATATTTTGAGAAAATAATTAATTTAAAATAAAAAATTGATGAAGAATCGGAAGATATTAAAAATTAAAACTGAAAATCAATATTAAAAATTAATATAATTTGAGTTGGTCGGTGGTCTGAAGATGGCAGTTTGAGTACAGTTGAGAGCTCAACAACTTGATTTATTAATTTTAGATTTATTTTTTCAATGTAACTCTAAATCGACATTGTCAATTTTTTATAGTTTTTCAAATGATTAACTGAAGAAAGGGTGTATATTTTTTCAAAAAAAAAATATTTTATCTCAAAAAAAAAAAATCATCATTGAAAAAAGGCCAAGATGTTACGTGAAATTGTTTCTTAAGCCGTTTTTTTTTCTTATTTGTTTCAATTACACTACATAATATGGGAAATAATGAAATTTTTGTATTAAGAGGACCAAATGTCAAATTAATAAATTAATATGCACTACAAAGCAAAAACAATAATTTATTGTGTATCCCTGGAAAGTTTAAAATTTTGAATTTTGATATTTGCGCGTTTAATTGAATCACAAAGAAATTATGATTGTAAAAGGGCCAAGTTCTAAGCACTCTTCCAAAGAATTCCGCCCATGAATGTAGTGATATCTATTATTGAGGCCAAGTTTATTTTTACTGCTGTTTACCTACACTTAAATTATTATTGCATTTTCTTCCGTCTGAAACATGCGCGGATATAGCCCTTTTGTTTGGCGGGGGGGGGGGCACAATCGCACAATATACCTAATAGAAAATTTGGAGGGGCGTGGGGGAGGGACTCGTAACCTAGAGAGCGGCGGTTCGAGTCCTGGGCAGTACTTTTTAATGCAATAGCTTACCACAAAATATACCTTTCATAAGGACGATAAGCAATTTTATAAGCATGATAACGAAAAAAAGTGCCATGTCTCAGGATTGGGAATTATTTAGGGCCCCCCCCCATCTCAATGGGATAAAAGACACAGCGGATCACCATACATTTGATTTTTTACGTGATTAGGTACAATGAAATTTGGGAAACACCGCCCCCTTAAAAAAGCTGGGGGGGGGCACGTGCTCCCCGGGCCCTCCCCTATATCCGCGCATTGTCTGAAATCTCTTAAAGTAATATCGACCTTACACTTGGTCAGTTTTTTCTGAACAGAATCGCAAAATACTAACTTTTAAATTTCAATTATAGCAAAAAGTTTTGATCAAATCAAAATTTTATTTAAATTATCTATAATTTTTTGAACATAATTTTACAAACAAGTTCCAATTCGTATTATTTTAATCAATAAAACACAAATCTAACCGATCAATATCTTTCTCACTGACAAGGAAAACATAAAACACACTGAGCACTGATATCGTTTCACTATCTCAGCCCGAATTTACTATCAATAATACCGTGCTATACTAAGTACAGATATCAGTGGCGACTGTCCTCAAATAAAGAAGGTTACCTATGAGTCCCCAACTAAAAAGACGATACAAAAAACACTGCTAACTTCTTATATGGGATATGGGTTTCCTTTTTGTTTTCTAATACGGAATTCATTGGTTATGAGTCATAGTAGACCTCACCGATTTAAAATGGCTACGACGGGGTTCAAAAACTAATCAGCTAATTCTACGTATGAATATAATATATGTCCATACCAAATTTAACCAAAGTCGAATAAGGAGTCCTAGAGTTATCGTGGTACAAAAAGATAAACAGACAAACAAAAGAAAAAAATCGTCTTAAAACTAGACCTCAAATCGTTCGGTCAATAATTAAGGTTAATGTGAAATGCGAAAAGGCCAGATACATTAAAGGAAAACGAGTAATGTAAATCTATCCACCCACAGTGGTTAAAGCGCCTAATTGGAAAATCTATCTCTTTGTTTATTATTTTCAATAATGAAGCTTTGGAATCGTCACGAAAAAAAAATACCCCTCCCCTTAAAATTTGATATTTTACGTTTTTTTCCTAAACATAACACTTCTTGACACTCGTTTTTTAAAAATTAAATAAAAATGCAATAACTAGTCTAGCAAATGACTGAAATTAAAATGGCTCAATTTTAGTTCAATTTTTTTCAAATAATTACTCAAATAATTACTAGGTTGTATCCAATAATAGTGTGGTACACATTATTTGATACAACTCTAAATTGTCGCTCTAAAATATTGCAAAATATAAAAAAATAAATGGTACGGAAAACCGTACTAAACTTTATCTTCCTTTATTGTAGGAATTTGGCAGCCTCTGGCTGATGCCGCAGGTATTTGATGAAAATATTATATCAATTAGCAGGGACAGCCTTTGGCTGTTATCACAGCTCTCTGGTGAAAATACTATTTCAATTAGATTTGGCAGCCTTCGGTTGTTATCGCTGCGCTCTGGTGAAAAAACATTTGAATTAACTTTGGCAGCCTTCGGCTGTTGTCGCAGCTTTCTAATGAAAAAAATACTTCAATTAAATTTGGCAACCTTCAACTGTTGTCGCAGCTCTCCAGAAAAAATATTATTTGAATTATATTCTGCAGCCTTCGGCTGTTATCACAGATCTCTAGTGAAAAAGCCCGACGATAGCATCTTGAGACTCAGAGTGTCTGTTTCAAATTTCATCAAAATTGGAGTGATATTGCCAGTTTTAGATAGGTGACCCGAATTTCACGTTTGGTGCCCCAAAGGACCCCCAGGTTAAGATAGCCCCGTGCGAACCAAAATTTGTCGATGACATGTTACACAGAGTGTCTGTATAAAATTTTGTCCAAATTGGAGTGATATTGTTACTTTTAGAAATGGTCCCCAGAAGAAGAGAGCTCATGAGCCCCAAAATTTGCCGATGCTATGTTACAAAGTGGGTATATTTTAAATTTCATCAAAATTGGAGTGATATTGCCAGTTTTAGAGAGGTGACCAAAAGTTTAGTTTTAGTGCCATAAATGGCACCCAAAAGAAAATAGCCCATGAGACCCAAAATAACAGCCTCCCATTTATATAACGCAGGACGCACCACTTGTAGAGCGCACTATCAACGACAGTGTACCTACTAGCTACTAGAATTACTCAACTGATGATGGGAAGTCTACTGACCGTGACTATCGCTCTAAAATCCTAAATATCAACATCGAAAGATACCTGCAACGATACCTAATATCGTACCAGGGAAACTCAAGTACGAGTATGTACTGAATTATTTAATATTTATACCAACCCGAACTTTATATTGATTTCATTAGAGGTGTCCGATAGTGACCAGATGTATGAGACTGCATCTCTAAATAAGTTGTCTAAAGTGCTAAAGTTTATTGTCTTCATACATCTATTCTTCGGGACTAATACCTAAGAGTAATTGACATGATCCCATATAGAGAATATAAGAAAATAAGTTACAAAACATAATGATATTACAGAGCTGCCTCTGTTTTATTTTATGGCTTGACCAAAACCTCAAAAATATGAAAATCGTGTTTAAGATTTGATTGTGTACCTAAGTCATTAATTAATGGAGTGCAAGGAACTATGCGTTCGGAAAACTACATTGTGAAAAAAAAGAGAATATAAGAAAATAAGTTACAAAAAATAATGATATTACAGAGTTGTCTCTGTGTTATTTTATGGCTTGACCAAAACCTCAAAAATATGAAAATCATGTTTAAGATTTGATTGTGTACCGAAGTCATTAATTAATGGATTGCAAGAAATTATACGTTCGGAAAACTACATTGTACAAAAAAGAGAATATAAGAAAATAAGTTACAAAACATAATGATATTGCAGAGTTGCTTCTGTGTTATTTTATGGCATGACCAAAACCTCAAAAATATGAAAATCATGTTTAAGATTTGATTGTGTACCGAAGTCATTAAATAATGGATTGCAAGGAATTATGCTTTCGGAAAACTACATTATGTATAAAATATGAAATATTTTAAAATTAATACTTCCTAAGCCAGCGTCTATGGCACGTTGAATACACCAGTTCCAGTTAGATCGCTGAAGTTAAGCAATGTCCAGCGAGTTTGTTTTATGTGTGTGTCCACTTTGGTTCGCGCCTTCGTGATGCTGGCTATTTTTTCGGCCCAACCCAGGCTGGGTGACGACAATGTGAGTAACTGGTTTGCAAGTTTCCAGCGAATGGAGGGTAAAATCCCTGTCTTGAATGACCAATAGATGTTAAAGAGACGTTGAGCCAAATTAAAAAAAAAAGTGTAGTAGACCTTGTAATGCNAAAAAAAAAAAAATACTTCCTAAAATCAACAGGGAATTTCGAGTAAATGACATGTTGTCTCCTTAATATCTCAGAAACGGTAAGTGAATTTTTACATAGTTTGTAATAAATACGCAAATAAATAATAATAATAATAATTTTGAAATATTTCAAGAATCAACGAAAAACATATTGCAGACTGAAAACCTAACTGGGCAGTCACAGGGCTCTATCTTAGGAACTGTCAAAATTTCCATTGGCTCATAGAACCTTGAAAACAAAAGCGTAGTCATCATAATAAATACAATTAAAAAAAAAAAAAAATCGGTACATAATACAAGCTAATAAGACTTGCTAATTCAATGTGAGTTATCTGGAAAAAGTGACAAGACATCATAACTGCTAATATTTTTTGGTTCCTGAGAACTGAAGAGGCGTGCTAAAAGTGAAAGCACTAGTTCAAGAACTATTTTAATTGATTTGGCACGCTTGTTGCACACAATACAGAGGTATCTACTATTAGTCTGTGCCAATTATTTATTATACACTCAAATATCCTATTTGAAGTTTGAAGTTTTTGTTGTGAGATATGAGACAAAAAATTATTATGATACTGTGGTGTGCAACGAAAATCAGTAGTAAAACGCACTGGTAGGTCAGAATTGATTTCTGTGTTATTTTACGTTACATTATCATTTCAAGAAGGTCCCCTCAAAATTTCACATGTTAAGTTCAATTCAAAAATTTAAAAAAATCTGTTTGTCTGCCGTAAGAGACACTTTTGTCACTAAGTGTTGATCGATTCTAATGTAGCACCCAATTAGGGCTTAAAATGGTACTCAAAACCTTTTCACATCGAATGCCAAATCGGCTGAGTTTTTTAAATTCAGATTGTTTCCAAAGATAGGAAACAGTTTATTGGGGATATCGCCGACCACGTCAAGGTTCCTTTTCAATGGCCTGGAATAAAAACTTTTCAATATAATATGCCGGAGGGTAAAGGAAGAAGTTTTAGATGTAATTAAGGTCAGTTTAAAAGTTTTAATTAAGCACACATAGGTAAATATTTAAACAATTGCTCTATTTTCATAGCTTAAAGCAATGAGAGCAATCACGTCCAACAGAAATGAACATTGAATTTGAAATTTCGTAAGCTATAGAATATTTATTATGTGGATAATTCAAAGGCAAATTGCACTATTTTCCACTAGATAAATATAGTGCATCGCAGACTTCTATTAGTTCTGCGCACTTGTTATTATGTGGATAATGTACAAAATGTAATCAATCAAAGGCGAATTGCACTATTTTCCACTAGATAAATATAGTGCTTCGCAGACTTCTATTAGTTCTGCGCACTTGTTATTATGTGGATAATGTACAAAATGTAATCAATCAAAGGCGAATGGCACTATTTTCCACTAGATAAATATAGTGCCTCGCAGACTTCTATTAGTTCTGCGCACTTGTTATTATGTGGATAATGTACAAAATAAAATCATTCAAAGGCAAATTGCACTATTTTCCACTAGATAAATATAGTGCCTCGCAGACTTCTATTAGTTCTGCGCACTTGATGCTGAAAATGCTACATGCCAAAACTCTCATTTTTTGAACAAAGTACAATTGTTGTATGTTAGACCATTATTACGTTTGCCCGAAGGAATGCCTAGCAGCTTATCGGACAGGTGATTTATGCACTTTAAAGAGGCGTCGTTTTAGTGAATCATTTTGCATCACCGAATTGGTGGATAGGGGGCTCGGATTGTTCCGAGCCTTTTCTCGTCAATCTGTGGGTGCACAACAACACCACTCTGTCTATGGGCACTGGCTCATATTCGTCTAATGCCGGCTACGTGGCTTGACACGTAGTGAGGTGCGAAGAAGGTCATCATTACGTTCATAAAATTTGTTGAATTGGTGACCATTTTAACTGAGGGATGTTCAGAGTCACACTACTACTAATTCCGAAACTATGGTTAACTGTAGGATTCACCACCAGTAGACTATGTAATTTTTGCGAGCGCCTGTAGATAAGTATTAAAATATGCAATGTGGAAAGCTAGATAATTTATCCAATGTGCACATACGCAGACGAAAATATGCACAAAAGCCTCCAGGCAGACCATCTTTGCTCAAAAACTATCCGAACAAATATTGTTTAGGCATGTGTATTGTACGCAACAATTTTTGAAAACCAGATCACGGGTTCGAGAGTTATCGTGATAGAAAAGGAGAATCTGACACACAAAGTAACAATTAAAATAAAAAGCAGTAAGAAAAGAAAAGGAAATGAAAAAAATCTATTACGAAGCTGCAAAAAGGGAAATGGAGAAACTCAAAAAATTTAAGAGGAAAATAAAATTTTCAAACACTTTTTTGTATTATTTATATCAAATGTTTCCTCAAGGCACTTTTAAATCTTATCTAGAAAAAAACTTTTTGCAAAATTGAATGAAAAATCTTATGCCTCCAGCTATCTAGAATCTAGAGAAATCAGATTTTTCTAAAACTACTCTCTCTCCGTCATTCCGCATAGCTAAACAGCATACACGTACAGTTAACCCACTAGCAGCAACTAAGTAACTAGTAGCTCTGGGGCCCTGGGTGGCCCAATAGCGCTCACATAGATAGTTATTTGTCCGGAGATTGACTAGATCCACTTTTAGCTCTGTGATAACAAAAGAAGTTTTAATTTTCGAGGTTTTTCATTTTTAAGTCACTCTGAGACCATAAGTCTTGTCACAGATTACAACTGCTTCTGTTGGAACTCCAAGAATATATGTCTCCAGATAGCCAAATAAAATCAATAATCCGGAGAATTATCTGTATCTTCATTTATTTCGTCTCCTTCCATTTTAACCATCAATCGTTCTCTACCTCCTTCCCTCGCCTGATGCTCAATTTATTCCACTTCGCTCCTCGTCAGAAACTCTCAATGAGCAGAGCTGATAAATCAAATTAGATTCTCGTAATGGAATTGAGGAAATGAAATGGAAAATTGCCTTAACACTCTCGTCTATTTTTTCTCATTATCCTAAATGCAAAAGTGTGTTTGTGAGTCCTTCTTTCACGCAATACCAGAGCACCGGATTGACGTACGTTTTTTTTTTGGCATAGAGACAGTTTATAAGGCGAAGTGTGATATAGGCTACTTATATTCACACATAGAACCATTGAAACGTATAGCGAAGCAGGTGGATCCTGTTAGTTAGTAAATAAATAAATAATTGAGAGTTACCGTTACCTACTAAAATCTAAAATGGTTCACGCTCAACCAATTTTTAACTCGATAACATAGCACTTCTGTTTAGAAGTATTTCATATTTCCGAGATGTAAAGGATTTGGTGAACGCTGGTACATATTTAAAAATGAAGTCCATCGCACTTAACAGGGAGGAATTGCTATTCCGATAAGACATGCATTTAGTACATAATATTGGGGATGAAACCATCTTTGATTTTTGTCGAACTTGTTGTGCTACCACTATTTGCTTTGTTTCTATGAGAACTTGTCTTCCATAAAACCATATTAAAGTAGTTGCATGGTGAACTTGTTGTGCTACCACTATTCGCTTTGTTTCTATGAGAACTTGTCTTCCATAAAACCATATTAAAGTAGATGCATGGCTAACTTGTTGTGCTACCACTATTTGCTTTGTTTCTATGAGAACTTGTCTTCCATAAAACCATATTAAAGTAGATGCATGGCGAACTTGTTGTGCTACCACTATTCGCTTTGTTTCTATGAGAACTTGTCTTCCATAAAACCATATTAAAGTAGGTGCATGGCGAACTTGTTGTGCTACCACTATTTGCTTTGTTTCTATGAGAACTTGTCTTCCATAAAACCATATTAAAGTAGTTGCATGGCGAACTTGTTGTGCTTGTGCTACCACTATTCGCTTTGTTTCTATGAGAACTTGTCTTCAATAAAACCATACTAAAGTCGTTTAATTGTTTACTACATATTTTGGGCTTTCTTTCGATAAAATAGGTACTACTTGTTGATAAATATAATTGCACTTCATGCAAGAGTCCATCTGAAGAAAGCATTATTCTATGGAATGAAATGCTCGTCATTTACCACTTGGACCTTGAACATACAGGCGTTGGGTGGGTGGCAGGGCCGTACCCAAGATTTCGGGGGGGGTCCGAAGGTTTCACAGCCAAGCCAGAACTAACACCTGAAAATGATGATCATGGAAGGTGATGTTGATGTTGTTATTGGTCTCCGTAGCCGAGATTTTTTTCATGGGGGGGGGGGAAGGACTGACAGCCAAGCCAGGAATAGCACCTGAAAATGATGATCATGGCAGATGATGTTGTTGTTCTTGTTGATGTTATTGTTATCGTTGGTGGTGATGATGAGTTAAACCTTACAACATTACATAAGTCATGCATAAAAAAAAATAATGAAATTTCGGGGGGGGGGTCTGAACCCCATGGACCCCTCTGGGTACGGCCTTGGTGGGTGGGAATATTGACGAGCTAGTTCACAGCCTCGTGATGACAAATGAGTAGCCAAGATAAAGGCGACCATAAAAGCAGAGTGGGGTCAAATTAGATGGACACTTAAAAAATATGAAACGCTCACAAGCTTACTACAAATAAATTATTCCATAGCCACCACCTTTTTTTCACGATTACAAAACTTTCTTGTTCCATCAGTCCAATATTACGAAGTAGATATTGACAATAAAAGTAAAGAAAAGTAGGAAGAACAGCGTCTTTGATATGTTAACGAATATTGACTGACGCGCAGAGATGGCGTTAGACGCAGACAAAAAGAAATGTCTGTGAAAACAGATTCTGAATTTTGTAAGTTAAAAATACTATAGTCCGGGAGCTAGCCTGGCTTGTCCTACCTCATAAGC
Source organism: Pachypsylla venusta (assembly GCA_012654025.1). NCBI lineage: Eukaryota > Metazoa > Arthropoda > Insecta > Hemiptera > Aphalaridae > Pachypsylla > Pachypsylla venusta. Next base: position 15,983,988 of record CM022877.1, on the reverse strand, counting down.
AGCAGAAGGATCACATAGCAGATACAGAAGAGCTCACTGTATAGGTGAATAAAAGTCTTTGTCTGGCAAGTTTTGTGGGTGACTTTAGCCTCCACGAGCTTTCAAAGTTCGAAAATTTTGGCAAAAATTACCTCATAAGCAGCAGGGATAATTTTTGCGTCAAAATGACGTACTCTGTGAGCTGTTTCCAAAAATAACTCGCCTGACTAATTTTTTGGGTGATTTACCCGAATCTGACAAATTTAAAAATGGCGAATTTTGGCAAAAATTACCCCATAAGCAGCAGGGAAAATATTTACGCCAAATTGACGTACCAGGTGAGCTGTTTCCAAAAATACTTCACCTGACTAATTTTTTGGGTGATTTACCCAAACCTGACTGAAAAGTTTGAATTTTTTGAAAAAATTACATCATAAGCAGCAGGAAAAATTTTTGCTCCAAAATGGCGTACTCTGTGAGCTGTTTCCAAAAATAACTCGCCTGACTAATATTTTGGGTGATTTACCCGAACCTGACAAATTTAAAAATGGCGAATTTTGAGAAAATTACCTCATAAGCAGCAGGGAAAATATTTACGCCAAATTGATGTACTAGGTGAGATGTTTCCAAAAATACTTCGCGTGACTAATTTTTGTGGGTGATTTACCCGAACCTGACGGAAAAGTTTGAAATTTTTGAAAATATTACATTCTAAGCCAGAGGGAAAATTTTTGCGCCAAAATGACGAACTAGGTAGCTGTTTCCAAAAATACCTCACCTCACTTAATTTTTGGGTGATTAACCCGAACCTGAATTTAAAAATGGCGAATTTTGAAAGAAATATGTAACAAGAAGCATGAAATTTGTTTGGACGTACTAAGTTAGCTGTTTCCAAAAATACCCCGCCTGACAAATATTTCGAGTGATTTGTCCGTGCCAGAATAGTTTCAATAGATTTAACACTGGTGTATCCCGTTCTTCGCCATTTGTTGCAGACATGATACTTTCTCCCTTTGAGTTGATAAATAATGTTACTTGGTGCATTTGACTTAAAAATTAGCCAAAACAATTTCTTGGGGTTCCAGCTCATCAGGTCCATTCCATATTTTTTCGATATTTCTTAACAAGCACATCCACATAAACTAGAGTCTCTGTTTCTTCTTTAGACCTACGACCTGACGGTGTCTCCACGTTAAAATTTGGAAGCTGTCAGCTGTTGATGTCGTTCTTTGGTGGTGATATTATTTAAATTATATAGATATGTCAGTCTGTCGCTTTTGACTCTTTGGTCATAATTCTCCATTAAATTTGACTGCATTCAGCTATTGACGTTGCTCTTAGGGTTGATGTTGCGTTGTCATTTTGTCTTCACATATTATCGATTTCGCTGCCTTATTCCATTTACGTTTGTCTTCGGTCGTCATAATATATCAAATAGATTTGGCAGCCTTCTTTTGTTTATGTTGCTCTTTGGTCGTCATAGTATATTATCTCCGGTTGCATTTAATTGAAATACCAAAGAACAATGTCTGTAATGTTATGACCAAAAGGCAAGAGACGAGGGCTGCAAAATCTAATTGAAATAATATTATTACCAAAGAGTAATGTCAACAGCTGTAATTTGCCAGATGTAATTTAAATAATATCACCACCAAATCATTTGCTGAATTTCTTACAAAAGTGTTTTTCTTGAGGGAACGTCAGGCCACAGGCTCAAATAAGGATGTGAAAGTCTGGTTTATTTAGAGTATAAATACAACTTGTCGGACCATCTTCACCAACATATCAACATCTGAATGTATATCTAATGTCAGACGTATTCAAACTTTTCAGTCTGGTACAGGTAAATCACCCAAAATGTTCATCAGGCTACCAGATCTAAATAATTTTAAATAATATCACACCACTAAAGAACGACGTCAGGGTTTGCATAAAAAACACTGTTTAAAACGTTTTAAACCACAGAATGACCATCAATGTTCTGTGTTTTAACATAAAAGTTACTCTCTAAAATACAATTTCACTTCTGAAATATGCAAGTTTTTTTGTACAAAATTATGGAGAATCGATATTGGGGGAGTTTTTTTTTTATTCAACGTGTTGAGTAGAGAAATGAAATCAGATGATGTCGTCATATAGAAAGAGTAAGCAAATAGGAACCAATTACAATGAGAGTGAGAGAGAAAGAGATACACCACTTTACTCACCGCCGGCGCCGTTGAGTTTGGCAAATAAAAACAACTCACGGATATAACTATCGATATCAATGTGGGAGTTTTTTTCCACCAAACTCAACGTCGTTCATTGAAATATCAGGTGATGACGGCATTGACTTCATGCCTGTTGTTGTTCAACACCTCGCTAGACATTTAGCAGCCACCAAATGACCGTTACAAAATATTTTTTCTAAGCAAATTGTCCTCCTCGTTAGGGAATAATTTTATAGTGCAAGTCATGGTATAAAGGACAAGGTAGGACACATGCAAAACCAAAACTCGTCCTCTTCTGCGCATAACGTCATCCGGGTTTCTCGTAAGAGGAGGTACCATTCGAGATAGAAAAAAAACATAGTCTTTAAAACAGCTAAAACAAAACCTGTTTTAAACAGGTGTTTAAAACAAAATGTTTAAAACAACCACTATATTTAAAACAGTGTTTTATACACTTGTTTAAAACAGTTTGTTTTAAACATGCCAACCCTGAACGACGTTAATCCGAAGTCTTCCAAAACTTCACGTGGAAACTACATCAGGTCCATCAGTCTTTTTTGTTTTTTGCTTAACGTCTCTAACATCTATTCGTCATTCTAAACTTTACCTTCCATTCCCTGTAAACTTACAAACCAGCTACCCACATTGATCTCACCCAGCCTGGGTTGGGCCGGAAAAAGCCAGTATACACTACGTAAAACCTCGCTGGACGTTTCTTAACTTCGGTGATGTTATGGGGACTGTCGTGTGCAACGTACCATAGACGATGGCTGGCTGTAAGTCTAAATTAGGCCTCAAATCAGAGAGTCTAGTTTATTTAGAGCAGAATTTCACAAAAATATCGTCCCTTTAAGGCCTCAAATTAATTTCAGGAGCAAATTCCGTGTTAATTACCCTAAAAAAGTGATGGGAGCGAATTGTTGTCTTATTTTCTTCTCTAGTATATGTGGATGCTTGTCCAGAATTGTAAGAGATATCGAAAAAATAAGACCTGGACTTCATGGGCCGGTATCCCAAGAAATTGTTTTGAGTGGAGTAGGTAAAGTCTAATTGTTAAATCAAATGCACAAATTCCATGCCATCTGGTTATAACGACCAGATAGCATGAAATTTGTAACATTATTAAATGTTTTAAAAAAAATTACACAAATGGTGAAAGAGAAAGTGAAAAATTAAAACTGAACCATAACGTACACTGTAAGTGTCCAATCTATTGAAACTTTGCTGTTTGGTACGGATAAATCACCTGAAATATTTGTCATGCGGGGTCCTTTCGGAAACAGCTCATCTAGTACGTCATATTGACCCAAACATAATATTTCATGCTTCTTACAACGTTTTTTTTTTTTTTCAAAATTCGCTATTTTTAAAGGTGTCCGGTTCGGGTAAGTCACCCAAAAAATTTGTCAGGCGAGGTATTTTTTTGGAAACTCAACTAGTACGTCATTTCAATGAAAATTTTCCCTGCTGCTTATGATGTATGTTTTTCAAAAATTTCAAACTTTTCAGTCAGGTTCGGGTAAATCACCCAAAAAATTAGTCAGTCGAGGTATTTTTGGAAACAGCTCACTTAGTACGTCAATTCGGCGTAAATATTTTCCCTGCTGCTTATGAGGTATTTTTTTTCAAAATTCGCCATTTTTAAATTTGTCAGGTTCGGGTAAATCACCCAAAAAATTCGTCATGCGAGGTATTTTTGGAAACAGCTCACAGAGTACGTCATTTTGGCGCAAAAAATTTCCCTGTTGCTTATGATTTAATTTTTTCAAAAAATTCAAACTTTTCAGTCAGGTTTGGGTAAATCACCCAAAAAATTAGTCAGGCGAAGTATTTTTGGAAACAGCTCGCCTAGTACGTCAATTTGGCGTAAATATTTTCCCTGCTGCTTATGGGGTATTTTTTTTCAAAATTCGCCATTTTTAAATTTGTCAGATTCGGGTAAATCACCCAAAAAATTCGTCATGCGAGGTATTTTTGGAAACAGCTCACAGAGTACGTCATTTTGGCGCAAAAAATTTCCCTGTTGCTTATGATTTAATTTTTTCAAAAAATTCAAACTTTTCAGTCAGGTTTGGGTAAATCACCCAAAAAATTAGTCAGGCGAAGTATTTTTGGAAACAGCTCGCCTAGTACGTCAATTTGGCGTAAATATTTTCCCTGCTGCTTATGGGGTAATTTTTTTCAAAATTCGCCATTTTTAAATTTGTCAGATTCGGGTAAATCACCCAAAAAATTAGTCAGGCGAGGTATTTTTGGAAACAGCTCACAGAGTACGTCATTTTGACGCAAAAATTATCCCTGCTGCTTATGAGGTAATTTTTGCCAAAATTTTCGAACTTTGAAAGCTCGTGGAGGCTAAAGTCACCCACAAAACTTGCCAGACAAAGACTTTTATGCACCTATACAGTGAGCTCTTCTGTATCTGCTATGTGATCCTTCTGCTGCTTATGAGGTAGGACAAGCCAGGCTAGATCCCGGACAGTAAATTTTGATTTTTTTATATATATTTATAATTTTATTTGAATATCTATAAGGGTGGGGGGTATTTTTGGTCGCAGATTTGTAATGTGTCAGCGGTTTTTAACCCCCTGAAACACACTAAATAATAATAATACTTTAATAAACTGATATTTATTCAACCATGCAAAGAGGTAATTCAAAATTAAAGTTTTGGTTTATTATTTCCAATAATAAACCTTTGGAATCGTCACGAAAAAAATATCCTCCCCACAAAATTTGATATTTTACGTTTCAAGGTACCGTAAAGTGGGGTGAATAGGATCAGCGTGGTGAATAGGATCACTTTTGACTAAGAAGACTTTTTAACAGAAAAATGCCATTTCTATTAATGATAGGAATATTTTTATATAGACAAAAATTGTAGACCACTTCACAACCTTTCTTTAGAGTATTTTTTGATTTTTCCATAACGCCTCCTCTTTACTCTGTGGATAATTTTGTATCACCCTATGAACAACAACAAAAATATCGCCTGGAAAAAGTTCTCTATAAGACCCTTTATGGAAAAAATTGGTAGACTCAGGAGATGACTTTCCGAATTTAAATTTTGTGCAGAATACGTAGCAGTCATCCAAATAAAGATTTGATATTTGAGCCCCTAAAGGGTTTTTTCTTGAAAGGCCCCGTTTTTTGAAAATTTCGGGGTGAATAGGATCAGCATTAAAAGAATCAAAAATCATTGGAGAGAATAGGGGTAGTGCCCATTTAAGTTTTTATCCAGCAATATGTCAGTGTTTTTGTTGTTCTGTATTATTATTAACCTATTTATCATATTGGCTGCACCCAAAAATAAAGATGTTAACTCCGAAGACTGAAAGTAAGACTTTCTTAGAAGTAAGTAGATTTTTATGTTCCCATTTTCTTAAAAAATACACATTTTTAACCCCCTTTAACGCAAAGAGTTCATTTTGGTATCATTTTCTTCCTTATTTTGTTTTGAAACTATTTTTAAAAACATGTTTTGTGATCCTATTAATCTGCCGACTGCAAAACCCGGTTCAATGAATAGAAGTCAGTAGGTGATCCTATTGTCCTGACTCGCAGGTGAATAGGATGATGATAGCCTTTTTTAAAATGTGCCCAAACTAAAGGTCGGAGAACCTTCAGCTTAGGTTCATTGAAAAGAGCTAGTTTTCAAGACTCAAGTTTTGGCATAAAAAACAAATCTGTGAAAAAAAAAAATCACAAAGATACAGGCTTTCAAAGTTGAAAAATGATCCTATTCACCCCACTTTACGGTACGTAAGATAAAAAAAATCGTTGTCCGCCGCGCCATACGCCGTGATGGGAACTTTTCCAACATAGCGTTGGTATGTAGGTCCCATTTGGGGTCTAACTGTGAGCCGAAGTTTTTTGTTTTTTAGTATAGGGTTTTTAGTATGGAACCCTACATGTATGACTAACGGGGACGAAAAACTTCGGGTCACAGTTAGACTCCGAATGAGACCTATATAACATATAAATTTCATGAAAATCGGCCACCACTAAGTGGCAAAATTGACCATCAGGTCGTACGGTGTACAGGGTACGGACGGCGGTGGACAAACGGATTTTTTTATTTGATTTTTGGTTTCTACGTACCCCGAAACGTAAAATATCAAATTTTAGCCTGTAAAATAATAAACCCACAGCAACTAAAATAATAATAAAGTGTGTCACATTGTGTTCAAACTTTAAAAGTGATTATTTAAAATGAGGAAAAGCCTATTACAGGGCTCCACAAAAGATAACATCAGATTTTCTTTAAACGTCTGTTCGTTACCGTATCAAATTTCGATCACTTTGTCATTTTTTGATGAAACTCATTATGAACTATCATCACGTTTGTTCGGTACGACTAGATTAGTCTACGTTAAAAATGATGACGTCATTTCTATTTCGGTGACGTCATGAATCTATGCACCTTTGACTGACAACCTTCAACCAATTCGCGTTAGTCATCAGTATCAAATATAGAATCGTCCTCTTTTTGTGCTCAGTGTTTTTAAATTAAACTGTTTTTTAAAACTTCGGGTGAAAGTTTGTGAGTCACTTTTTATTGGAAACTTTAATGTGAAATTGATCTAGCCGGTAATGCGCTTATTACAACGTTATTAGAATTAAAATAATAATTTGTTTCTATAATAATAATCAATATTTACAAATCAAGATAGAGTGGATTTCATATTTTCCTCAAGATTTTGGGTATAAACTATATGGGAGTCCATTCCTGGTTATTTTTTGATATCTTTGACCGTTTAAGCTGTATAATTGTACCGCTTAAAAGCGTCTTTTTTTTTTGCTGCCAGTTTTACTCGAGGAACTTAATAAATCTTTGAATCCATCCCTGAGCTTTAGGTAAATGTGTTCTTGTAAAAAATACCGCAACATAAATATTTTTAATTCCAAGAGAAAATTTTCCAGTGACGAGGAAACAATATCTTTCGCTTTCACCCGCAAATCTATTATTCTGCCTTTCTTTCCTCAACTCCAATTTATTTTCCTTTTTGTGTTTTACCTTTTCTAAAATTATAAAAACAAAGGGAAAACAATATGAACTTTTTGGAACAATCATGAAACTGGGACCACATAAAAAATAATATGTGGAAAAAAGGGTGGAATAAATAATATGTATGAAAGTGACGTCCAGCGGGGGGATGTTCCTAACTCTCATTTGGTCTGAATATTCTCCGCCTTACAAATACCTATTATTAATACAGATTTATGTTTACCATTCTTTCACAAAACAACGGAACAATCGATCGGAACATTCGGTGCTAAAAACAGCCCGTTTTCAACACCGAGTCAGAGATAATTTAAGAGTGACATACTTATATACTGAGATAATAGGTCTCGCGTCTGAGGTGACCGTTGGAGCAGGCGGGTCCACCATTTTTTCACTGAAAATCAAATAAAATAAAACCGGTCTGCCGATCTCCACGGCCGAGTTGCTAAGAGTCATTGACTTTTGGTCTGGAGGTTGTCGGTTCGAATCCCGCCCGGAGCGAAAATTTTCTGATCGAATTTTCTCGTTTTTGGAATAGCATGGCTGTAAAAGGAGTGCCCTGAAGTAATGCGAAAGTGGTTCCGGGGCATAACTTTTATATATATATATATAAAGTAAACCGGTCTGAAATTTAATCAAACGGCGAGATATGTAAAATGAAGTATACCACAGCCTTGAGTCAGTCGTGAGTAATGCTTAATTTCAGGCAGTTCAACTTTTGAGTATTCACATAGACATAGAGTAGTCCTTTTTGAAACTGTTTTTTTTCTAGTCATAATTTTTTTATTTCGTAGTGACAAAAGGTAAGCTATTCCATCATTCAATCATCTGGTTGAACTTGTGTAACCCACACGACCATATACATTATGAAAGGTGGGGTAATAATAATAATATAATCTTGTTAATGCCCGACCTAAAATGATGTAAATGTCCGAATTAGTAATTTCGAGCGGTTTTCTGGAAGAAGACTATGGAAGGTGGACCTTTCATAATGTGTGTGCTCGGGGTTTGGGGTTACACAAACCTTATCGGATTGCCGAATGAAAGAATATACTACTAAATAAACAGATTATTTATTCTCACTTTTTGTTCCATATCTCGCAAATGAGAGGCGTTTGCGTGTATAATTTTACAGAAAAAAAATCTCATTTTGACCTTCAGAATTGATTGTAGGTTAATATGAAAATATACCAGTCCATCCTGCGTAAATTTTTTTTTTTAAGCAACATGAAAAGTAAACTGAGTTGTATGCAAATAAATATATATTATTATTCAAATACAAAGTCACTAGACCAGATATGTAATTGCAAAGTACGTGATTTTTTCAAAAACAATTCTTACCCATTGTCATTGTAACAATCCGAGGAATATCAAAAATATATCTACCACTACCAATATTAACTAAAACTTTATTTCAGCATAATTTCAAGTTGTGTCACTACCCAGGACAACCCTGCCGTACTTTGAGAATATATCCTCACTTTACGAGTTTGTATGAACCTGATCGTCGTGTCGCCTCGTAGCCCAGTAATAGAAATAAAATCCCTAAACTATTAAATATAATCCCCTCTTTCACAAAACAATAGTAAGAGGCCTTCAACTTCCCCGAGCTGTTTTCAAGGTGCTGGACGCCTCTTTTCCCTGTGTACCTAATGTACAAAATGTTCCAGGGATCATTAATTTTCACTGTCCAGTTCATTCTCCTAGTTAAGGTGAGTCAGTTTGAAAAATAAATGTTTTCTTAAACGACCTTTACCAGGCACATAATACAACTTTATTGTTATAATTTTTCTATTAGCCCTTCAAAGCTCAACAACGGACCTGCTTCACGTCATTATTTTCTCCTTAATACTAAAATTATTATTATTCGCAAGTCATATAATATTAAGTTGAATTATTTTTTTGATTTATTATTTTCAATAATGAACCTTTGGAATCGTCACGAAATAAAAATACCCCCCCTCAAAATTTGATATTTTACGTTTCAAGGTATAGAGAATCCAAAAATCGAATAAAAATCCGTTCCTACGCCGGGCGGTGAACTGCTCTTTTGCCACTTAGCGGTGACTGATGTCGATTAAATTTGGTATTTAGGATTTAGGTCCCATTTGGTTTCTAATTGTGTGCCAAAACTTTTCGTTTCCATACTAAATTATGTGGCAGAAGTTCAGTTTATGGCGGAAGGTGTGTCATGTACGGCGGAAGAAGGTATTTTTTATTTAATTTTTGAAATCTACGTACATTGAAACATAAAACATCAAATTTAAGGGGGAATATTTGTAGCCAGTAAATTAATACCTTTGCAATTTATAAGTTTAGTATAGATAGATGCAATGATCACAATCAAATTCAAATAAATATTAGTTTTAACTTTAAATTCAGAGAAAAACTAATTGAAAATTATTTTTCTTTTAAAGAGCGGAGCAGGGTTGAATGTTGAAAGTAATTAAAAAGCAAGTTATCCTTAAGTACATTTTTAATTTTAGAAAGTGCTTTTTTAACCCCAAAGTACTACTTTCTTCATTTTCCATCTCTCACTCTCATTCTGTTGGAGAACAATTTTCAACTCTCATTTCAAAATTGTTTTCCTTGCAGTGTATTGAACACTTAAATTCACTTTATTTTTCCACAATCTGTCCTTACCTATTGTCAGAATAGATCTCCTTATACAGGGTGTAATAGAAAAAAGTGAGTTCCTTGAAACCACATCTGAAAGAAGGACACGCCCCAAAATTTGTTTAAATTTTTTTCAACCATGCTTGAACGACAATTATTTAGATTTGAATCAAAATTCCTACCGCACTTTATTTGCTGCACATCCGGGAGTCTCATGTAAGGCCCTAGCACTCAGTAGGTGATATCATTCTTGAACTTGATTGCTGATGTAACGAAGAAAATGGTTTCGTACAGCATTGGCAGCATCACTTGATCTTTGCCTCGATCGAACAGGGGTTGAGTTGATTTGCAGTGACCTCGTCCAGTTCGTGTTCGTATTAATCAGAACTTCACTTCATGAATGCTAAACTGTCACTGGTTCGCCGCCACTGCTAAAGTTCTATTTGACCACTCTTGTCCGCGGCGCGGCGGACAAAACTCACTTCGCAAAGTTATTATTTAGTATACTAAATGAGACTAAACTGTTGAAAAGTTCGTGGTTTTAGCTTTAAAAAAATCGGAATAACTACTCTGAAAAATGAATGTAAATATTAAAAAGATGTATCTTCGAGCGAGTGTCCTTCCGGTGGAAAGAAATTTTGGAATTTTTAGAAAATATACTCGTAAACCCTCTCAGTTGATATAATTTCAAGGAACGATCCTTTTCTGATACACGCTGCGTAGGTAGCTATCCAACTCAAAATTAATATTACGATGATTAGGTAAATAAATAATGAATGATTTTCCACTTACTCGTCTTTCTGATACACATTGTGTAGGTAGCTATCCAACTTAAAATTAATATTACGATGATTAGGTAAATAAATAATGAATGCTTTTCCACATACTCGTCTTTCTGATACACCCTGTGTAGGTAGCTACCCAACTCAAAATGTATATTACGATGATTAGGTAAATAAGTAATGAATGATTTTCCACTTACTCTTCTTTCCTCTTTAGTAGCTGCTATTAGATGCCATTCAATTGCATCGAAATCGATCTCCGGCATTGCAGTTTCAATATTGTATACATCAAAGTTATCTGCAAACATATTTATATTTATTAGAAGATTTGATACAAAATATGCAGGGTCTCACAGTCCAACGAAATAGAATGATAAAAACAAACATTATATTCTTCTAGTGCTTTTTGATTTGAGCTATTGTTACAAAGTTAATAAAACACAATACTTGTGTTATTTTTGAATCGGTCATATCTCCTTTGTTACTGCTCTGATTCCGAAAAATTAAAATGATTTTGAGAGCTCTCAATAAGGTTTACAGTTGGTCCCTTTGGGATCACCAAATATCAAAATAACAAAATGATGGTCATTTGAAATTTTCAATGTCTATTTCCTAAAAAACTACTCCATTAATTTATATTTCTCCATCCATTTAATAAAACATAAACAATTAGATAACTTTTGTATCTTTGAGTTTCAAAGGATGAAGTCATATTATTGTTTAAGTCATACCTATTGATTTTTGGCCACACAAAGATACACGTTTAATGATGAATTTATGAAGAAAGTCAAATTAATAAAAAGAAACATTCATTTTCTTGCCGGTAGCTACTATTTATTTCATCTTTGCTCCACATTATCTTCCGTTTTCAACTCTACCTATCGAAACAGGTGGGGATAGGTAGATATAGTCCAAATCTCTGGCTTCTGAGTTCCCCAGCCTTAAATCCTCTTGATTATCACTTGTGAGGCATGATGACTCCAACAATCTTTTGTAAGACGGGGGATAAAAATGAAGATACAAAATCTAATACATAATATCTAATGTAAGTTTAGAAAGGGTGAGAGCATAAAGTAACCACGGGCTTACAGGCTACTTTATTTTGAAACGGTCTTGTAACCCGCAACTGTTAAATACGTTAATTCATGTCTAAAAAAATATCCATCGCTCAGGTAATATTTAATGAGGTTTAAAATAGAAATAAAAATCAAAAAATAACTTACTGCAATTATTTTCTTTTCTATCCAATCTGGTTGATGCTGATTTTGAACATTTCTTACTATTTCTAGTCGGTCGACTGGTCAAAAAAATTGGACTCGTAGAACTACATCCAGGACTAACTTTTATACACCTGTTTTTAGTTAAATCAATATCCTCATTAAATTCAGATAGATAAGCATCGTCAAATTTATTATTTAAACAATTTAATTTATGTAATCGTCCTTCATAACTATTTTTGTAGTATTTATTTTTCTCTTCAATTAATAGTTGTTGAAATGATTGATTAGAATATTGACTTCTTGTCAAATATTTATTTCTACTATTTACTTGTCTTAATGTATTTAAAAATTTATCATGTTTTATAGTTGTAGTTGTTTTTTGATTTGGGTACAATGCGTGTTCTTCCTCCTTTTGGCTGAGTGATGATGCTTCCATTTTAGGAAATATTTCATTAGTGCTTTGTAGTTCTCTTGCTTTTGTTTCATCTGTATTTTTCCTTGTAGCTCTGTACGTTATTTGTTCATTTGATTCGTTTAACATTGATTTTCTATTTTTATTTGTGGAAAATGTTTTACTAGTTTCCTGCTCATTTTTTTTTTCGGGTGTTGCTTCTCCGATTTTCAAATTTTGATTAGAAATTATTTTGTTATTGCATTCATCAAATTCTTTTTCTACTGTTTCCTGAGTTATTTTGTTTACATCAAAACTATCTAAATTTTTTTTTGAACATGTTTTATTTGCTTCCTGTGGTTCTTTTACATTGTTGGTGGATGGTTTAATACCTTCAGATTGTTCTAAATTTTCAGGAGGAGTATTTAAATCTATTAAATCAGGTATACTATTATTAATAAGATTATCATTTTTATCAATTTCATTCTTATAATATTTCTTCAACTGAAGCGTCATTTGATTTTTACAAGGAGATAATTGAGTGATGTTATTAAAATATTCATTAGAATGTATTATAGTTGCATTATTTTTGACAAGGACAGTATCATCTTTATTAACATCTTTTCCTTTATTTATAGACTCCTCAAATAATTTCCCGTCATTAACCGGTTCTTCTGTAGTTTTTAGTTCGCTATTTGAATAATTATTTTTCTGAAATATATCTACTCCTTGCAAATGGTCGGTTTTAAATAATTTTTCAAAATAGTTTTCATCAAACTGACTCTTATTTATTAATTCAACATTTTTGTTGCTCCCTAAATTATTTAAATGTGATTCTACAACTCCCTCAATATCGCTTCTGACAGAATTTTCGTTAACATCAAAAAGTTTTTCTACATTAATGATTTCTCTTTTGCCACTCTTAGCATTTTCTATTCTAAATACATTTTTTGATTTTATATTTCTTTCTTCCTCATTTAGAAATACATTGTCTTCTGATTCTTCGTTTTGAAATGTATTATCATTAAATATTTTGGAATTATCGTTGTATTGTATACGCAAATGCTTATCTCTCAGTTTGTCTTCAAGTTCATCGTTGTTTTTCAAATTGCTAACCTCACTTTTATATTCTGAAGCAAGTTCTTCACTACTTTTGCATTCAATAATTTCATTCAAATTGATATTTTTACTCACGCTCTTCTCATTTGTTATGTTTTTCGTTTCAATATTGATGTTTCCATTTCTTGTATTATTATTACCACTGGTGTTGTTATTTTCATAAATTATATCAAATTGATTATGATTTTCATAGTTGATTATTTCTATTTTATTATTATTCTTGTTGCTAATTGTATACGTAGGTTTAATTTCGTTATTAAATATAACTTTTGAAACATTTGTATTATTGTTTTCTGCTTTATTATTGTTGTCAGGATTAGTGAATTCCATTTTATGATTTATTAAATTATTATTTTCAAAAATAATGTATTTATCCCTGATAATCGATTTATTTAATTTTATACACTCCATTATAATATTGTAATAGTAAACCAATCTTCAGATTGTTTATTTCTCGTAAATTTGTAACTTTTCATTGATTTTATATATTTTGCTTATTGCTAATAAGATTCATTCGAGCATATTAGGTATAAACATAATCTGAAAACATAAAAAAAAAGAAAATATATTAGTTCCCTACTCAGATTGAAGTCATCACGAATAAATATTTAAGTTGAATCTATCCAAAGTACACACTGTAATGGTAAGAATAGTAGGTAACTTCATAAAAATAAAAATTGATATAAATTAATTTTTTTTTTTTTATTTTTTTTTTAGTCAAGTGAAGTTATAGTCATTCTTAACATTTTTCTTTATGATTTTACTTGACATAGATCCCAATTTAACCAATTAAAAATATATATAATTTTAATAAAAAAATATTATCTCAATCGATATTGTCAATTTAATTAGTTTATAATATTTTTTTATCAATCAAAGGACATAAAATGGATTATGTATTATCGAGAGTAAGTAGATATTACGTTTGTTTATATGTTTACCCTGTATCAAGGTTGCAATTTTATAACCCCAGATCTCTTCACTGTTTGCATTTAATGTTTTATATTGTAGTCTACATTCCTATAGAACATTTCTGTCTGCCATACGTATAGGTACGTATATTCCTTTGAGAGCATCTGAATGTAGAAAGCAAAAGGTTTGATATTATCATAATATGACATGTGCTGCACAATCCTTGGCTTTTAGATTTTTCTGATTGCTGTTTGGGTATATTGTGCATAGGTATCCATACTTTTAGAAATAAGAAACCGACAAACTTAAGCCAACCACGGAGAACTATCACTAAAAAACATTTCATAAGTATGTCACGTTAGGGAACTCATACCTTTCTATCATAAAGATGAGAGTGAGTAAATGGTTAGAGAATAAAGCTGCTTTCCCACTGCACACAATATTTTGATGCGCAACGTTTCGCAACGTTTCATGCTCCGCTGTTTCTACAGAATCAAATGAGATCAAATTCCACTAACTGCAACATTACCTCGCAACGTTGTGAAACAAAAGGGAGATGTTGCTCTGCCGAGAACCTTGCAACATTTTGGTTGCAACATTTCGAGGTGACTGTGTGTTCATTTATTTAAAAAAAGTATTTAACTTTTATTTCTATTATTGAAGACGTTTTGGAATTATTATTTTAAATACCATGTTAATATTACCATATTTCTTCAGTTAATTTATAGAGTACCATTAAATAATTTACAACATTTTTTAAAAATCTTTTATCGGGTTAAATTTTTTTCCTGATCTTCTCTTCTGCCAAGTTTAAAAGTTTTTCAAATGTGTCTACGGTCATTCGGCAATAATTCTTGAATTTTTCCGGATATTTTCTTAGTTTACATATGAAAATAGAAATATTTCTTTTTTCATTAATTGGATGAACCCAAAATATTCGTTCTTTATAAACCATAACACAGCACTTCTGTTTCTTCATTCATTGCGTTAGAAAAATAAAAATATTATATTAAAAAAGACAATGCGTCGATCTCTATTGAAAAACTTTTAAGAACTGACACAGAATATGTTCCAGTGTTGTGTTTCAAAAGAAAATATACTGTCGCAACATTTTGTTGCAACGAGCTTAAAGAAAGCAGAGAGTTAGTTTATCACTCTGTATCCATACCAATTGGTATACTGAAATCAAAGTAGATCAACGACAAAGCATTAGTGTTTTTTATCACCTTAGCCCTTATTCTAAAGATTTCGCCAGTATAAAATCAGAGTTTCAACGATATACCCACGTATATGGATATTATATTAAAAGTATAACAATAACAAAGAAAACTGGTCTGTGGGAACAAAGGATGTTCTAAATAAGATTAGTGAAATGATAGGAAGGCAAAAACTTTTATAGAATGAAAAAGACAAAGTAAAAGTTGTATTCTTTATGAGGAAACATTCTTTGGAAAGAGGAAAAAATACTCAGGGCCAAAATAATATGACGCTCATGTTCAACTTGAAAAAAAAAATCACTTTACCACTTTTTGTACGCTCTCTTCTCTTTTTCTTTTTCAGCTATTCTAAAAATTTGAATAGCAAAAGTTTGTAGACACAAAAGTAAGATAGGTACATAGGTACGTATTTTCCAATCTCTATCAACCAATAGAGATGCATTCTGACTAAATGAATTAGTTTAATAAGCTGACTAATTCCTGAAGACGTAATAGAGAAAAATATTTGACATTGTGTTACCTGAGGGTGACATCCTCACATATGTTGTTGACGTGGTTCAGTAATTGACAGGGTTCTGAGTAAATAGAGAAAAATATTTGACATTGTGTCACTTGAGGGTGACATCCTCACATATGTTGTTGACGTGGTTCAGTAATTGACAGGGTTCTGAGTAACTGAGAGAAATTCAGATAGTTTTAACATTCGTGTCTCTCGGCGATTGTTTTTTGACCGCTTGTTTTTTCGGGTGTTTTTCTTTTTCAAATTACTGCAATGGCCAATGGGCATATAGCGCCACCGAGCTTTAATCAAGAGCATTATATTTTTCCACTAAAAAAATGAGTTTTAGGGTCAGAATCTCATTACCGTCCGCTGCCCCTCGACATTTTTCTCTCCTTCTTATATTTTTTTTGTGAATGACAATTTTTCGATATTGTAATACAAGTTCAGAGATATGTATTTGACTTCATTATTAAATAGCTTCATAGCATAAAATTTGTTTTCCTTAACATTTTTAAAATCTGTTCAAAATTGTCCCTCACTTTCAACCTCATCACCATCCAACGTTTTCGATGAGACGAGAAATCCAAACCATATATAACAAGTTATTACAAGTGAGATGTCTGTACAACTTGAATGATCATTCAGTTGCACAGAAGCTGCGGAGTTGAGAAACTGGGTTCACGTCGATTTTTTTTTTCAGTAAATACAAGTTTAATGATTTATGTTCTCATTACCGTCCGCTATTTTTTTTTTAAAGAAATATTTGTGTGATTTTTATTTCGGTAATTAATTTAGATTGTGCGTAATAAACAACATAGTTTTAGTGATTTGAAATAATTAAAAATTATTTTTAAAAAATAATTAAAAAAAGATGGTTGATAATTCTCATTACCATCCGGCTAATTACCATCCAACTTAACATTGGACGGTAATGAGCGTGTCGGATGGTAATGAGAAATTATACTTACTACCTAGTATGTATTTTCATACAGTTTACTAGTAATTATAGCTACTTAATAGTATGTATGTATACGCATGTACATAATTTGTCATTTCTTTCTTGTTTTGTCATTTCCTTATTGTATTGTTTTAGAATAATTGGTGCTATAAAAAGTAGTGATGATAGCTCATTACCATCCGAGGCGCCATTTCAAAAAAAGGTCTGGATGCGTGCCCGACCAGTTTTAAATTTATGGCATAACATATATTTTCCATTGGTAAAACAAAATTTAGGTTTTCTAAAAAAAAATCTTTAAATTTAGAAACCAAAAAGTCAAAACTATCTTAATTTCTCTCAAATAGAGAAAATTATTTGACATTGTGTTACCTGAGGGTGACATCTTCACAATGTTATGGGCGTGGTTCAGTAATTGACAGGGTTCTGAGGGCACATGCTAAATTATTAGTCTCGAAAATTAGATGTATGATGACAATTAAACACTTTAGCAACAAACAACATCTTCTTTAGTGCTCGCAAGCAACTGCATTTTTATTTATCTTATTGGGGTTCACAGATCGAATAATCTGAGGACTCGCTCGGTATTTTTTCATAATATCTCTTATACCGGCTGGTCTGGGTAATGTTGATAGCTCGCTTCAGCTTTGAACTTTAGATTTTATTATTCCTTTTTTCGTACCTAATGTCTAGGTGTATGCATCTTGGAGATAATCATTCAGCCTGAATAGCAACTGGACTTCCTATTTTATATGTATAGATGTAGGTAGATAGAAAAAAGGCTAAATCAAATTTTCGATGAATATTTCATTGCTTATCAGGAACATGAAACTTTATGCAACACCCCGTTTTTGTTATTTATTATACGTTTTCTGGAAATTCAATATCCCGTCACATTATTATGCGAATACAATTTAGAGCGAAAGACATACTCACTCCGTCTCTCCCAATGTCAACGTCATCTGTCAACCCTCCACTAATATTTTGAGTACAAAAATGAGCTTTATTCAAAACTTATTATACTCGTAATACAAGCAATAAAAGGCTACGTCTGCTTCCCCGGGCGCTTCGGAGGCATGATTAATAAAATTTTATGAATTTCTTATCAAAATTTGTCATAACTTGGATACGAACTGGATAATTTTAATTTTCATATTTTCGTGATATGCTGCTAAAATTTATAGTTCATCATAGGTATATCTAATGACATATGACTCCAGTCAAACACTGCAACCTAATTACGTTACTAACAGAAGAAAAATCATTATAATATTGTAGAGTTGCTGTCCGTTTTATTTTACACCATCAGCCCAAGTGAACTCGGCCCGAGAGGATGTCACTCTAAATCTCAAGTAATTTCTCATAATCTCAAGTGGACTTTTTTCTTCTCACGAAAGATAGTAAGTCATAAATGAATTTCTGAAATTTCACATCCCGGAGTGCTCAATTTGAACAACAAACAAATAAACCTTCATATTTCATCATATCTCTCCGGATGTCTTCCTTTTGTTGGTATCTGTCATACATCTTAATTGTAAGATTTCTTCATTTCTTCTTCGAGAATTCCTATGTACACCCCCTTTTATTTAGAATATAAATATTTAGACCATTCAACAATAGCTCATGTCCAAGGACCTCATTTAGCAAATCACGTGACTACATGAAAGAGAAGTGAACAATAAAAAGACGAAAATCGGTTTTTCAGCATTGAGCGAGGTTTCAGTTTTAATATAGTCTCATTAATTGAGATTTGAGTATGAAGGAAAATGTTCTTAGCTTCTTATCGTGTTATATGTAATAGATAACTGTCTTTAAATTAAGGAACGTTTTGAAATTCTATTAGGTCGTCTAATCACCGTCGAGTCAGTTTGACACTGAATTGGAACTCAAATGTAACACAAACCTACAAGTAAATGAACGACGATCCAAATCAGGTCTAACCTTGACAATAGTCATGTTATCGCACTTTCCTAGTTCCCGTGCTATTTTCAAACATTTTTTTGTGACACAGAAAAAGAAATGTCAGTTGTTAGAAAGAGAGACAGCCATTATGTAAAAATAAGGATGCCGTCTGATTATAGCTATAAAACAGTACCTGCCCTCGTTTCTCTTCTAATTAGGTTTAATTATTTATTTTCTTTCTCTATATTTCCTTTTTCTCTTCCACTCTTCTGCTCATCATCTCTTTACATTTCCCCTTCTTTTTCTTGTGAAACTAATTATAGTTTTATGTTCCTTTTACTAGAACAATATACGTATACGTATATTGTTCTAGTAAAAGTATATTGTTCTAGTGAGACAGAAAGAAATGCAATAATAAGTTTAAGTGTGGGATCAAAACGCAGCAAGAATGAACATGGCCTCAATAATAGATACATTAATGGGCAAGAATTTTTGTAAGAGTGGGGCCTTTTTCAATCTCAATTTTTTTGTGAAATACAGTTAACAAGATTAGTATAATATTAACTTGTAGTTTCCCCCAAATGGAAAAATGTATTGTTGCAAAAATAGTTTATGACATACAAATGTTTGTTGAAATCTCAGAAGAAAACATGTCTTGTTTTGTAAGAAAAAAGGTATTTGTGTGTGTTTTTGGAGCACTGTCTGTGTGGTAGAAACCCGGAATTAATTTAAATTTTGAAACAACCATCAATATGAACACTTTTCATTCAGAAAGCTTAATTTACTTTGTAATGGTTCTTTAGGGATACATTAATAATTTTCATCTCTAAATTGTTCTGTTCTTATACTAAATGTTCCTGATTAATATTTTGTACTTATACATTAACAATTTTCATCTCTAAATTGTTCTGTTCTTATACTAAATGTTCCTGATTAATATTTTGTACTTATACATTAATAATTTTCATCTCTAAATTGTTCTGTTCTTATACTAAATGTTCCTGATTAATATTTTGTACTTATACATTAATAATTTTCATCTCTAAATTGTTCTGTTCTTATACTAAATGTTCCTGATTAATATTTTGTATTTATCTATCTATCTATAATAATAAAACTCAATGTAACGATAAATATACTCGTATGTATACGAGTATATGTGTGTATGTATCACTAATTGTTCAGCCAAAACGGTAAGAGATATCAAAAAATTGATGAGAATGGAGAATGGACCCCCCGAAACCATAAGCTAAAGCCTCAGGAAAAATATCAGAATTTAATAATGTCCAACCGTTTTCGAGTTACGGCCGATTTTTCGATTTTTGACCGAATTTAGCCGGTCATGGTCCAATATCTTAAATTTTGTCGCGACAACATATCAACTTAAAGCGAGAAATTATTAGGTGGCCTTTTAAACCTTAATTTGGAATATAGTTTGCAAAAAACGGTCCAACCGTTTTCGAGTTATTGCCGTTTTTCCGATTTTTGAAAAAAAATCATAGAATACTATTAGCACGGGAACGACCATGCCTCTAAGGCACCAATCTATAGGTCGTAGCGAAGCACGGGCGAAAGAGCTAGTACATTAATAATTTTCATCTCTAATTTTTTTTGAAAGGAAAATCATAGAATACTATTAGCACGGGAACGGCCATGCCTCTAAGGCACCAATATATAAGTCGTAGCGAAGCACGGGCGAAATAGCTCGTACATTAATAATTTTCATCTCTAAATTGTTCTGTTCTTATACTAAATGTTCTTGATTAATATTTTGTACTTATACATTAATAATTTTCATCTCTAAATTGTTCTATTCTTATACTAAATGTTCCTGATTAATATTTTGTACTTATACATTAATAATTTTCATCTCTAAATTGTTCTCTTCTTATACTAAATGTTCCTGATTAAAATTTTGTACTTATACATTAATAATTTTCATCTCTAAATTGTTCTGTTCTTATACTAAATGTTCCTGATTAATATTTTGTACTTATACATTAATAATTTCATCTCTAAATTGTTCTGTTCTTATACTAAATGTTCCTGATTAATATTTTGTACTTATACATTAATAATTTTCATCTCTAAATTGTTATGTTCTTATACTAAATGTTCCTGATTAATATTTTGTACTTTCAATAATAAAAGAATGAAATTGCCAACCAAAATTTACGAGAACAATCAGAAGATTGTATTGGTGTTGTAATTTAAATTTATGTTCAGCAATTTTCATTTCAAACTTGTTAAGATAAAATTTTATATGAAAAAGGAAAAGAAATACCTAGAATGAAAAAAACATTCACCACATTTGAAATAACGGCTTGACTTGAAAATTAAAGAAGGAGAAAAAAGAAAATTGTCTGTAGAATAAAATAGAAAGTAAAATTAAAGAAAAAAGTGTATGAAGGTTTCTAGTGTTGGAAATAATAGAAAATAAAAGGCAAAGATAACAAGAGAGTGAGAGAGAGAGAAATCATATTAAAAGAGAAATCAAAAGAGGGAAAAAGAAAAAAGGGGAATTTTAACAATGATTTGTGAGTTGATAAAATATTAAGTTGCTAAAAAGAATGACTTCAGTGACTCATGACTTAGTGATGTCATGCTATTTCTTCGGGTCTGCCAACTCCTATGAATCTTCTTGGTTAAATATTTTTTCTTCTTCCTAAATCTGAATCTTCATTCTGGGTTTGGTAATCTATTAAAAAGCTCTCGCAGGTTCTTTTCAGGATTGTTCAATGTATGTAAGCTTGTCTATTCAGTATTCTTGTCATTTTTTTTCAACATTTTTTTCTAAGTATTTTGTAACTAGTCCATCCCAAGTAACAACTGCTGGGATTAGTGTTTGTTTTTTCTCGGTACATATTCATTCATTATCTCCCAGCAGCTCATACTTTCTTTATTTTATAAGTTCCGTGTTCGGGAATATTCATTACTTATTTTGCCAACTTCTTTTAGAGTTATTTCGTTGGGTTTTAGATCGCGGATTTATTGTGTTCTAATTCAGTTCTTCTTGTAACATCCAATATTCTTTTCACTGTGAGTCACTTGTATTGAATTTTGTATTCTGTATATTGTAATTTTTGAACAAAGACAAAAAGTAAAGAGCGATTATATGGCATTGCTATAGAATCGCCATTGTGAAGGTTGTACCTGATTTGAGTTTTTTGTTTTATATGTAGAGATGTAGATTGACAGCACAACGCTAAATCAAATTTTCGATGAATCTTCACATCTCTTGTTCATTGCCTTTAAGCTGTATCTCGTTTTTGTTATTTATTACTTTTTCTGGAAATTAAATATATCCCGTCACATTAAAGAGATGAAGGAAAACATGCCCATTATCAAGCTTGGACCTAATTTGAAACGCCATTTACTTGTATTATTATTTACATTTCAGTTCTAAATCAGTGCCGAACCAGTAGTGATAAGACGACCATAAATGTTCAGTGTGGTTTGGCCGGTTTTATATTGAGAATAATTTAAGACGTTATTTTGAAAAATATGGCGATGTGAAGGCAAGAACATTTTTATTTTTACTTAAAACTCAATGAATGATATATGCCAAAGCCGAAACCACACTTCCAAAACTGAATTTTTTGTGTAAATTCAAATCTTTTGCATTTTTAAGAATTCTCGTACCTTCACAGCGTTTCATGCACTCCTGTATTATGATCGGCCTTAAATAGGCCAATAATGCATGTCCTTGTTAATACTCCGGAAATGTATCGCTCGATCGTCGCACCTAGTAGCGTAGCTCTCTATTATACAAATAAATTTGAGTTTTTCTTAACTTAAAGGGAGCTCCAATAGGAGAATATCATCACAGGTTCCCCTTTGAGTAACTTTCCGTCGGTTTTTTAATGACGAGTAATAGGTATCATTGAAATGTTTATAAAATATTTTCTTTATAGTTTTTTCAAATGTGTTTTTAGTATCTTCTTTAATTTCTCGTCAGATTTGATAATTCTGTCTTTGAAGAATATGAAATAAGCTTAACTTTAGAAAGTGACAATTTACTCTATGTCATCAAGAATAACAATGAGTTGAGGCAGTGTCTTTTTTTGGTACAGTCATATTTATACCTAAAGTCGACAAACTGGACCGGTTAAAATATGATGGTGGTGGGGTTGAAATTTTCCGCATTTTGAGGGTATGTTTGTGCATGGGAAAGTGTTTTTCATTATTATGTATACTTGTATAGTCATACTTATCCATAAATTCGCCAGTTTGGTGCGGTTAAAATATGGGGGGTGTAAAATTTCAGGGATATTGAGGGTAGATATGTTTGTGCATGGCAAAAGTGACTTACTTTGATATAGTTATGCCTACTTAATGATACCACAAAACTTTTGTGGTATCATTAAACCCTAATTCCCCTCTTTCGATTTCTGTGGAATATGTACCGTTTGCGTTTTTTCCGCTTTTTATCGGTTTTAATTAATCCTGTCTAAAAAGAAAATTGAAGTGATAGAGACTTTGGTGTGTATGTCCTAAATTGAGTTTTTTTTTTGGCTTAATGTCTCTTTAACATATACTGGTCATTCGAGACGAGGCTTTTACCCTCCCCAGCCTGGTTTGGGCCGGGAAAATAGTCAGCATTACGAGGGCGTGAACCTACGTGGACATCGATTTGGTAAAACCTTGCTGGACATTGATTAACATCAGTGATTTAACGGGAACTGGTGTATTCAATATTCAACGTACCATTGGTTAAAAAATGAGGTTTAATTATTCGACGACTTTCAATATTGTCAGTTCCATACATAGGGTGACATACTAATGGATTTTTTAATCGAATTTATGATTCTACGTACCTTGAACTGTAAAATATCAAATTTTGTGAAATAAACCGAAAATATGTGTCCCATTGGTAGAGTGGTGTGTTGGGTTTTGTTGTAATCCTTTATTTTTGTTCACGATAATTGTATTTACTTTTAGGTAAAACTTGCAACATTGAGCGACCACCATATTTTGGCAGAAAATTAAATGTTTTGTTTTCAATAAAAAAAAAACTTTTGAAATAAAAGTTTTACTAGAATTGAAAAGTGGTCATCACACCCTGAGGGTGCCCCCTCATGATTCTTATCATATGATAAACAAAACTAGGCCTTATATTAGGGCCGTAACCCAATAACAACTATCTAGGTTGAGCGGTTCATAAGTTATGAGGGGGGGGGGTATTTATGATCACACTGGCTGTATGTATTTATACAATGCTGTGTCTATAAACATTAGCTGTGTGTGTTGATAAAATTAGGACAAAATATAAATAGATTGGAAAGAGAAAGGGTGAGAGAGAGAGAGAGAGGGAGAGGGCGGAAGAGAAAACAAGAGTTTGGGAAATCAATTTCCTTTGAATTGTATCATTCACCCACCCCGGCCTTGGCCTTTCCCTTTCCCACTGTTGTGACACAGCAAACTTTAAATATTTCAGTCACATAGAAACACCAGAGTGTACCTATACATTATAATTAAAGTTTTATTTGAAATTAGTGGCGGATGTGCTCTGCTTTTTATAGGGAGAAATTGAACAAGAAAGTTTACGTAGAACTGAAATTAGTGTCGGAGAGTTGATTATTACGGGGGTACAAATTAAAACCATTTAGGTACCTAAAATAAGGAAAGGTGTCCTCTGCTCGATATATATATATTTTAGTTTCTATCTAAAATATCCCTGGATCTACTCGTACATCTACTGAACTTTGAAATATGGAATTTTGAAAGTTCATAGAACCCACTGATATAATTAAATAGCAGCAATTTCCGTTAAATTTGCAAGACAAATTTTGGTAATCATTTGGTAATAGAACATTTTTTGGAATAATGGGTGTACTTGATTATTGGTTCAATTTATTCGTGTTTCCAAATAAAAAGAAATATAATAGTTTATTTTTTTTTTGGCAAACATGATAAAAAAACAATATACGGATATCTGCATTATGTTCCATTCTTTATACTTTACTAGCTGTATGTCTGTGCTTCGCTTCGGTTACGAAATTCAACAATAATTTCGAGATCGCGGCATTAAATCTTCTCAAGTTTGAATTTTTGTGAAACGGCCCCAGAGAGAGCACGGCTCTTATTTTAAAAAATCAATATTTTACTCAAGGATATTACTTTTTGTACTGCGGAACACCTTTGTATTAAATTTCAGCTTTCTCGCTCATCCCGATGTGGTGCTTGTCAATTATGGATTTTTGGTGAAACCAACCCTCAGGATGTGCATGGTTCGAATCTAGTAAATTCAATATTTTAATCAAGGATATTACTTTTTGTACTGCGGAACAACTTTGTATCAAATTTCTACCACTTCTGGATGAGCGAGAACATCCCGAAGTGGTAGATAATTCTCAAACATGGATTTTTGGAAAAATTGCAAAGAAACCCGCTAAAAAGCGTCATTTTTGGTGGTAACTTGCTTTCACTTGAACTTTCGATTTTTTCCTTTCTTATCACGCACCTTCATACTAAAAAGAATCTGTGTGCCAAATTTCAAGTCTCTAAGATTAAGCCATTGTGGAGCTAGGTTGATTATTATCAGTCAGCCAGTGACTCAGTATACCAACTGGACTTTGCGTTTTATAAGTACAGACAGACGTATAGATCCCTGTAACAATTGAAAGGCCACAAAATTTGGTCACAGACATAATATATAGGTAAGTTGGATAAATGTCGGATGGACGGTAGGTAGGTATTATAATTATTTTGTGATTTTGTCCAACGTACCAAATATACTACAGATAAGACACGAAATCGGTTGATGTCCAAAACACAATATAATATTGTGTGGGAGAAAATTTTCAATTCCAAACACAGTGGTTCGGGGAAAAATGCCAGAAGCTTCAACACGCTCCGTCTCTGATTATAATGTGATTAAACTTTTATTTTTCGGGGAAAAGTTTCAACTTTCCAGGCTAATATAAAAACGTGTGCTCTTTTTTAAAAAAACAACAAAAGGCATAATATCGCATGAGGTTAACTTTTTATCTGCGTTTCGATTCTAATTACAAGAATTGCGTATAACTTTAGAACTTTTAATTTCCGATANTTCAATTACAAACACAATTTTATGCTTCAGTGTTTCGGGGAAAAATGCCAGAAGCTTCAACACGCTCCGTCTCTGATTATAATGTGATTAAACTTTTATTTTTCGGGGAAAAGTTTCAACTTTTCAGGCTAATATAAAAACGTGTGCTCTTTTTTAAAAAAACAACAAAAGGCATAATATCGCATGAGGTTAACTTTTTATCTGCGTTTCGATTCTAATTACAAGAATTGCGTATAACTTTAGAACTTTTAATTTCCGATAACAATATTCAGGAGTAACTATGTCGAGCTCAAAAACCCCAGGTTCCGATCCAAAACACAATTCCCCTCTGTGTTTAACCTCAGGTTAGGCGCAATCGTATTTTTTGATATGATTAGGCGCATGCAAAATATAATCATCTATGAAAAATTGAATAAAAACTGAGGGTTTCTCTAATTTTGCTAGGCAGTTTAATTAGATCACACTTATACTTAACGCACCATAGGTTTTACTTATTCAATTTTAATCTTAAGTTATTAGGAGATATCAGGAAATTTACTCCTGTCCAAAAAACTAGGGAACTAATAATAGATGTGTCACACTAATTAAAAAAGGGGGCACAAAAACCTCGAAATATATGTGACACACTTTTGATGTCTAACTATAAATAATCCAAGTTTAAATTTTAGTTTTGGGACAAAATAAAATACCAAAATAACTTTAAGAAATTTTGTGAACTATGTTATTAATAAAATACTGCATTTATGTACATGATAAAAACTATATTCTTGTAAGTTGCTTGCCGTGAGGTGGCCTTCGAGTATTATAAAAATTCATAAATCAATTTTAGCGTCTATGGCTAAAATTGATTTCTTAGATCCTCCCGTTAGATCACTCAAGTTAAGCAATGTTCAGCGAGGTTTACCAAGTGGGTGTCCACGTAGGCTCGCGCCCTTGGGATGCTGACTATTTTTCCGGCACAACCCAGGCTGGGTGAGATCAATGTGATAGCTAATTTGTAAGATTCTAGCGAATGGAAGTTAAAACCCCCGTCTCAAATGACCAATAGATGTTAAAAAAGGAATCAATTTTGTTTGCACAACATGACGAAATATTTCGAAGCATATTAAGTTTGATGTTTGTCGCCTGAACACATAGTATTCGTGGATATAGATACAATGAGCTCCTATCCTTCATCTTCTACCTCCACAACTCCTCAGTTCCCTTCCTCTAAATCTTATTATCGTCCTTACTTTATTTATTTTTGTTTTATTACATATCCTTTCTTTTCTTTATCACCAATCCAAAGGCTTACTTTTGAAAAAAAACTGATAATTAAATTTTCCATTTTTTATGGTTCAATTCTTTTGTACAATCTTTCTTGTTGCCGGATGTACTCAGTCTCGTGTACACACTTAAATAACACTCCTAAAAAGTACCACTATTATACAGGGTGATCCAGAATGAGAAATGTTTTCAAATGGCTATATTACATTTCAGAATGGAAGGTAGTAGAGGGTATCTGTTAAGGCCATTTAATGATCCACCCTTATTATATTAAATTTATATCGAGAGAAATGATACCCAAACCAAAAAAAAAAACATGTTAAAATTGTTACCTATCTTGCCTTTGAGATGATGCTTTTTGGTCAATTTGAAACAATCAAATTAGTGAATATTTTTTTATTAAATTTTTATTACAACTAGTATTATAATTGTGACTTTTTAAATAAATTTCGTCGAGTAATATATATTGAACTTTTATTATTTAACCACAACTAATGGCAAAATAAGTCACAACTAGTGACAACATTTCTTCATTTTTTAATTGTGATTTATTGTGTGTAATGTATAATATTATCATTATTATTAATTAATTGATTCTTACTGATCCCATTCCTATATCTACTCCTCTCCTCATCAGTAAGGGTCCTCATTTGTAAATACCCATTATAAACCTAAAGCATCAACCACAGGTAAGCCAAGAACAATATTACCCTTCGCTCTGCTTTCGACATCCCGAACCACCCTTATATATACAGTCTGCTTAAAAATCATTGTCCTTCTAGGACATCTTGGTGGTCTACACCAAGAGTGCCGAATAGTATCTATATTTATTTACAATAATTTTTAATTCAAGATGCGTGCCACTCTTCGTGAGAAGATTGCGGGTTCTCTCTCTCCCTTAGGGCATGTTTCAGGTAGTCCCAGACATGTTCTATTGGATCCATGTCCGGAGAACATGGAGGGTGACGCAAGACTTCTATTCAAGAGTCTTCAATATACGCCCGGACATGATTTACAGTGTGGGGTCGGCGTTATCGTGTATAAGAACAAATTCCTCGCCAATAAATGTCTTAGGGAATGGTCTTTTCGCCCTTAAGAGCTTTGAAAATAGCCATCCTATATATTCATTCTTGAACATAAATACAATATTTCAACATAAATAAAACAAACTACTGGAAGCTCGAACAAGAAACATCTGCGTCAAGCTAACATTATATTAGATAATACACTATACGCAAGAAACTCTGTTTACTGAAATGGGCGGCGCATATATTTTAATTTAAGTTTATTTTAAAAGGGCTAGCAGAGATTATTCCATTGAACGTAAAAAAATTGGAAATCAATCGTCTTGTTTATTAGAACTCGTAAGCGGATTTGAAAGGAGCAGTATACAGGAACCTAACCGGAGCTGCTACATTACATCCGTTAAACATCATCGAGTAAGTGCCGTCAAGATATAGGTAATTGTGTAAAGTTTTGCTTTCTAAAGATAGTTTTAAAAAGCGGTGATATTGGAGACAAAACTTAGAATTAGTAGATAAAATAAATAATATCTGAATTTAAATTTAACTTAAGGAAGTGGACAACCTCAGTAGTTCAGTTAGCAAGAATAGCAAGAGTGACGGATTTATAATCAGGAGACTGTTGGTTCAAATCTCATAGAAGATATGAAATTTTGTTATAACTTAAGGAAGAAGACAACCTCAGTAGTTTAGTTAGCAGGAGTGACGGATTTATAATCTGGAGACTGTTGGTTCAAATATCATAGAAGACATTAACTTTAGTTATAACTCAAGGAAGTAAACAACCTCAGTAGTTCAGTTAACGGGAGTGACGGATGTATGATCAGGAGACATAGAATTCGCTGATTTAGTTTGTTTGGTCTTATCGGGGAACTCGGAGCCTCGTAGACCCGCATTGTACTACACATAAATAAATACCCCCAAAAATACCACTGCGTGCTATAAAAATTCCCCGCCAAGTCATCACCCCAAAAAAGACATGAAATCTATTTTGGGCCCCGCTATCCGCTCTTCCGTTCTTCGAAATACCTAATGACTTTAAATTCCGACC
>CM022877.1:15914110-15948814 GCA_012654025.1 Pachypsylla venusta | reverse complement strand
GAATTATTGAAAGTTTCTATTTATTGTAAGAGAGCGTCAAACTAATCTCCATGAGACTCTTATACAATTATTTTTAGAATTATTGAAAGTTTCTATTTAATGTAAGAGAGCGTCAAACTAATCTCCATGAGACTCTTATACAATTATTTTTAGAATTATTGAAAGTTTCTATTTAATGTAAGAGAGTGTCAAACTAATCTCCATGAGACTTTTATACAATTATTTTTAGAATTATTGAAAGTTTCTATTTAATGTAAGAGAGCGTCAAACTAATCTCCATGAGACTCTTATACAATTATTTTTAGAATTATTGAAAGTTTCTATTTAATGTGAGAGAGCGTCAAACTAATCTCCTTGAGACTCTTATACAATTATTTTTAGAATTATTGAAAGTTTCTATTTAATGTGAGAGAGCGTCAAACTAATCTCCATGAGACTCTTATACAATTATTTTTAGAATTATTGAAAGTTTCTATTTAATGTGAGACCGTCAAACTAATCTCCATGAGACTCTTATACAATTATTTTTAGAATTATTGAAAGTTTGCATCGTCCCCATCCTCATTTTAAGATTCACCCACGTTTAATGAAAGAATAGACACGGGGCTAGATATGCTTTGATACATCAAGCTCATCACAATAATGAAATTTCATTCTTGCTGTTTCTTTTCTCCTAAAAAGGCAATGAAAAAGATTAAAATATAAATAAATTGATTGGAAAAATCAAAATTGCTTCTACAAAATATTCCTATTATGATATTGGAATATGACTGTAAAATTTGACGAAGAAGAAATATAAGTGTGTTTGTCTTGTTGAATACACCAGAGCATTTAAGTTAATCAACGTCCAGCGAGGTTTATTCTAAAAAATAGACTCCTGTGAGTAGGGAGTAACCACTATGTGAAGTTAAAACCCTGTGGCAGATATGTGTCATCTGCCACCTAAATTCTTCGAATCCAATTATGACTGTGAAAAACAGGTCATACTTCATATTTTAAGAAGTTTCAGAGGGTGTTGAGGGTGACATCATCATGGGCCGAGTCCACCTGAGTGTCCTGAGTACTAAAACGACCGACGTCCCTTACCTAAAGTAATCTGAAGGAGACTAGGGTATTCAAGGGCGCAGGATCTTTGGCTGTTTCAAAAATTTTTGGACTACATTTTCAGTTTTATATTTAGAGTCGTAACCGTGTGATCAAAAGAAGAAAATTAATATATTTGTAAATTTGTGACTGCGATGGTTAATGATTTCCGCCATGAGGTTTCTTCAATATGGAAACATTGAAAAGATCAAAGAGGCCACGAATGCCATCTTGTTCGTAGTATTGAATGAGGGAAAGAAATGCATTAAAAGGTTTTTTTCTTCTTTTTTACATTCCCTCGGAAATAAAAGAAAGATACTTGACCTTATTTTTACCTTCAGGATGAGTAGGCAAAAGGAAATTCAATAATATTTAGAAGTCTATAGAATATCATATTATATATGGGTCAGGTACACNGGGGGGGGGGGGTAACAGCAATTTTCATGTGCAAACAGAATGAAACAAATGTACCGTGGATTTCAATTAGAGATGAGTAACGTTCAATAATTAGTCAATGATGGCAAATAGTGGGGCTAATTACCGCATGTCCCGGACTGACCGGTCAGACCCCTTAACCTTTGAACGGCTTTGAATTTTTGAATTTTAAAAATCTCCAGGGATAGGAAAAGAGCCATGGCTAATTGAATGGTTATGGTGAGATCCAGGTTCGATCCCCGGAAGTGACTTTCATCGAGAAAAAGTTTCGATTTCTTAAAAAAATTAAATGGAATGGTGCAAATATATCTTCTTGAAATAAAAATACAAATAAAATGCGGTAACACTTTCCTTTTCATTTTATCAAAAAATAAACATTACATCCTGTATAACGATGTTCGTTTTAATCTTCGATGTAAAAGATAAGCCAGCGTCTATGGCACGTTGAATACACCAGTTCCCGTTAGATCACTGAAGTTAAGCGACGTCCAGCGAGCTTGTTCTATGTGGGTGTCCACGTGGGTTCGCGCCTTCGTGATGCTGGCTATTTTTCCGGCCCAACCTAGGCTGGGTAAGGACAATGTGGGTAGCTGGTTTGCAAGTTTCCAGCCAGTGGAGGGTAAAACCCCCGTCTTGAATGACCAATAGATGTTGAAGAGGCGTTAAGCCAAATAAATATAAAAAAAATCGGATATTGTGTCATACTATAGAATCACCCAGCAAGTTTTTATCTTTGTTCTTTTATACCGTTGATAAAAATCCATATTAGTTTCAGGATACTATTTTTTTGTCTTTCATTCTGTTGGAGCTGAATGGTTCGAAAATCATGATATTATTAGTAAGAATCTTCAGACTACATAGATGGAATAAACGAAGAGGATCAATCTAGGCGCACGGCAGTGCGCCAGGCCAAGTTCCAAGTTAAGTCTGGCGACTGCAGTGTGTATATTTATTTAAAGTTTACAATAAAACTGCCTGTAATGGCCGCTGGTAACATTATAACGGGGTTGCAGTAGCTCTTGTTTAAATCAATTTCGTGTGTATGTGTAAAGGGACAAAATAATATCAAATATGTTTTTTTCCGTAAAGGAACTTCTGTAGAACGTTGTTTGTGTGATTTATGAGCGGATGATGCCACTATGGTATTTTATCTTGTAATTTTTATTTTTTATCATCTTCTTCTTACTTTATTCCAATTGGAACAGAAAGAAATAATAAAAGCCTTGACACAAATATTATCACATGAAAGCTTCTTTTAACATTAAAGCATAGAGCGAGCAATAAAAAGTCAAATGAAAAATCATCTACAACGCTTTCTCCCTCATATGTGATACATACAAACACCTGGCCTCTAATTTCCCAGGGGACTTTCAATTCTTTATTCAAACCGTTTTCTTCTCTTTCTTTGTCTCCTTCTTTCTACTTCCAAAAGAATAACTGATAAATCAATATAAAATAAGCTATGAGAAATGACAATTGGTTCTGTTTGTTTGGGTTTTCTTTGTAGATTAAGATTTCAACAGATTTTCTTTATTTCAATTAAGAGGAAGATTGAACACCTGATGAAATAATAAAAGAAAACCAAAACATTTGTTTTGGTTTGTAGATTAAGATTTCAACAGATTTTCTTTATTTCAATTAAGAGAAAGATTGAACACCTGATGAAATAATAAAAGAAAACCAAAACAATTGTTTTGGTTTTCTTTGTAGATTAAGATTTCATCAGATTTCCTTTATTTCAATAAAGAAGAAGATTGAACACCTGATGAAATAATAAAAGAAAACCAAGACAATTGTTTTGGTTTTCTTTGTAGATTAAGATTTCAACAGATTTCCTTTATTTCAATTAAGAAGAAGATTGAACACCTGATGAAATAATATAAGTAAGGTAATATCGACTCATCAATAAATTTACGAAAAAAATATCAGATTATGCCAAATGTATTAAGCAGTTATTTTCAATTCGCAATCAAATGACAAAAAACAGAATTAACCATTTTTATGAAATGAAAAGTTTGATCATTAGGATTTTCTTCTTTGATGCTCCAATAATGTATTTCGTATTTTCATAGTTGGCATATCAAACAATTAGTTATTCCTATGTAATAATTAGCATAGGCAATTCCATTTCAATGACACAAAAAGCCACTTTGTAAGCTTTTACTACTATTTTTCTTATGTGACACGTAGAAGCAGCAAACTAATCTATAATAATAAAACTCAATGTAACGATAAATGTATGTACATATGTATGTATGTATCACTAATTATTTATTATTTAATGGTAAGAGCTATCAAAACATTAATAAGAATGACCCCCCCCCCCCAAACTATAGGCTGAAACTCCAGAAAAAATATCAGAATTCAAAAGTGCCGAACCGTTTTCGATTTACGGCCAATTATTCGATTTTTGACCGAATTTGGCCGGTTATGGTCCGATATCTTAAGTTTGTCGCGACAACATACGAGTATCAACACAAGGCGAGAAAGTTTTAGGTGGTCTTTTAAATCTTAATTTGGAACATAGTTTGCAATAAACGGTCCAACCGTTTTCGAGTTTTGGCCGTTTTTCTAATTTTTGTAAGGGGAATCATAGAATACTATTACCTTCCAATTTTTGAAAGGAAAATCATAGAATACTATTAGTATACGAGAACGGCCATGCCTCTAAGGTGCCAATCTATAGGTCGTAGTGAAGCACGGGGGAAACAGCTAGTAGTTGTTTTATACATTTGGCTACCATCTAACGAGATGATGCCGTCTAATGATGAATACTTGATTGACATGTGTCACCAAAACCATATCAATCAATACAACATTTCTTTTTATTCTACAGCTCGTGATGATGTCACTCTCAAGTAACTTCTTACAATCTGAAATCTAATTACGAGTATTATTTCCTTTATTGTTATTGCACCCTTTCCCAATTCTATTTGGGGTGGGCGTTACTTTCCTTAATTCTACCATGCCACATGCTACAATCTATTGTTGGGGGTCTTCTCTCTTTTTAGCTGTAACCCTTCCCTGGCACGATAATCCTCGCTTGCTTCTCACAGTATCCACAGAAACTGCTTATAAATTCGCCTTTGCTGATGACTTTTCATCATTGGTTTGACGCAGAGTTAAAGGCTGGATGCCCTTCCCTACCCCTCTGTACCACCAACCCCTCTGTATTTACAATGGCTTAGGACCGTCACCAAATAAAGCTGGCTTGCTCCCCCAAGTGGCTACATTTCCTAACACCAAACCTTCTGTATTTACACGGGCCTACGACCGTCACTAAATAAAGCTGGCTTGCTCCCCTCATTGGCTACATTTCCTAACACCAAACCTTCTGTATTTACACGGGCCTACGACCGTCACCAAATAAAGCTGGCTTGCTTCCCTCGGTGGCTACATTTTTTATTGCAATGAAAATATTGAAAGTTAAAGATTTTAGCAGCTCCACTGATTCCTTTCGTTACTTTGGTTAGTAGACTCTATATTTATATTAATGAGCTGTGCTTTTGTTTTAAGTGCCTCTTATGTTCCACCCTGTAGTTAAAAGGTGTCAGGTACTTGGAAAATGTACATCGTGGTTTTGTTTTACATGAAATAAATTCTAATTATAAAACTAGACAAGGACGGAGAGGGGAGGTTGAGGTAGCTGAAAGATTATTAGGAATGAGAAGGATTTTAGCATAAATACTGGGTAATAAATAACGAATAGTAGATAATGTCAAACAAATAATTGTATAATATGTAAGGGACAGCCTAACATCCGTCACCCGGTATGGACAAGTAGAGTTTGTTCACGTTTTGAATAGGATCATAATCTACATAATGCAAGGGACAACCCAACATCCGTCACCCGGTATGAACAAGTAGAGTTTGTTCACGTTTTGCATAGGATCATAATCTGCATAATGCAAGCGATTCCCTAACATCCGTCACCCGGTATGAACAATTAGAGTTTGTTCACGTTTTGAATAGGTCACCCGGTGTGAACAAGTAGAGTTTGTTCACGATTTGAATCGGAAATCGGATCATAATCTATATAATGCAAGGGATTCCCTAACATCCGTCACCCGGTATGAACAATTAGAGTTTGCTCACGTTTTGAATAGGATCATAATCTACATAATGCAAGGGACACCCTAACATCCATCACCCGGTATGAACAAGTAGAGTTTGTTCACGTTTTGAATAGGATCATAATCTACATAATGCAAGAGACAACCTAACATCCGTCACCCGGTATGAACAATTAGAGTTTGTTCACGTTTTGAATAGGATCATAATCTGCATAATGCAAGCGATTCCCTAACATCCGTCACCCGGTATGAACAATTAGAGTTTGTTCACGTTTTGAATAGGATCATAATCTCCATAATGCAAGGGACAGCCTAACATCCGTCACCCGGTGTGAACAAGTAGAGTTTGTTCACGATTTGAATCGGAAATCGGATCATAATCTATATAATGCAAGGGATTCCCTAACATCCGTCACCCGGCATGAACAATTAGAGTTTATTCACCTTTTGAATAGGATCATAATCTATATAATGCAAGGGATTCCCTAACATCCGTCACCTGGTATGAACAATTAGAGTTTGTTCACGTTTTGAATAGGATCATAATCTACATAATGCAAGGGACACCCTAACATCCATCACCCGGTATGAACAAGTAGAGTTTGTTCACGTTTTGAATAGGATCATAATCTACATAATGCAAGGGACACCCTAACATCTGTCACCCGGTATGAACAATTAGAGTTTGTTCACCTTTTGAATAGGATCATAATCTACATAATGCAAGGGACAGCCTAACATCCGTCACCCGGTGTGAACAAATAGAGTTTGTTCATCTATATAATGCAAGGGATACCCTAACATCCGTCTTCCGTCACGCGGTATGAATTAGTGTATTTTTATTGTTGTAGAATGTACATAATGCAAGGGAAACCCTAACATCCGTCACCCGGTATGAATTAGTGTATTTTATTGATGCAGAATCTACATAATGCAAGGGATACCCTAACATCCGTCACCCGGTATGAATTATTGTATTTTATTGTTGTAGAATCTATGTAGAGCCTATATAATGCAAGGGACACCCTAACATCCTTCACCCGGTATGAATTATTGTATTTTACTGTTGTAGAATCTACATAATGCAAGGGACACCCTAACATCCGTCACCCGGTATGAATTAGTGTTATTTTATTGTTGTAGAATCTGTGTGGAATCTACATAATGCAAGGGACACCCTAACATCCGTCACCCGGTATGAATTAGTGTATTTTTATTGTTGTAGAATCTATGAAGTAAGTGATTAATGAGGAAAAGGTTTCTTTCTCTCTCACCTCTCTCTGGTTTCAGTCTTTTTTCATTTTCCACTGACAAATTGCTTTTGCTATAAGCTAACCCAGTCCATTTGAAATCATAATGGCGATATAAAAATATGTGGTTTTCATAAAGTGTTTTACTTTCTTTTAGCTATCCCTAAAAAATTGTGACTATTGGATTTTCCCCATTAACACTTCAGTTGCGCTGTGATAATTCAAGACTCTATGATTTCATGTTTTTTGTGTTGTATGAGATACCTATTTAACTTATTGCAAGGAAACTTCCGTAAGATGTTGTAAGTTCGATGTATCCCGTTTTTAATAAAAGAAAAATACATCCTGGGAACTACCCTGCAACTAAGGTGTCTGTAAAACGAGCTGAGGCCATCTGTATATTACCTATAGAATTTTTCCAAAAAATCTTGGTTTTGTATAAAAGTTTTCCTTTTATTAGGATTTTTGTGAAACAAGCACTTGGTGTCATCATACATAGCTGTGATTCAGATACTACGGAACCCTTTTATTAAGCCTGAGACGAGATCATATTTATATTCCTACATTTTGACCTCCTACATCTGGTAAAAATATTAGGGGGTAATAATATGAAGTCAGGACATGAGTTTGGTGAAGGAATGGATTGAAGAAATTCTGCATTTGAGTTAATATCTTTTACGGTGGTGTACGTCAGACGTTGGTGAGAGAGGAAGGATATGCTCGTGATATGCATACGCAATAGATCTCAAATAAAAATTCCGTACTGGTAATAGTAAATAAAACAATCATAATTTTCTTTTTCATACTCTTACAGGATGGGTTGCTTAGAGAATAGGCGGATTTGACACCAGGCAGATGTGTTGAGACTGTTGAGGCAATCCAAAAAAAAAATTAACCAATTTTAACCCAATTGGAGAGGTTAGGAAACGTAAATTACGTTTTTGGTCCGACCAAGGTTCGAACCTGGGACCTTCTACATGGTAGCCTAGCATCTTACCTCTAGACCAACTCGCCATTCAAATATTAATAATAATAATTAATAAATTTGTTAATAATTAAATTATTATTAATAAATAAACAACCCGATCCAAAGGTCGCTCAATGATAGTAAATACTAAATACCTACGTGTGAATAGTTTTAAGTAGTTTTGACAACTTCCATGAATCGAATGATTCGAAACTAGTTTCTTCATAAACAATTATAAATAGTGTTTTTGGTAAGTGTGTTGTTTTAATTTATATTAAAATTTAATATTTTTTTAACACTTATAATTAACAAGTTATTCAAAGATTTAAAATATTGGTGAAAAATTTCAATGTCATTTTTTTGCTTTTCTGGACGAATTATAACGACTATATTCCAAATAGAGGGTACGGAAAACCGTATTAGACTTTATCTTGCTTTATTCTAAAAATTTGGTAGGCTCCGGATGATGAGGATGAAAACTGCACGCAGCATTTTGTTGCTGCAACACGATGCAACAAAATGTTGCGAAGGTATATTTTCCTTTGAAACACACTGAAACAAATTCCGTGTCTGTTTTTGAAAGTTTTTCATTAGAGATGGACACATTGTCCTTTTTAATATATATATTTTTTTTAATTTGGCTTAACGTCTTTTTAACATCTATTAATCATTCAAGGCGGGGATTTTACCCTCCATTCGCTAGAAATTTGCAAACCAGCTACCCACATTGACCTTAACCAGCCCAGCCTGGTCTGGCCAGCATAACGAGGGCGCGAACCCACGTGGACACCCACATGGAACGATCAACCTCGCTGGACGTTGCTTAACTTCAGTGATGGAACGGGAACTGGTGTATTCAACTGTCAATTTAGATAGGAAATGCGAAAGTGCAAAATATATTTTATTTTATAATTGTAATTTTCACGATCGTGTCAGAATCGGAATATTGACTGACTGAAAATTCTAATCGGTCCTAAATATATTAAATCCGTTCTAGCCAGATATCTCAATATATGCTGAGCGCTCTCTTCACATCCTCCTCCTCAAGGATCAGGGGATCCATAAAATTTTGGCTTTCTAATTAATCTACCATAACGCGATCTGTATGGTTCTTCTGATGATAATGAAGTTGTGGTTTCTTGTAGCGGTAAACTACTTGTTCTACTATCAACAGGCGTTCGATTTGGTCCATTAGAAGTCTCATCTGTGTTGGCAGAATATTCGGAATGCGCATTTTCATCTTCTTCAGCTCTTAGACTTTCATTGAAATTATGTTGATCCAAATTTATCGATCCATTTTCGCCTGCACAATTAACTTGAGGTCTTTGTCTTATTAATTTTCTATTCCTTTCAATCACACCATTTTTGTTTCTAATCAAATAAGACCTAGGACGATTCGCTCTTCTCACGATTCTACCATTAATCCATTTGAATCCTGGTGTTAACTGTACCATTACAAAGTCACAATTATTCAATACAGAAAGAGGATGTGTCCTTTTATCATAGAATTTCTTATACTTCCTCTGTCTATTCTCTAAAGATCTCTGGATTTCTGTTGGTTTCTTTATTCTTGTGTTAAATATTGTATTTTTCATTGGTAGAACGCTCCGAATTTTCCCAATATACAGTCTATACATATCTCGGCTGGCAACGGAATATCTGGAGCTGGTTAATTTCTCCATTCAATTAATGCTAAGAATGCATCTGTATTGGATTCTTTGCATTTTGTAAGCAAAGACTTCAAAGTTTGGATTTGTCTTTCAATAAAACCGTTTGACTGAGGATACTTGGGACTAATCAGAACATGTTCAATATCCCATGAGGAGCAGAAATTCTTAAATATTAATGACGTAAACTGAGATCCTTGATCAGATACAATTTGTTTCGGTATTCCAAATCGTGATAAAATCATTTTGATCTCTCTTACAACAGATTCACTGGACTCATCAGGAAGTTTGCTAAAGTCGACATATTTTGAAAAGTAGTCTCCTACAACTACATAACTGCTATTATTCCACTTCATCAAATCAATACCCAATTTCTCTCACGGCTTTTGTGGTTCTTGCTGAATTCGACTTCTTATGTTTCCAACATGTTTCGCAATTATTGATTACATTAGTAATGTCATTGATCATACCTGGCCAGTACAAAACTTCTTTGGCACGTCTCAAACTCAACTCTAATCCTTTGGCTTGTCTCAAACTCAACTAAAAATTTTGGCTCCGTTCATTTTTGCCATGAATTCATCAAGTGTTGGAATTTGAAAATGTTCCCTTTTCACATATTTGTTTAGATCTCTTGTGTCTAAACATAATCGAATGTCATTATTTGGTTTTCGAGCAATAACCACTGGATTAACCCATTCCGTCGGATAGTCAACTTTTCTAATTATGTTTTCTTCTTCCATTTTCTGTAACTGTATTTTTACTTTGTCCATCAAGCTGAAGGGTATCTTTCTTGGATGATGAATTCTAGGTTGTACGTTATCAACTAATTCTATATGGTACGGTTTTTCCAGTTTTCCAAGTCCTTCAAAAACATCACTGAAATTTTTTATATGCTCAGGCAATTTAGTCAAATCTTCCGATTGTTTGACTTGATTTACTCTCCTGATAAGATCTAGTTCCGTGCATGTTTTTAAGCCTAATAGTGGAACAGAGTTTGTCTTCACTACATGAAATTCGATAAGTGAATACTTATTTTTCAATGGTTTTTAGATTTCTTGATTGGTTCCTGAGTGCCAACTCACTTATAGATATCATATGGTAAAATATTTACCATGGCTCCAGTATCAATATTAAAAGCTATATTGCTATTATTTATTCTAACGTTTATGTTCCAATTTGCATGTTTAGAATTGTTGTTAAAATCAATAATATTTACATTGAGGACATAATTAACATCTTCTGAACATTTTTCTATAGATTTTGCCCTACATTGGGACTGAAAGTGATTCAATGTTCCACATTGGTTACATTGTTTACCATATGCGGGACACTTTTTGGACGCATGATTAAAACCACAGTATTTGCAATTCTTTATATAATGCTTATGATCCAACAATTTTGGAAGTCGTTCATATTTCGGTTCATCTTTTGAAATATGGTAATATTAGCATGTTATTTAATGGACACCCACATAGAACAACCTCGCTGGACGTTGCTTAACTTCAGTGATCTTACGGGGACTGGTGCACGTTGAATACCCCAGTTCCCGTTAGATCACTGAAGTTAAGCAACGTCCAGCGAGGTTTTCTATGTGGGTGTCCACGTGGGTTCGCGCCTTCGTGATGCTGGTTATTTTTCCGGCCAAACCCAGGCTGGGTGTGGTCAATGTGGGAAGCTGGTTTGCATGTTTCCAGCGAATGGAGGGTAAAACCCTGTCTTGAATGACAAAAGAGACGTTAAGCCAAATCAAAATATTAATAATAATAATTCCAAAACGTCTTCAATAATAGAAATAAAACTTAAATGCTTTTTTTTAAAAAACAAATTAACACACAGTCACCTCAAAATGTTGCGAGGTTCTCGGCATCACTTTTTGTCAAGGATATTACTTTTTGTACTGCGAAATTCCTTTGTATCGAATTTCAGTTTTCTCGCTCATCCCAAATTGATACTTCTCATTTCCGAATTTTTGTTGGTGAAAACCAGCAATAAATAGGAAAATTTAAATTTTTATATTTTTATCGGATACTTATATACTATTTGGAGGGGGGAGTCTATTCTCGGTTATTTTTCGTTATCTCCTTTTACCACGATAACCCTTGTACACTTTTGATGAACTGTGGTATAAACATCCATTATATTTATAGAATTAGCTGATTTTTGGACCCATTGACCCAACAGCGGAATTGAGTGTGATCCCTAGTCATGAGGATTTATTGATTAGTTGATTGAATCCGTAATCAAACTGTTAACAATAAATCAAAATATTATTGAATGAAAAAATAAAATTAACTCTAGAAGCTCAGAGTTACTTTTATATATTTTTAAATTCTGTACTTCAAGTAAAATGAATCAAAATATGGAAGGATCCATAGGAATAGAACCAAGTTCAAAGAAAGTCAAAAGTAATAAGGGACTGATGGGTGAAGTGAACTTTAAGAAGAAAGTTGAACTTATATGACAGTACAGTTCAATTCAATGAACCTGAGCCATAAGAATTAAAGATTCTTCGAAATGAACGACTCCTACCCATCTCTATTCCGGGCGGCAATGATGCGTATCAACTGTTGTCTACAGTAGCACAAGTGTCGCTGGAGGGAAAGAACTTCCTGGTGACTCCTCCTCCATCGACCGCGCCCGTCGCTCGCTCAGTTCGTCTGCCCTCGTGACCTCTCAGAAAGCAATAATTTGTCCTGTATTTTTTTCTAACCAAAACGGGTGTAGCCCATTTTGCCGTATTAGGTAACTATTGTCTACAGTAGCGGAAGGGGAACTTTCTAGTAACTCATCCTCATCCACCCGTGTCCGTCAGTAGCTGAGTTCACATTTTTCTCTCTTGGCGTCCAGATTATTCTGTAGCCTCTTACATTAGTTACCTTCGGGAATATAATGACCCCTCCCCTACAGGTTTGTATACATTTTTTAAGCCCTACATTCGGTCTCAGATTCCAGCCTCCCACTATCAACCTCCACTGACTTGAAAAATTGGAAGTTACAATATACCTTAGGTAGGGACACCATTTATACAAAATTGTAAAAATAAATAAATAAAAATTACTTATGAAATAAACTTCAGAATCGATCATATGTTTTCGAAATAAAAAATAATAATAATAAAAAAATGACCCAACCGCATGAATACACATAATTATGTATTGTTTATTGTTTTCAATTTGCCTAGCATGTGGTACCCTCCGATTGGTGTCGTCAAGGAAAACAATGTTTCGGCACATACGTGTATAATATCTAATTGGTTGGAAAGAACACAACGAAATTATATAATACTGCCTTCTCCCCATTCATCACGTAGTCAGCAACTGAATTTGAAATCTTTGAGAGAACACTATGGACTTCATCACTGGAATGGTCTACTGTTCCTTTCTGATCCTAACAGTCATTAGCCATCTTAGTGAGGGTAAGTTATTTCGGTTTGTTTTGTTTTGAGGGAAGACTATGGACTTCATCACTGGAAAGGTCTATTGTTCCCTTCTGATCCTGACAGTCATTAGCCATCTTAGTGAGGGTAAGTAAGTTCGGTTTGTTTGTTTTGAGAGAAGATTATGGACTTCATTACGGGGGAAAAAAATATATACTGTTCCCTTCTGGTTTTGACAGTCATCTTAGTGAGGGCAAGGAATTCCGGTTTGTTTTGTTTTGAGAGAAGTCTATGGACTTCATCACTGGAACAGCCTACTGTTCCCTTGTGATTCTGACAGTCATCTTAGTGAGTGTAGGTATTTTCATCACTGGAACGATGGATGAGTTAGAACTGCTAAGAAGTTAGATATTCTAACCTGTGACTTCTCATATTTATATCTACGCTAGCAGCTGTGTCCAGTGCATCGCCGGGTTAAAATTGGTATAGTTCTGGCCGAAAAATTAGCTTTATCTTGAAAACGATTTAACAATGCCTCCTAGCATGTGGTACTCTCCGATTGGTGCCGTCAAGGAAAACGATGTTTCAGCACATACGTGTACAATGTCTAATTGGTTGTAAAGAATACAACGAAATTATATAATACTGCCTTCTCCCCATTTATCACGTAGTCCCGCAATTTATCAGCAACTGATTTTGAAATCTTTGAGAGAATACTATGGACTTCATCAATGGAACGGTCTACTGTTCCCTTCTGGTTCTGACAATCATCAGTAATCGTACTGTCAGAATCAGAAGAGAACAGTCTACTGTTCCCTTGTCATCATCGTGAGATAAAGAATTTTCAGTTTCATTTGTTTTGGTTCTGACAATCATCAGTCATCTTAGTGAGGAATTTCGGTTTGGTTTGTTTTGAGAGAATACTATGGGCTTCATCACTGGAACAGTCTACTGCTTCCTTCTGATTCTGGCGGTCGTCTTTGTGAGGGTAAGAATTTTCAGTTTAGTTTGTTTTACGAGAATACCAGTATTTGCTGCTGTAACTATTCTCCCCT
The DNA here is from genome assembly GCA_012654025.1 of Pachypsylla venusta. NCBI lineage: Eukaryota > Metazoa > Arthropoda > Insecta > Hemiptera > Aphalaridae > Pachypsylla > Pachypsylla venusta. Next base: position 15,934,908 of record CM022877.1, on the reverse strand, counting down.
TAAAATCTGACTCCCTCCGGTAATTGGCCGAATTTCGACTTCCGCGAGGTCGGTATTTTGTTCGACCATGATGTTTTGTTGACTTCTTCGATGCTTTTTCCTATAGAACAGTACACATACAATAATAAAAAGATACATCCCTGAAAGAAAAAGGGATTTGATATCACTACTTTAAAAAATCTCACAAATCTCGTAAACCTCTGGTTTACGCTTTTTATGCGCAACTTTTCGCACTTTGGAAACTTACTTTCACACCTATGGTGGTCTGCCTACTTAATAAATTAGACTTATTAAGAAGGAACATTGCCTAATGTGTGAAAGTGAGTTTGCGGGAACTTTTTCCCGCGAAGTGTATTTTGGGGGTTTATATTTATTAGATTAAAGTTAAGAGACGTTACCTATATGTTCAAGGACGGGACTTACCAGGAGATCCTCTGTCTTTCTATCCTAGACTCACACTAAAGTCCTAGAGATCATCCTCCCTTAATATATCATCATTGTTTATCATCGAATTTTGATAATCTGATGTACGTAATTAAATCATCGTTTTCAGGTGGCTCGACGGGTTATAAAGGGATCTGTGTGCCAAATTTCAAGTCTCTACGTTTAGCAATCGTGGAGCTACGTTCTTTATCAGTCAGTCAGTATACCAACTGGGCTTTGCGTATTATAAGTATAGATTCTGTATCATGTACCCTTCCCTCATAGCCGTTTACATTGAGTGAGATCTACAGTTTACTAAACTACTTGTTGTATTTTTCTTTTCAGGTGTTCGTAAAAGGTTCAGCTGTACATTTAGTAACAATTATTTATATAAAGCTGCAGACAGTATCTTAGATGGAAAGTTTGGCGACAGTGTACCTGCATTTAAATATATCGATGTGAATAAATTGAATTGGGATCTTAAATATATTTCAGAAGCGATTGGTGATTCTATGGCGTCAGAAATCCATAGCACTGTGGAAGATTTGATAAGGTACGGTAAGACGATGTTGGAGGACAATTAGATTTGTCTCTAGAGTTGTTGTGAATGCCACCACGTAACAAATAATCTATCTATACTTATAAAACGCGACGTCCAGTTGGTATAATGACTCACTGATAATGATAATCAACATAGCTCCACGATGGCTTAACTTAGAGACTTGAATTTTGGAACACAGGTTCCTATTAGTATGTAGATGCGCAATGGGAAAAGAAAATCGATTTTTTTCGGTCAAAAATGACGCTTTCTAGCAGTTTTTTTTAAATTTGAATTTTTCCCGTTTCTCCCGATTTATGGTCGGTTTTCACCACCGAAAAATCGAAATTGAAAAGTACCACTTCGGGATGAGCGAGAAGGCTGAAATTTAATAAGAACATGTTTCACACTACTGAAAGTAGTATCCTTGAGTAATATATTGAATTTCCTAAGAAGAGCCGTGCTCACCCGGGGTCGGTTCCACCAAAATTCCATAATTGAGAATTACTATATCGGAATGAGCGAGAAAACTGAAATTTAATACGAAGATTTCCGCAGTAATAAAACTAATAAAAATTTAAAATTTCCCGTTTCTCTCCGATGTATGGCCGGTTTTCACCACCGAAAAATCGAAATTGAGAAGTACCACTTCGGGATGAGCGAGAAGCCTGAAATTTAATAAGTTTCACACTACTGAAAGAAGTATCCTTGATTAAAATATTGAATTTTCTAAACAGGAGCCGTGTTCACCTTGGGGCGGTTCCACCAAAAATTCATAATTGTGAAGTAACACATCGGCATGAGCGAGAAAACTAATACAAAGGCGTTCTGCAGTACAAAAAGTAATAACCTTCAGTAAAATATTGAATTTTCTACATTGGAGCCGTACTAACTCTAGGGTCGGTCGGTTTCACCAAAAATCCAAACATGAGAAGCTTTAATGTCGCAATCTCAAAATTGTTGTTGATTTTCCCTTGTTGCTGAATAATGTAACCGTAGCGAAACACGGGCAAACAAATCGAAAACATTCAGTTTACCTGGAATCATCATTCATTTTATCTCTTTGCATATTCAACCTGTACTCCTCTCAACTTGACTTATCACTCAATCTGGAAAAGTTCAAGAAATTGCAAAGCATAATATAAAATTAAACTTCATCCGTAAAAGCAGAGAAGAGGAGACCGGGGTTGGTTGGTACACGGGGCAGATTGACACACCCGTGGTAACTCGGTTATTAATATGAGAGTCAATCATGCAATACGATGCAACAGATCTACTAATGTGTTTACAGCGACAAGGAGCCAGTCTTTAAGATTTTATTCTCAAAAAATTGTTTTTCTATTGTTTAGTTTTTTGTGATTAAATTTTTTTAAATAAATATATGTAATTTATAGGCTTATAGTATCAGCATTGGATTTTCATATGGAAATAAAGTGAATTTCTTTTTAGTTTTTAAAAATTAATCGATTTTTGCGAAAAACTCATTTGGAGGTGGTTGGTACAATAAGCTGGTACGCTGTACCAACCTGCCCCGCATTCAATTTAAAACTTGATTGATTTGATTCATTGATCATGATTTGTTATTAATAGAAGTAATATATAACATCATTTTATATTTAATGTTCAGGTTATTTGCTTTTGAGGATTTATGAATTTTTTTATACGGGCCCGTAACTTTTCAGTCCTTGGCCCGGGTTTTCTCTTGGCGGCCTTACATTATATGTCCCTGTTTTTTGCCTAAAACGAGTTCTGTACTTTTTTCCAACGGTAAACAACAATTTAGAAGTAGAAGAAAAGAGTTAGCCAAGAAGAATATTCTTAAGAAAAAAACTATTTTCTCCAAGGAAAATACCAAGGGTTCAAAGAAATGAAGAGAAAGATGAGGAGGACGAATCATGGTATTGCCTTGTTTGTTTGGAAAGGTTTGGCAAAACAAGAGACAAGTGGGCCCAGTGTACCGGATGCAAAAGATGGGCGCATGAGCTATGTACAGACGGTAACATTTTATATTACAAATGCGAAAACTGCGATACAAACGATTAAATTTGTTCATTTTCAATGAATAATATCTTTTTTTTTCATATATAATCAATACAATTTCGTCATTTCCTTAGTTTTAACAGGGAACTGCGTGAACCAACTTACCTCAGATACTGGACCAGCCGTACCAACTTACCCCAGCTATAGTACCAACCAACCCCAGACCCGGGGCTGGTTGGTCGAAATATCTAGACTTACTTTTTGACTTACTGTGTGGTATTTCTTATATTCCGGATTAATGATGTGGACTGAAATGTTAGCCAAGGATACGCTCTTTCTGAGAGTATAATTTGTTTATCAATACAGTGAATCAAAAAAATATAAAAAATTGAAAACTGAAAAATGGACCAACCAGCCACGGTCTCCCCTACATCCACCCGTTTTGAAGTCTCCAGAGCGGAAATACAGTTATATACCTATTACACTTTTTGATATATTACAGTTGTTGAATTTTTCTATTTCTTATATGAAATTGATATTAATTGGCACCAAATTTCAAGTTCTAGCTCTTTCCATTCTGGTTTTAGGTAGGATATGCGAATACCGCTAAAAAGCGGCATAAAACCACCAACGTTATATTCGATTTCCACCAAAAGCTTATTTTGCCGTTCATGGCATAAAACTGACATACGTACCAAATTTGACAGACACACACACACGGAGGACACCGACCAATGGCTGAAACTCGAGATTTGGGCTCTGGGGACCCCACAATTTCAGCCCATTACAATACTTTCCTTTTTACTTTCTCTTCCTATAGATGATAAAGTATTGTAATCGTGCAGAAATTTTGGACATTTTTATAAGATAAGGAAAGTAAAAAAACAGTTTCAGGATAAGATTAACAATATGCCCAATGGCCCAGGTTCCCGCATTTATTATGGGATTATGCGAGGTCTTTTTACTTTCCTTATACTATAAAAAAGAAAGTATTGTAATGGGCTGAAATTTTCGATGTCGAGTTTTCAATGCCAAAACACGTTTTTGGGTCCCCAGAGCCCAAATCTCGAGTTTAGGCCATTGGTGCGTGTGTGTGTCTGTCTGTCCATCTGTCTTTAAACAGGATATCTCAAGAACGGCAAGTGCTAGAGACTTGAAATTTGGTATTTATGTTAGTTTTATGCCATTGACGGGAAAATAAGCTTTTGGTGGAAATCGGTTTAATGCCGCTTTTTAGCGGTTTTCGCATATCCTTCTTAAAATAAGAACTATAATAGCTAGAACTTTAAACCCGGTGCCTATTCCTATCAATTTCAAACAAAAAATTGAAGAATACAATTTATGTTCTATTGTAATATATTGTTGGCCGCTAATTAGCGGTTGAAGGCCGCTTTTTGGCAGTTCCGCTAAAACTAGAATGGAAAGAGCTAGAATTTGAAATTTGGTGCCAATTCATTTAATATAAGAATTTAATGAGAATTTTTCATTTAATATAAGAATTTAATATAAGAAATTTAAAAATACATCTTGGGTTGAAGTGATAAGAAAGATATATATCAAGAAATGTAATATATAATTGTATTTTCGCTCCGGGGACTTCAAAAAGTGTTTTGACATTGAAAACTCGACATCAAATATTTCAGCCCATTACAATACTTTCTTCTTTTTTTATAGATAAGGAAAGTCGTGTGATGTTCACACCAGCTTCAAGTAGGTACTAACATTATTAAGGAAAGGATAAAATATGTTATAAGTTATAACCACATGTAGACAGACACAATTTTACGATGTAAATGTTTACGTAGGTTACATGTGCATTTTCTTTTCCGGAGATAACCTCTCACAAACTTAGGAGTTAGGGTCTACTTATAACATTCTAATTGCCCATCTAACGGGTCATTTGCAAAGCCCGTGGACTATTATTTTTTTAAAATAAATTATTAATGTTAAATATGTATCTACAATGGCCTAAGGAAGCTTTGTGCACATCAGGGTTTGATGTCCTGAGAAGTCCTACTAATATACATGGCCTAAAGTCCGTCAGGGCCCCCAAACTTTCTTGGATTTTCACTTAAAAGGTCCCCGCGTTGTAAAAATGCTACATGTCTCGCGAGGAGATAATCCAACCCGGCTTATAATCATCAATCATTTTTATACATGGTTTTTGCTTGACGTCTAAGGTTATTTTAGAATAATAATATTTATTTTTACAATTTTGGTTTTACAATGATTTCTTCATTTCTAATTTACTTGTTCCTTAGATAAAATTATCTTTCTACCAAGTAGGCTAATTGTTTAAAAATTAATAAAACTAGTGGTTTAAGGGAGAACATATTAGAATAATGGGGGAAAACTAGATAAAAACCCATTTACTATTTTTTTTGTCCTAAGTATTGTTTGTTGTCTTGGTTTATTGGGTGGCAAAATGTTTAGGGTGTATAAATGTTGCCTATGTTGAGAACCTGTGCTTCACTCTTTTATATTTATATCTCCTGTGGTTGGAGGGCTGTAGTTGTTGGAGCTTTGCTAGCAGAGGGTTGTTAATATTTGGGATATTGTTAAAGAATTTTTGGCATAGTTTGTCCAGATGAGTATTAAGAGGCTCGTATTTATTATTTTCGTGCATTTCATCGATCCCCGTATTATAAGGATAGTTCCCGATAATACGAAGACCAATGTTTTGCAAAACTTGCAATTCTTTTTTATTTGTCAAACTGGTATTCTTCCATACAGGAGCGGCATAGGTAAGCACCGGTCTCAGACAGGACTTGAACAAGAGGCTTTTGTTGTTTTTACTCAGTTTGGACTTTTTATTAAACATAGGGTAGATTATTTTCAGGGCTGCGTAAAATTTTTCTCTTATTTTATTTATGTGTTTAGTGTAGGTTAGCTTGGAGTCTAGGTGGACTCCCAAGTATCGGATGGAATTCACCCAGTACAAACTCTCGTTAAAAACTCGTATGGTGGCAGGCACCATTGGTCTTCTTCTGGTGAAAAATATTGCCTCTGTTTTTTCTGGGTTTATTTTTATTTTCCACTTTTCGAAAAATTTTAATTGTTTTTTTTTTCAACTTTTTGCAATCAGTTTATAATTGTATCCACTCTCCATGATATGGCGTAATTTGCGGTGTCGTCTGCAAATTGGCTACTGTTGGTATTTTTTACTCTGGGCAAATCATGAATATAAAAAATGAATAGCTTAGGGCCAATTATGCTACCCCGAACAATGCCAGCTGAAATGAGTTTTTTTGAGCTTTGTGTTTCATTGATAAATACTCGGTAGTATCTTTCTTTCGTTTAGGTACGAGTTTAAGAAGCAAATTATGAAGGCGGGAAAATTAAGTTGTATGAGCTTATAAAGTAGGCCTTTGATCCACACTGTATCAAAGGCCTTCTCTATGCCCAGAGTCAGCATTCCGCAATGTTTTTTTTTTGGTTGAACCCATTTATTATGTCGTCTACAACCCGACCGAGTTGGGCTACCGTCGAATGTTTGTTCCTGAATCCAAACTGTTCAGGGGGGAGGATACCATTTTCATGAATAAATTTGTCAAATCTCGCCACAAATATTTTTTCAACAAGTTTGCTGATTGTACTTAACAAACTGATGGGCCGGTAGCTTGACACCAGGTAGGTAATTTGGTTTGCCCGGTTTATGGATAGGTATCACTTTTGCACATTTCCAGTTTACGGGAAAATATGATAAACGAAAAATGGCGTTGATAATCAAAACCAGTAGATCGATTCCGAGTGGTGACAAATTTTTTAGTGCTTGCGAGGGTACTCCATCCATTCCAGGCGCTTTCCGATTTTTAAGTTTGCAAATTATGTTTTGCACTTCTAGCGAGTTTGTCAGGTCTTCATCTTGGATTTCTGCTGACTTATTATCTGATAAGTATAGATTTAATTTCTTTTCCACTTTTTTGGTGAAGGACGGAAATCCAAGATGTTTTGTCAATTTGTGAACTGACTCAAAATGCAACGCGAGTGACTCTACTTTTTCCTTGTCGGTGTGAGACGGGATGGTTACGTTGCCAGGTGCGGTAAGGGGGGGAACAGGTAAGTTAATTCTTTTGCCCACAATTTTCTTGATTTTCCATAATGAGTCAGTATCTCTTGTACGCGATAATTTGTTTGACCATTCTAAATTCTCATTTGCAATGAGGACTTTTTTGACAAATTTATTCACGTTAAAGTATAAATTACAAAAATATTTACTTCTAGATTTTTGATATTTTCTTCTAAAATAGTTTCTAATTTTTATAAAAAGATCAATGGCTCTTGATGGGCGCTGACTTGTATAGAGCCCCGTTGCTACTAGAGGTACTGAGAGGGAGAGCGAGCGAGTCACACTATCAGTAAAACGGTTAACAAGGATATCTATGTCTTGTTCTGTGCATAATATGTTGGGGACACCCTGTAACATCTCATCAATGTGTTTTTGGTACAGTTCCCAGTCCGCTCTGTTGAAGTCAAACCTTTGAGAAACAACCTTGTCTGGCGACTCATTAATACAGAACAAAACTGGGTTATGGTTTGAGCTGAGGGCCGGGAGTGACCTAACTGACTGTACTAAGTGACTATCATTTGAAATATCTATGTCTAATACATTCGGTTTGTGTTTAACTTGCGAGGGGTAAAACGTAGGTTCTTCTGGATTTATTATAAAGATTCTTTTTTGAATGCAAAATTTATTTAACAGACACCCGTCCCTTTTTCTCGTTAGGCAGTTTCAGGCCGCATGTTTACAATTAAGATCTTTAATCAGTAAAAATTTACCATTAAGAACGGTTTCGAGTTCAGTCCATATTAGTTTTTTTGTGGTGGTTTATATGCGCATATTAGTCTGATATTATTTTTTCCCGTTAAAGATACGTTGACACTTACCGTTTCAAGACAATTGAGGTCCAGATTTTTGTTCTGGGTAACTTTGATCGATTGCTTAACTAATAGATCTTGCCTGAAGGATTGATAGCCATTTATTTTAAGTGTAAACTCGTGATTTATTTTTGTTTCTACCAAGGCAACAATGTTTAAATTTTGTTCCTGACAAATATAGTCTAACTCGCTCATTTTCCCCTTTATTGAATTACAGTTCCACAATAGTAATTTAAGTGAAGACCCCAACTAATCAAAAATTTGAAAAATGCCCTCTATGACTATGATTATTTTTGAAAAGGTATCATTAATTTGTTTCTTTTAATTTAGAACCAAGAACCTTGCAGAATAACATGACTTTTGGAAGGTTGATCAACTTAAGTAGGTCTTTTATGTCTCCAAAGATGCCGCTGGCAACCCCGGTAGACTGATTATGTTGACTTTGTGTTTTTTGTTGGAATTTGTCAACCCCCGACGTTGTAGCCGTCTGCAGCCATGCATTTTGTGATGATGTACTTGGTTTGAGTTTTGGGAAATTCAGCAGACTATCCAGGTTGATGGGCTGACTTTGAGGAGGAAGCGCATTATTGCTGATTTTCTTTTTCTTTAGCTCGGCACTTCTTTTGTAATGTTCACAACTCTTTTCGTTGGCCATATGATTTTCGTTGGCACATGTTATCTTATCCACGGTACAATTTTGAATGGTATGCTCACCTGCACATTTGAGGCATTTTTGGTAACGTCTACAGTTTTTGCCAATGTGTCCATATTTCATACACCGGTAACATTGGGTGACTTCATTTTTGTTCTTATATTTAGACCAGTTTACAATGCAGTAACAGAGGCTTTTTGTCTGTAGTATTTTTTTGGTCTCTGTTTTGCTGCCAAAGATAACTGAGTATAGGGGGTAAGTGTTGCCCTCTTTACTAATACATTTGACTTTTATCACTTCGAACCCCAGATTAGTTCTTCTATGATGTCCTTGATGTCAACAGTAATGGGTAGCCCTCTAAGGACCCAACTCGGTTTCATATCGTCTTTAAGGGAGTAGCTGTGGAACTGGTACTTTTCTTCTAGATATGCCATTGCAGCTTGATGATCCTTAGTACTTTTGAGTCTGAAAATGGTTTTACCCGACCTGGTTAATTTCGACGTGAAAGCGTCTTTTAACTTATTTTTGAGGTCGGTGACCACGTGCTTGTGGTTTTCAAACTGACCATCAATGATAACTAAGGACCCAACTCGGTTGTATATCGTCTTTAAGGGAGTAGCTGTGGAACTGGTACTTTTCTTCTAGATATTCCATTGCAGCTTGATGATCCTTAGTAGTTTTGAGTCTGAAAATGGTTTTACCCGACCTGGTTAATTTCGACGTGAAAGCGTCTTTTAACTTATTTTTGAGGTCGGCGACCACTTGCTTGTGGTTTTCAAACTGACCATCAATGATAATTGGTGGCACATTAGACTTATTATTTTGTGATTTTACAATCCCCTCGTCTTCGGAGTCGAGGACGCTTGATGGCTCAAATCGATTTTCTACTGGTATTGAAGACGGAGGCGTAATTGGGGATGATGGCTTTTTTCTTTTTCTGATCTGAACCAGACCCGCCGTTGAGGGCAAGTCGGTCATACTTACGACTTAGGTATGGGGTTCAAATAGATATAAATTAAACAGTACTTCAATATAATTCAAAAACAAAAGATAAAATTTTGAATGAAATAGATAAATGACACTGTGTTAGTAACAATTTAAACAAGTTAATTGATCTTAGATACTTCACTCTATTGATACCTGATGAGATGCGTACACTGTGAAGGTACTAGAATATTCTCTGGACACTTAAACACCAAGAACCAACAATGACCCCACCCAGACTGGATTTGGCCAAAAATAGCCAACAGCAGCATTTTTGCGATCTAATTGGTGTGTTTGACGGATTTTTCATGCTTCAGTTTTTATCAAGTTTATGAAAAAAAGAAGAGAACCAAATCTACGGAAGATATTTTTAAGGCATACCATGTCAAAAAACAGCAACCAAAATCCGATTTAGCATTTCTTGTTGACATATTCAATAAGCTTGCTTACATTGGAAACTATAGAGATATTACCGAAAAGAACAGTTTTATTGTGACTGGAGACATAACAATAAATGCCACTGAAGTTAACAGAATTGTACAGAAAAGCATAGACCCGAAAAACCTCAGACACGACCATATTGCAGGTTTGTTGAACATTTTTTTAAACATACATTTTTCGATAAAGCATCCTGCAAGGATAATTAAACCTGGATTTTGGCACAAGTAATAATTAAAACGAAGCAGTGTTTATAGGTATGAAGACCCACTTTCTTTCGTCCCTTCCATATGACTTTTTGATGGGCCCCGGTGAGCCGGGGGCCCATCGGGGGAGGGGGGCAAAAAGATGAAATAAAAATTCATGTTAAATATGTGCGAGAAAAAATATGTGGGCCCCAATGGGTCCCCAGTTCATCGTAGGTCATTATTATAAAAGAAAATAGATGTAAAATATGTGTGAGAAAAAATATGTGGGACCCTGGCTCATCAGGGGGCAAATTTTTTTTTTTTTTAATATTTTAGCCGATCGAGTATTTTAGCCGATGAAGGCATTTTATTATAATTGCAATCTAGATAGTTAAATCTAATAAACAATATTATTCTAACGAAATATTAAAAATAAGAAAAAATAAACAGTTTATGTACATAACATAAACAGACTCGTCTTATGAAGGTGGTTGCAATTTGGTGCACCTAGGGATGGAGCTCTATGTGAGCTCGTGAGGTTTTCTTCTTTTTAAACGTCTATATAGGTTGTCAATCCCGAGGAGATGGACGGCCTCAGGATTGACATGACCTCGGAGCCTTGCTTGGTGGGAAGAGGCATTTTTTTTAATAACATCTGCTACTAGTTCTACATTTAAATCGCGATGTAGGTCTTCGTTTCGAATGTACCAAGGCGCATTGACGATAGTCCTCAAAACATTAGTCTGGAATCTTTGTATTATTTTCCTATTAGAGTCACTGGTACAGCCCCAGAGCTGGATACCGTAGGTCCATATAGGTTTTTGGACCTGATTATAAAGCAGAAGCTTGTTTTCGACAGGTAGTGAAGAGTATCTACCCATTAACCAGTAAAGTTTCTGATATTTCAAACCAAGCTGAACTCGTTTCTTTTTAACATGTTCTTTCCACTTTAATTTAGCGTCTGTATGACCTTATTATTGAGATAAACCGGTAGGTGTTGGACTCTTCTATTGGTGAAGTTCACATGAACCGATTTGGTCTCATTTAATTTAATTCTCCATTGCTGAGTCCATCTTTGAATTTTGGAGATAGATTTGTTCAGTTTATTGATTGCCTCATTTTGGTCATCACTGACCGCTAATATTGCTGTGTCGTCGGCAAAGGTAGCAGTAGTGTTTGTTTCAACTTCTGTAAGATCACTGGTGTAGAGAAGGTACAGAGCTTGGCCAAGTGCACTTCCCTGAGGAACACCAGCTTTTATTTCTTTTAACTCTGAAAAGCTATAATCTTGTTTAATTCTAAAGTATCTGTTTGATAAATACGATTCCAAAACTTTCCCAATGTTCATGGGGAAGTAATTATATAGCTTGAAAATAAGACCTTCGTGCCAGACCTTATCGAACGCCTGAATGACGTCCAAGAAAATAGCAGAACATATTTTACGTTCTTCAAGAGCTTTTTCAATTATATTAGTTATTCTATGAACCTGTTCTATACAGTTGTGTTTTGATCGAAACCCAAATTGATGGTTAGGAATCAAGTTGCGTTCTTCATTTAAGGGAAATAAACGTTTCAATAATATTTTTTCAAATAGCTTAGATAGTACCGGAAGTAGAGATATCGGTCTATATGAGGAAAGTTGTTCAGTTGTCTTTCCGGGTTTTGGGATCATGATTACCTCAGCAATCTTCCAAAGCTGAGGCACATAGTTCAGTTTGGACGAGGCATTTATAATTTGAGTTATTTTGATGGCCGCCTTACGGGGGAGTTGTTTTAATACATTTCCCGTGATTAGATCGTATCCTGGTGCCTTTTTTGTACTAATTTCTGATTTGATAGTACGCAGAACTTCTTTTGTGGTAGCAAGAGTAAGTTCATAATTTAAATCTGAGTAATTCATTTTCTCGAGGGGTACTGTATCCTCCTCTGGTTCATTAGGAGTAAAACTTGTTGCTAGATATTTAGCAAACGCTGTGGCTTTAGATTGATTATCTCTGATCCAAGCACCGTCCTCGTTCTGTAAAGGTGGTGCTTGCAATATTGGCCTTTTAATAGATTTAGTTGCTTTCCACAAACTATAATCAGTATGTGAATCCGGAGAAAGCTCACTTAGATAATTATTTAGTGACTCTTTTTTTATTTCCTGAATTTCAGCCTTGAGCTTACTTACGAGCCGGTTGTAGATCGTTTTATCCGCTGGGCTACGGGAGTTATGCCATTTTTTTCTTTTCTTTTTTCTTTTATGAGGTCAACAATTTCCCTCGGATAATTTACCATATTGAGCTTTCTTTTAATAACAGGGATATTTTCCCATGCAGAATATTGGATATCATCGACGAGCTTTTCGAGCTCAAAGTCAATCTCATCCTCAGTGTGTAGGGGAGAATGTAAGTTAACTTTGCGCGCGAGAGTGATTTTGAAGCTTGCCCAGTCTGTCTTATTGTTAACAAGAACTGGGTTGTGATGCTTATTATATTTTCACTCAACTTGAGTGAAATTGGTAAATGGTCAGAGCTGAGGTCATTGGTGCCCTCAATGGTCATATATTTGGATGATAGGTTCTTATAGACAAAGAAATCTATGAGATCAGGCTTCTTTTTGGGTCAGTAGGCCAGTATGTTGGCGCACCTGTAGAAATGGTTTCCACTTTATAAGTTTTGATAGCCTCATAAAGCTCCATACCTCTGGTTGTAATTAGGCGGGACGCCCAATACGTATGCTTGGCGTTAAAGTCACCTCCAAGGATGAACCTAGTTCCAATACTTTTGAAGATATTAAGGTATTCATCGCAGTTGATTTTCTTCCCAGGTGGGCAGTATATGCTAGCCACGGTTAAAGGATATGTTTTAGTTTGAACGGTAATTGTCGCAATTTGCGCGTTTTCAGCTTGGATTGTTATATTACCATAATGGGAAATGGATTTTTTTAACTAAAATTCCACTCCCCCCTCTTGCATTATTGCTGGGATGATTACATTTGTAGAAAACGTAATTTTTTATCTTAATTACCGACTCGCATGTTGTATACGTCTCTGAAATTAGAGCTATGTCTATTTTTTGCTGATTCAGCATAATCTGTAATTCGTCCTTGTGTGCTTCTAGTCCATTGGCATTCCATGCTAGGATACGCAAAAACGACATTGTTTACTTTTTTGGTTTGCTCATGAATTTCTGCTGACTTTCAATATCAGCGATTCTATGAGTCAAATCGCATACAATTTTGACTTAATGTTTTGCATTTCTGAAAGAATCAACTGCAATGAATAGTCGATGCTACTGGGTGGTTTAACCGGCATATTTGCGGTTACTTGTGCCCAAGACCTCTGATTATTTTTGAGATTCATTACACTATTGGTTTGTAGTGCCTCCGCTACAGGCTTACACGGAGGCAATCTTGGTGGGTTTTCTTGTGAACGGTTCACAGGTTTAATAATTTTGGTGGCTACTTTGCGCTGCTCATTCCTCAATTTTTGCAATTCTTTTGCAACCATACAGCCCCTGTAGTTGGCTGGGTGGTCGCCCTTACAGTTAGCACATTGGGGACGGCTTCAGATAGCTTAGTGCACACTGCTGTAAGATGATTTTGGCCGCATTTGACGCAGCGAGGCTTCTTATTGCAATGGTTTTTAGTGTGACCAAATTCCTAAAATCTTTGCATTGAGGGATCATTTTTGATCCTCTCATGGGGCAGATTTCAATCACATTGTGAAGAATCTTGTCTATTTTGTAGATACTATCAATGTTCTCATCGCGGGAGAATGATGCTTACCTCTTCTATTTTATATCCTCTAGTTTGAAGATCATTTAAAATTTCGTTTGTATCACATTGTTGGTTTAGACCCTTAGCAACCACCCTGATGGGACGAGTCTCTTTGTTTTCATAGGAGTGAAAGATGGCGTTTACACTCTTCAAAGCTTCTATTATTGTCCGATAGCTTTGGTCTAGTTCAAAATTTATTTTTAACTTATTTATTTTAATGGTTTTGATGGCGATTTTTTTGTCTGTACAGCAAATTTGGGCCATCTCCGTAATTTCCTTTACTACTTTGCTTGTGACATATATAGGTAGTGGTTTTCGGACTGAAACAAAGTTTCTTTCTTTCTTCGGTTGGTTTGGCGGGTTGGGTAATCCTGCACCATGGTTGTTGTTCTTCTTCCTTTTTTTATTTTCCATTTTACAACAAACAAGAGCTTAGCGTGGGTTACCACACTTTATGATGATTTACATTGTTTACACTTTACACTGAACACAGTACACTATTGTTTATGTTAAACACATTCTTTCACTTTAATGTTATATTACATTGAAAAATAATTATTGTTTATTTAATATTAAATTAAAATATTCGTACGTATAGAGAAATGACAACCTATCTCTATGACTACTGCTGACCGAACTGAGGGCAAAAATATGGAAGAAAAATATGTGTCAGAAAAAATATATTTATATTTTTCTGTGACAGAAAAAAATATTTTCTGACACATAATTATTATTTATTTCTATTGCCTTTTGATTCATAACCTCTCAGATTTACACTGCTTTGGTCCAGAAATACACAAGCCCCTTATATAAACTCTAATGTTTAGCCCTTATTCCAATATGCCCGGGAGGCACCTGGAGCCCCAGTCTGTCCCTGAACAAGGGTCAACTTAACAAGATACGCCTGCACCGGAAGTAATACATACACTGAAATTTTTCCGCACACTTACATAAATATTATGTTGTATCAAATTAGCATCAGAGCTTACTGTACATTTCATACAATATGGGAGACTGGGTGAGCTTCTAATCTAAATACCTAAATATTAAAAGAAAATGTAGTTAACATGGCTTATTTTAATTAATTTAAATTTTTTCCTATACCGTTTGAAACTCATTTTATCTGCCCCTCCCCTTGCTCACGCCCATGACAACCGAGTTCAATGTATATAATGAACATACATACCAAATCACGAGTTTCAGCCATTAGTTCGTGTGTTGTGAACAAATGTCTCGGTCAGATTTATCGTGGTTCATGTATATAATGAACATACATACCAAATCACG
The DNA here is from genome assembly GCA_012654025.1 of Pachypsylla venusta. Lineage (NCBI taxonomy): Eukaryota > Metazoa > Arthropoda > Insecta > Hemiptera > Aphalaridae > Pachypsylla > Pachypsylla venusta. The sequence continues at coordinate 15,919,781 of CM022877.1, read as the reverse complement.
AGTTTCAGCCATTGGTTCGTATGTTGTGAACAAATGTCTCGGTCAGATTTATCGTGGTTTATGTATATAATGAACAATATGAACATACATACCAAATCACGAGTTTCAGCCATTGTTTCGTGTGTTGTGAACAAAAATGTCTCGGTCAGATTTATCGTGGTTTATGTATATAATGAACATACATACCAAATTTCAAGTCTCCGTCAGCACATACCGTTCTCTTTCCAGGCGGGATTCATGAAAACCACCAAAAAGCGGTAAATCCGCCAACTGTATATTCCATTTTAATTCAAATTCGGAAAGCAATACATAAAATTCACACAATGAAAAAAAAAAAAAAAATCAAGTCTTTCTCTCTAACCGTTTTATTTTAGGCAATTTCTAAAAACCGCCTAAAATCGTCTAAAACCAGACGACATGTTTGATTGGAACCTCAGTGGAAATGTTGTGAGGCACTTCATACTTAATATGAATATACACCAAATTTCAATCTCTAGCTCTTGTTGTTTTCTTTTTATGCACCAGACTTGTGAAAACCGCTTAAAAGCGCCAAAAACGACTAGGGAAAATTCGATTTCAACCAAAAGTGTCATTTTGCAATCCAAGCATAATATTGATATAAATAGGCATCCAATTTTAAGCTCCAAAACTCTCAGGGATTAATTGAACCCGTTCAAATAGGCTTCGTGTTTTTATCCTGACATATGTATGAAATTTCAAGTCTCTGGTATTTACCGTTCTTCAGATATCTTGTTCACCGACAGACAGAGGAACAGATACACACACAGGACCGTAGACAGAAAATCTGGGCCGGGGGGAAAATTTATGGGCCCCTCTATTATTTTTTCATCTAAAATCACCGTGTGGGCAGTATTAATAGCAAAAGTAGGCAATTTACTTAGTGGATGTGAAAAGGCGCGTACGCTTCTTCTTGGCAACAAATAATTCGATTATCAGATGTTAATGTTTACGAAATATACCAATATTTATGATTACTGTACAAGCTGAAAGGTCGCACTATATTTTAAAATCACTGTCCTGCAATAGTCATTGTCCCATATTAGCCCACTATCGCTAAACTTCTGATTTTGTGTGTTTGTTGATTTAGTTGATTTATTTATTATTCAGAAAAAAGCTTGAAAAATCTCATTATGATAATATTGTCACCGGGCCTCTTAGGAAATCCCGACCCTGGTAGGATTCCTCCCATTCCCCCCCTCTCGTTGGTCCTGCACACATGGACCAATGACTGAAACTTGAGGTTTAGGCTTTCAGATTTAGGGACTTCAAAACGTGTTTTGGCATCGGTAACTCGACATCGAATATTTCAGCCCATTACAATAGTTTTCTTAATATAAGGAAAGTAAAAAATATACGTTTGTTTCTCTTGCAGGTGCAATAAAATTCATATTGAATAATAGACTGGGCTATATTTTAATAGACCCTTTCGCGACATTTAGATATTTGGGCGTTGTAATGATGGATGGAGGAGCACTTCCAGATGGTAAGTGTAACAGTCGCCATCCTGGGGGATGGACTTTGACTATGGTCCAACATGTGTGCGGCGCGGGTTATGAGGCACGCGCCGAGAATACATTTTCTTATTTCATTTGTCGCACAATACATCGTAATTATACTCCCATTTTAATTATTGTTCGATGTACCTGTCTGCTACTAATAAATTTACTGCTATTGGTGTTGAGTTTTTCAACAGTGCTGAGATTTTCTTTTCGATAAAAGCTTGACGTGAACCCTCAACTCTCAAACCCTTTTACCAGACTGATTGTCTCCAGGTCTAATTTGTTAGATATTGAAAAAACCTCAATTGTTAATTGTGACTTAAATAAATAAATAAATAAAAAATAAAAACCTACTTTCAATGCCGTCTCTAGTTTATTGGTTAGGTATGCATTTATAATTTATAATCCTAGCTTTTAAGGATATAATATATGTAAAGGTTTTAAATATACGAATTATAGGAAAATAAAGTATTGTATTGGTGAATAATTTCGATGTCATTTTTTATTGATTTTCCGGACGACTGCATTCCAAATAAATAGTACGGAAAACCGTACATACCAGTGGCGGCTGCTCCTTAAGGGCAAAAGGGCACAGCCCCCCCAAAAATTACAGAAAATAAAGCATAAAAATATTTTGTTTGTAATTTAATTTTATACCTACCAAAGTATTCTTCTTCCCCCAAAAAGGGAAAAAACTTGAAAAANGAGATACGCCCGCGTGAGACCATTTATTTTAGATGAAATGATTCCGTAATTACTAATGTTAAATTTCATCAAAATTGGTTGTGTGGTTTGGATTTTAGTTATTCGGTCCCAAAAAACCTGTTTGGGGGTCTAGGACCGCCCCGGGGGGGACGATATCGAAAAAAATAGGGGTCGGGCTTTTTGCCCATAGATCACGTGTACCAAATTTCAGCAAAATCGGACGAGCGGTTTGGCTCCCAGAGCTCTGCACACCATTCCATACGTATATACGTCATACGTCGGAAATATTGGTTTTCTGGATCCCATGGCTCCAAATATTTTCAAACTTCAAAAATGACCCGAAATAGTGAAAATATTGCCCAATAGCAATAGGAAATGACATATTTGATCTTTATTTTGGCTTTTGGGTTCCCGTCAGATTTTTTAGGCCAAAAAATGTCCAAAATTTCTGCACGATTACAATGCTTTTCTTCTATAGGAAGAGAAAGTAAAAAGGGAGAAAAAAGATATACAATTGAGGCGTAAACTTTTTACCGCGAAATGGTTTTTTGGGGAGATTTCAACTCTATTCGAAAGTGTCAAATAAGTCGTTACTTTTCAAACGAAATGTGATAAAATGTGGGATATAGGTAACTAGATGTGTGCCCGCTCTTGCCTGCGAAATACAACAATTTTGATACTAAACTTTTTCAATTTTGGATAATTGGTGTTACCTATCTCTAGCATGAAGCAATATTTTAATCAAGGATATTATTTTTGATCTGCGGAATTCCTTTGTATCGAATTTCACTTTTCTCGCTAATCCCGAACCGGTTCCTAGTTCTAAATATAGGAATTTTGGTAGATATTTTACTCGAGGATGTAATTTTTGTACTGTGGAACAGATTTATTTTAAATTTCTAGCTTATCCCGAAGTGTACTTCTCAATTTCAGATTTTTGTTGGTACATACCTACCCTAGTGAGAAAAATCTGCCCTATTTATTTAGAAAATGAATATTTTACTGATGGAAATCATTTTTTTTTTTTTTCAAAATTCAACATTTTAGCTAATCACGAAGTGTACTTCTCATTTTTGGACTTTTATCCGTACCTACGCTAGAGTGAAAACGGCTCCTATTTACTTTAGGAAATCAATATTTTAGACAAGCATGTTATTCTTGCAATGCGGAACATCTTTGTTTCAGCTTTCTAGCTTATCCCGATATGCTACTTCTCAATTGTGGATTTTTAGCAGTTCCTACCACTAGGTTATCGAGAAAAGATTATGTATAACTCTTTTGACCACACATGAGTACTATCAGTAGTATAATTATACAGTTGGAATGAACTAAAATGATTCCCCATTTTTTTTTAATTTTCCCCTCCCATATACCCCTTATCCCCTCCATTTAATTTTTTCCTGCCTTCTATACATTTTAGACAATAATGAAGCATAGCAAGCATTATTTATCCCATTCTATCTTTTAATTGAGATTCTATACGATTTAAAACTTTTAAATGCTTATATATTAAAAACCAGTTTTGGGGGAAATTGACAATAAAAATATCAAAAGGCACACCCATCCACCAGATGCCATCAAATGAGATATCCGATCAAAATCGGTTCCATAGATTTTGTCGTAACCACTTCAACGTTCAAGAAGATAAAGGTGACTAAAATAGTGTAAAAATGACCATTTTGAGAAGCTTTTTAATGGTATTCCCGAAACTTTGTTTTTCAAATTATTGATTTAATCTTCCGTGGCTGTGGGGAAATCTAAAAAGTACACTTTGTGACGTGAAATAAAATATCAATTGTGCAGGGCTCGAAGTATTTAACTTGGCGGACGGAGCTCTGCCGCGCTCTTCAATACCTCTGAGTTGTTAATTTTTCCAAGGGCAAAACAAATTTTTTGTTGTTTCGTGTGAAATGACTCTTAAGCTCTCTTTCAAATCGTGCAAATCATTATTCCGAAGGGTTCTTATAAGGTTGCTATACTCGCATGAATATATATTTTTGATACGATCACTTTGATCAAACATTCGCCATGAATTTCCTAATCAGATCTACTGTATGTGCAATCTTTTTTTTAACTTTTTCAAATAAAAAATGTAAGTACTAACACCTTGTTTGTGTTTAAAACAACCAATGTATTTAAAGCAGTGTTTTAAATACTTGTTTAAAACAGTTTGTTTTAAACATACCAACCCTGATTTCAGTGCAACATCCCGAAGGAAATAAATAAAGTTAGTTTTTGAGACGAACCATCCAAAAACAACATCAGACCGAAAATATCTTTTTTACTTTATCTTTTTTTAATAATATTTAGAAAAATGCTCCTTTAAAATATATTTCTCTATCTGAAGCCAAATAAAGTTACAGGTCGAAATTTAAAAAAACTGAAATTTAAAAGAAAACGAATGGACATCGTCTTATCTTGATTATAGTAGTAGCTAACTGGTTTGAAATGTTTATCCTGTAGCTCTATAAATTTTTTGTAATTTGCAATGAAAAAAAAGATTACGAAAATCCAAATTAGCCCAGTGAAATTAGATTTTCGCCTAGAATAAATTAGTAAAAAGCGGGAAATGATTTTATTTCACGTTGGGCACACTGAATAATAACAATCTAAGTTTGCAACGGTTTCTGAGGTGAGTTAAATTTTTTAGCGACCAAAAGCCGCTTAATTTTGTCGCTAGTTTTTGGCGTATAACATTTAACGATGCATTTAATGAAAAAAATTGCTCTATATAAAGTTAATGAGAATTGAATTTGACATCGAATAAGATATTTAAACGTTAAATTCGGTTTAGTCCGAATGGGAAGTTGAAAATAGGCTATTTTTACACTTTTTCAGAAAAGTGTATTATACTCCAATTTAAACGCCTGTAACTCAAAATCGGTTATTCCAAATAAAAAAATGATATTATATAAAACTTGTGGGAAATCAAATTTCACGTTCGGAACATATCCACTTTCAAAATTTGTTCCTTCCTACGCATAGGTAGACGGAAAAATAGGAAAGTGGTCGCCGATTGGCCGCTATAAGACTATTTTGTAAGTTTATGACGTCTGACCTCAAAATTACTAATTTTATTTGGGAGCTCTGAGTTGCATTTGGGGGTGATAGCACAGCAGGGGGGAGGTCCGGGAGGTTTTTGCTAATCCCCTCCATGAAAAATGTTACTAATATAAAATTACAAAGCATTTATGCCTTCAGAACACCCCTAGCACCTCTATTTTTTTCTAGTTTGATTTTTAGTTTGTATTTAAATGTCGTAGCGCTGATTTGCCACTATGTAGCAATTCTCATTTGCGCCCGACGTCAAAATCATTCATTTTTGGTAAGTAATTGAATTAGAATATACTTTTTGGGACTCATACCAAATCTTCTTCTTCTTTCACTTACCTTTTCCCAATTTTATTTGGGGTCGGCGTTCTCTTCCCTAATTCTGCCCCGCCATA
>CM022877.1:15890620-15902666 GCA_012654025.1 Pachypsylla venusta | reverse complement strand
TATTAAAAAATCCTTTCTTATTGCACATCTAGAACATAAAGCGAACCTACATACCAAATTTCAGCTACCGGAAATGTACCGGTACGGAGAAATAGTGATGAGAAGGTGATAATATTTGTTGGGCGCGACCTTTACCCCCGCGGCTGGCGCCCCAGTTGGAATATTAAAAAATCCTTTCTTATTGCACCTCTAGAACATAAAGCGAATATACATACCAAATTTTAGCCACCGGAAATGTACCAGTACGGGGAAACAATGATGAAAATGTGACTGTCATATGTAAACGCGCCACTTTTTCCCCCGCGGCGGACGCCCCAATTTGAATATTTAAAAATCCTTTCTTAGTGCGCATCGTATACCTAAGTGCGGTCTATATGCCAAATTTCAGCCTTCTAGGACGTACCAGTGCGGAGAAATCGCGATGAGTGTTAAGTGAGTGTGTTTCTCTTTTATATATATAGATAGATAGATAGATAGATTAAGTATCATTTTATTTTTACCTTTTCTCTACTATTCATTTGTATTATCTACTGTTCCTTGTTTTATTAATTATTTATATTTATATTATTTACTTGTTCTACATCCATTTACATTTAATTTCCCTCCTCTACTATGGGAAAAAATAAAAAAGCAAAAGTTAAGAGGCAAGCCCAAGCTACGCCTTTCGCATCTACCGCAATGTCAGATAGCTTCATTACGGTAGATCGATCCCCACACACAAGCGTCACCCCACCCACCACAGATTCTTTGTTGAAATTAATATTCCAACAATAGAACCAAATAAAACTTTTGATAGAGTCTTCAAAGGATACTAATTCTACTATTACCCCCACTTTTGCCTTACCCTCCTTGGAAAATGGAAAGCAACCATCCGTAACCAACTTAAAGGCTCAGCCTTTTGATCTGGTTCGACAAAAATTCGACCAGGTTCACCGACTTCCACACCTTTTCAGACATTTTCATTACGCAATATAATAGTCCGTATGTCCAATCTAAACTAAAAGCTTCCTTTTACGGAACGCTTCAGAGAACTCCTAGCAACTCCGAAGCTTTCGTAAACCAAAAGCTAAAACTATTAAACAGAATTGCACCAGAGAGTTTTGAGACAACTAAAATTGGACAAATTCTACTTTTACTCCATACTGCCATCAAAGTACATCTATTGAACACTCCCGACACAATTAAAGAACTTCTTAAAAAATTGAAATAATACACAAAGCTGTCTCTACCACTTCTAAAGAAAAAACGCACAAACAAGGGGCACATTATATCAACGGCTCTCAACGCGGGGCCTTTATCTCTTTTTTGATTATAAGAAGGTAAGGTCTTTTCGACCTCTGCCGTAAGCCAAACTCTTTTCTTATCTTCTTATATCACTACAAAGCAAATAAAAACAGCAATATTTATAGTTTGTCTTTTTCCCTGAAGTTATAGAACTTAGAGTTAACGAGTTTGAATTTGGATATTTGCGGGTATAATTAAATTTAAGTCTATCCAGCGTCTGTGGCACGTTGAATACACCAGTTCTCGTTCGATCACTGAAGTTAAGCAACATCTCATTTCTCGTTTTATTTAAATATCTTGAAAAGGTTTCATTTATGAAAATTTATATAGAGCTATTTTGAACGACAATCAATATTCCTACAAGCCTTTTACATTTCGTACCTCTGACCGTTTTCGAGATATAGGTGTACAAAAACGAAATTTTCGATTTTATTTAAATCATTTATGTCTATTAAAATTCAAGATGGCCCACGATAAAAGGGGATGGTTCCACAATTTTCCCGCCTCGGGATTTTTCATAATATTATTGAGCGAGGTCTAATCTAACAATTTCAGCAAATTTATGAAAGCATTCTTGTGGTAAATTTAACTGTCTATTAAAATAATTCGATAAACTTAACCGTTCTCGATAAAATCGACCGTTCTATGCAAAAACTTAGCATAAAATTCAATAAGAGTCAAAATGGCGGATGGTTCGGCAACTTTTTAAAATATGGAGAAGCTAACATATTCAGCAAAATTAGAGCCTCGTATATATCATTTAATGTTTTTTTCTTTTTCTAAAATTCCTGGGGTGTATGTTTCACTCTGCGTATAAATTATCTGCACATCGAGTAGAGCTACCTATATAATTCCCAAAACATTCACCCCATATAATGAATTGAATAGGAATGACATTTTTTTAAAAACATTACCGCACGTTATGATGTCAAAAAGTTTTGTAATATGTTGCGAGTTGTGAATAATAAATCTTCTAAAAAATATTTATATTTTTTTTTTTGCGAAAAAAGACAATGTTTTAAAAACATCTAAGTCCACCTAATTGTTGTAAATCAACAGGTGAATTCCGTTTTATTCCTCGTATGATTTTATGCTCATTAATTCACAGGATGTACATATGTATTTCGTTTGCGATTGTCATCATATATCGTAATGAAACTTTTACTCTTTCAGAAATGAAATATGTCCAATATGGGCGTTTCTTTTAAAATGGTCCAGCAAATGAAAAATTTAGTGGAGATGTCAAAATACCATATTTACCCATTTAATGAAATTATCTAAGCGCACGGCAGTGCGCCAGGCCAAGTCATTGAAATCACACTACAGGATAAATTTAAAAAGTTAATGCTAACCCGGGCAGAAGATAGGTAATTTCAAAGTTTGCACTTTTGGATACTCACTGACTGATTCATTCACTCATCATCAAAAGTTTCAGGCACTTCCCGTATACTTAGAGCGCTGAAATTTTGCATGAAATTAGCAAATGACATCCAAATAAAGGGAAAAATCTGAACTTTTTAACTTTAATTGCCCCATAACGGTGTCGCTTTAAGGAAGACAATAAAACGTATTGTAATGTAGTTTTAACTGATAAAACACTGAAATCTTGCATAAAGTTAGATAGTTATATGCAATTAAGTAGGAAATAATTTATATTTGAACTCTTTCACTCCCGGTGCTCCAAAACGGTTCCGCTTTAGGGAAGGAGATACAAGATTTTAGCGTCCTAACAGTTTAAACTAGTTTAAACTAATTTAGATAATTAGACAATATCGATTCGAAATAAATTTACAAGTGGCAAGCTTTCGATAGTGCTCAGACTATCATCGTCAGGCCGATGTTGACTCTACGATGTCCAGAGTAGAAGTGAGGGTATCANACGAAGTATGTTTAACTAGTGAGCAGAATATGTAAATATAAAGTAAAAAAAGTAGCACCGTTAGTTATTTTTCGGTTTTCTATTAAGGAATCTATACACCAAATATTATTATTTTGGTCAACGATATGCGACAAAAGTGTAAACACGGATTGTTTGTACTCCATTTTACGGCCTTAAACCAAATGTTGAGCAAGTAGGTATTTTCTGTGTCGATTTTTTTTTTTAAATAAATAAATCTTTCTAATACTATTATTGAAAGAAATATTTTATATTGCCAATATTACATCTGCTGCAAAATTGTCCTTAACATATTAAGTGTACCGCAAACTTGACCGGGCAGAAAATTTGAGGTTGTCATAAATGTTGAGCACACTTCGGAATAATCAATTAATGTCATTATTTCTAGTCTAGAACTTATTGTATGTGAATTGTGCCCTGTCAATGCATAATTTCGTCTGATTTTTAGGCCCAGGAACAGTTTAGAAACACCCTCTGATATTTTTCTATTATTAGTATAATATTGCATAATGTCGGATGTAACAGAGATTTTCCACGGGGAAGAATTTACTTGTTAAACAGATTACCCATGACAACAACTTTATTCTGCACCTCCCCACCTACCAGCCATCGCTCCACTCCTCCTCCCATGGCAACATTCTTCGCATCTCACACATGGTTCCATGACATAATCCGATAAGGTACAAGAATCTTCTTTATTTAATTTTCTCAATTTTTTTACGACTACGACTTTGTTCCTGAGTGTTGTGGTATATGTGCTCAACTCGCCCTAATGTCTACTCAAAGTAAGAATCGCGCTTGTGTAATGTACAATTAGGAATACTGACTGATGCTCGCAGTTTCGTATGCGTCTTTTCCCGTGGCTGCAAAATTACTTTTGCCAAAGAAATCGGTCTGTTTTTTCGTAATAATATCGGAAAATCTGTATGGATGGGCTACGAAACATTTCAAGTACATTTTTATTGTTTAACAACAACAAAAATAATATTTGATACTCCCACTTCTAAAACAATATTATATTTTTGTCATTTTGGAGATTCGGTCCGGGCATTTTTGCAATACCTCTTGCCGTTCAGTCTGCGTAATTATACCGCTGAAAAGCATCGTTGTTCAAGTGAATTGGCGACAATTCACTTGAACATCTAAATTTTTCAATACTTATTTCTTAACCATATTTCAGGAATCTGTGTTCCAACTTTCAACTTTATCCATCGTGGCGTTGATTTTATGATTCAGTCGGTCAGAATACCAACTGGGTTTTGTATATTTTACAAGTATTGATGTACTGTAATTATTAATTCAAATGATCTTAACGTCAGCATACCACACAATTTCGCATTAGCGTAGCCTAATCATGCGACTAATAGCGATTATAAATCATACGACCAATAGCGATTTTAAAAGTACAGAACCCTAAAGGGGTTAAATAATGTGATGAAACCTGACACAAATTTTCTTCATATACATATTAAAAATATTAATATTTCACATGCATATCGCTGAAATGAAGATTTACCCTCTCCCCCACTTTATCCTCGCCAAAAAGTAAAGTTACATGTGTGAGCTTAACTGACACACATGTTGAATATTGAAACAACGATACGAGACACAAGTACTGAAATTAGATTTGTGAAACATATTAGAATGCAAAGCAATCTGTTTAAACACACTGCAATTATACAAAAGGTATACCAACCAACGTGTTCCTGACGTTTTGACGGCACCAACTAAACAAATTACAAAGACATTTTATTTTAACAAAACGTTGTATGATGTTGACATTTGAAAGAATAAGTTGCTCAACATTTTACACTGATATACACGAGCATTTATATATTAGTACTAGCAGGATACGCCCGCTTCGCTTGGCGCCTTATAGGCATGGCCGTTTATAGTTTCAACCCCTTTTTTTCGCGATAAAAAGTAGCCTATGTCCTTTCCTAAATTTTAGTCTAACTCCATACCAAATTTCATCAAAATCGATTCAGTAGTTTAAGCGTGAAAGTGTAACATACATACAGACAGACAGAGTTACTTTCGCATTTATATATTAGTATGGATAATTTTCATTTGGGAAAAGAAATCAATTTTAATAATCTGCAGAAATTAAGGAATCGTATTTTTTTGGAATGCCGCTTTAACTGAAGTCGGAATTCCTTTTCTTCGAATATTTGACGGCAGGATGTTTACAGATGATTCCGTCTATCTAGGTTATAGAGTTATCTATTCTATTTTAGATACACCCTGTATACACATACATGTGCATTTCGGGATGTATATGGAAGTCAAAATTGGAGTTCACAATAATAGATAATGATAGAAAGCAAGGTAGGTACACCTACTTAAAATTTGAAAATATTTAAAAGAAATGTTAAATCGCCCTAACTTTGCACTTTGTTATGTAAGTATGAAACACCTTTCCCAAAAAGTGTTTTCTGCGTGACATTGAAATAGAAGGACAGAATTAGATGATATACAGATATACACTCGCGTTTTACATTTGATGGATTATCTCGAAAAAAAAATCGGGGGGGGGGGTCTATAGCCGGTCAGCCCCCCACCTTGTGTGCGCCCCTGTCTGAAACGCTTTTCTTATTATTATGAATGACCATTGATTATGCTGATTAGTAGTTTTTGCACTCCGAAGCCGCTTTCGCATTATCAGGGCACTATTTTTTACAACCATTCCGAAATGGAGAAAATTCAACCAGAAAATTTTCGTTCTGGTCGGGATTCGAACCCACAATCTCATCCTCGTAGATCAGCAGTGATAATGTTGCATTAATGCCTTGGATTTAATTAATTATGTACCGAAACAAATGTGTTTATTTGTTTGCTGTAATTACAATCAAATATACAAACTGAGAAAATTTCAAACCGATCGAATTGAAATTCTCTCGATAAGAGTTGGTGACAGACACTAGGTTTACAATTGTTTCTGTTTGAACTCTTTAGGATATAGATTCTCCTGCCGATTCGTTACAGCTACTCAGTAAAGTTAAATTCAGGAGAGAGTATGTATTTGCACCTCACAATATCTAAAAATACCCAAGCGATATCCCATGAAACATGAAAGTACTAAAAACATTTGAAGTTGATTAAATTTAATGTTTTTACGAGATTTGGTGTATTTGTCGCAGTAAACTTGTATAATCAGTAATTTTATAAAATTCCTAGGGATTTAGTAAAATCACGGAAAATTGACGAACGCGATGATTTTTGACAAGTTTACTGAAATGCTTTAGGGATTTTCTAACCTAACGTGTCGCATCATCCGGGTTTTTATAAAATCCCTATAGCATTTCAGTAAACTTGTCGAAAATCATCGCGTTCGTCTATTTTCCGTAATTTTACTAAATCCCTAGTAATTCTATAAAATTACTGATTCTACAAGTTTACTGCGACATATTCAATGTTCTAGTTCAGGAATAATTTTCAGAAATCTCGAGAGAGAATGGATTGGGATGGCATCTAATCAATTCAAGTTAGAGTAATTCAATATCAAATACGTATCATCTAAAGAATCATATTCGATGGATATACCTTTGGATTTTTTAAATAATATTTATCACACCAATTTTCCAATTTGATCACTGACGCGACGCAATGTTGAAATGTGCCTACTTTACAGATTTTCCGTTTTGGTATTATTTTAAGTGATGGATCTTTTGAATGGACCATGATTTTTTTCATCCCCTCAATTTTTATTCAGACTACTAGCCGTAAAATGAGTAAAAAATTCGTTTGTCTGCCACACATTGTGTGTTCCATAGAGCTCTACTTTGTCCTGAAAACTTGATGCTATAAAGATAAATAAGCAAGCGTCTATGGCACGTTGAATACACCAGTTCCCGTTAGATCACTGAAGTTAAGCAACGTCCAGCGAGGTTGTACAATGTAGGTTTGGGCCCTCGTGATGCTGGCTATTTTTCCGGCCCAACCCAGGCTGGGTGAGATCAATGTGGGTAGCTGGTTTGCAAGTTTCCAGCGATTAGAGTCTTGAATGACCAATAGATGTTATAGGGACGTTAAGCCAAATTAAAAAAAAAAAAAAAAAAAAAAAAAAAAAAAAAAAAAAGATAAATAATATTATTGTCAGTCATAGTGAAAGGCTTCCGTAAAAAACAAAAAAAAATTCATGTGCGATGTTTGAAATGTTTTATAATTAGGATTTTATAATCATTAACCTTGGGTTAACTTGATGTAAGTTTGTCCACGTCTGCCCTACACCCTTTGCAAGATAAAAGTACATCAAAAATAGACTTACCATTTTAAATTTTATTTTTCTTTATAAAGATATAACTTTCACATTAACATAAATTTCGAATTTCCAAACGTCCGAAAGAAATAAGAAATAAAAAACGACTAGTAAGAGAAGGAAATGAAAAATATGAAATTTAGTATCTTGCGCCGTTATAATGTTGTCATAGTAACCATTTGATAACAACTTTTAAATAATAAAATGAAAATAACAAAATTGAAATAATATCACAACTTTTAACTGTTGATAGGTTTTTGTTTGGAAAGCAACTAGGTTCAACGGTTACAGAGTCGTCATGTTGGATTTAGTCAAATTTTCACGATACCAAAATTGAGAAATACACTTCAGCATAAGGTAGAAATCTTAATTTGAAACAAAGGGTTCCGCAGTATAAAAATAAATTCATTGAGTAAAATATTTATTTATTTTTTAAATAAATAGGAGCCGTTTTCACTCTAGGAAAGATACGACAAACATTCAAAATTGAGAAATACATTTTGGTACGAGCAAGAAAGCTGTAATTCGAAATAAAGGTGTTCCGCAGTAGAAAAATAAATTCAAAGAGTAACATATTGATTTTCTGAAGAAAAAAAAATAGGAGCCGTTTTCGGCTCCTATTTTTTTGTGTGAAAACACTACGACCAAACATTCAAAATTGAGAAATACACTTTGAAACAACCTAGAAATCATGCGCAGATATAGCCCCTTATTTTAGGGGGACACAATCCCACAATATACAAATAGAAAATTTGGAGTGGGTTCGTGTCCTGGGCAATACTTTTTATGCAATGTTTATCGAGGTGTAGGAAAGCTAATTTGTAAAAAGCTGTAGAGCTTATCACAAATACCTTTCATGGCTACAACATGCAATATGCATTCTAGGTTCTAGGGAATATAAAAACACGTTGACCTTCAGATCTTTCGATTGTCCATTTCTCTCTCCGTCTTTCTTTCTCTCCCTCCCTCTCTCTCTCATTCTATCTACTCTATCTCAATAACAATGCTTCTTGCCATCTTGACGATTCTATAGGCGTGATGACAAAAAAAAGTTGAGATACTGAATCAAAGAGATAGAGCATCTTCCTGTCAATCTATTTGTTCATCATTTGGCAAGTCTGGAACTTGGATAAACAAACTCACACTTGAGACACTGAATCAAAGTGATAGGGCATCTTCCTGTCAATCTATTTGTTCATCATTAGAGATACTGAATCAAAGTGATAAAGCATCTTCCTGTCAATCTATTTGTTCATCATTAGAGATACACTTGAGATACTGAATCAAAGTGATAGAGCATCTTCCTGTCAATCTATTTGTTCATCATTAGAGATACACTTGAGATACTGAATCAAAGTGATAGAGCATCTTCCTGTCAATCTATTTGTTCATCATTAGAGATACACTTGAGATACTGAATCAAAGTGATAGAGCATCTTCCTGTCAATCTATTTGTTCATCATTAGATATACACTTGAGATACTGAATCAAAGTGATAGAGCATCTTCCTGTCAATCTATTTGTTCATCATTAGATATACACTTGAGATACTGAATCAAAGTGATAGAGCATCTTCCTGTCAATCTATTTGTTCATCATTAGAGATACACTTGAGATACTGAATCAAATATATAAAGCATCTTCCTGTCAATCTGTTTGTTCATCATTAGACAAGTCTGGAACTTGACTACCGTTGTAAATAAGAAATCTGTTGACATGTGTTTTTGTTACATACACGTAACGTCAGGACTTGCAGGGTTAACAAAACATAGAACAACCTTTACTGCAACACACTTAAAAGACTCCCCCAGTAATCCGCAAAACAGCATTTTTTTCTTTTAGTGATGTTTCCTGTTTAAAATTGGCAAGAACGCAGAGTGCTTCCCTAGAAAAAGTTTGTTTGTTAACATGCAACGAGATTATAGAGATATTCTTAACACTTTGCAGTCCCCAATTCAACTTTTCGATTTTTTTTTTGTTCTTCGGTGGCATCATTATATTTGAAGTGATAAACAAATGTATAAGGCTGATAGTTCTAACCATGGGGCCGCGTTGTTAAGACCATTGACACTCGTGAATTTACTGCGATATTTGAGTTTTTTTCCATAAATGTAGAAAGTTTAGGTCCAAATCATCAAATAAGTTAAAGGGAAAGTAAATTTTTTTAATTTGACTTAACGTCTCTTTAACATCTATTGGTCATTTAAGACGGGGGTTTTACCCTCCATTCGCTGCAAATTTGCAAACCTGCTACCCACATTGACCTCACCCAGCCTGGGTTGGGCCGGAAAAATGAGCCAACGATACGTGGTGTTCCCAAGCGGTCACCCATCCAAGTACTGACTACGCCCGACGTTGCTTAACTTCAGTGATCTTACGGGAACTGGTGTATTCAACGTGGTATGATCGTTGGCGACAGTAATAATCTGAAAATCAATTTAATAACTGAACGACGTGTGGTCTAGTTTTTTCTTATAAACACATTTTTCTGGATGTATTTTACATCTATAAGTTTACAACATCTGTGGTCTAGTTCTTAGTCCGGAATTCTCCTTTAAACGTCCGATTAGCCCTATTGGGTGACTCGAGCCCAAAATGCGACCCATAATTTGGTTGAGGCCTACAGATCATCAAAGTACTACTAGTAATCGTCTCGACGGACGTTGTACGTTAAAACAGATAATCGATCGGATATGTCAAGCCAACTGCAATTTTACGTCTGGCAAAGACATTAGGTAATTAGGTTTCCTACTGCTGTAAGTACTATCAAAGGTAAATAATGCAGATATGTTAAATTAAGAGTCTACAAATCTTTAAGGCCCCTTGGTCAGCTTCTCCGAGTGCTATATAAGACAATCGATATGAATTAAATTGTTCTCAAATAAGGAAAAGCAGGCCCATAATGGGTTATCCATTATATACAAAACTCATTTTGTAAAGTATATCAGGCATCGAGCCAAACGTGATTTGAAAAATCATCCATTTCTGTA
Organism: Pachypsylla venusta; assembly: GCA_012654025.1. Taxonomy (NCBI): domain Eukaryota; kingdom Metazoa; phylum Arthropoda; class Insecta; order Hemiptera; family Aphalaridae; genus Pachypsylla; species Pachypsylla venusta. The sequence continues at coordinate 15,892,237 of CM022877.1, read as the reverse complement.
TACTTTTTAGTAACCGAACAAACTTTGGTAACTGTGAATCAATACTAATAATATGATGCACCTATTATAGTAGAAAGATGTCTAGCTATGAGTACCATTGCCAAAGGGCGTTCAAGTAAAATTCCCTTTTTGGTTCAGCATAAACATTCTGGAGCGTTCTAGATTTTGTTCTGTTTATTCCAGAAATGCCAGTCCTCTACCATTGCATACAACAATTGTTCTTCTCCAGTGTTGATACAAGGAGATACCAGATGCTCTAAAGGAAAGTATTTGTCAACAATTGGACACTATCTGTGGGATGTTCATAAAAGTCATGGAAATTGCTCTTTTTGAAATTAAAATTTGTATCAACGCAAGAGACTGGTGTTTTGGATATATTAACTTTTATTAATAGAACAAAATATGGAACTCTCAAGTAAGGTAATTTTGTGCAAAAATAAAAGAACCAGGAAATTAGGAGAGTTTGTGAGAACAAGCCGAACAAGTTTTTAGAAAAAAGCTTGTTTGGTTATCAAGTACCTGCCTTAGTACAGATACAATCAAAGGTAAGATTTTAATAAAATTATCGCTGTGTGCCTGAGTTTTTTTTTAAATTTAAATATGTACCTACCTAGTTACATTTCGTGATAATATTTTCTAGTTCTTCTGCGTATACAATGGGCGTATTAAGAATTTACCTCTAGGTAAGGTTTAAATTTATAGTAAGGTAAAATCACCAGTCCTTCGGCCTCAAAAAATGGTACCATATTATCGCCTCCCCCGCCATGATCACGTTCGGCTTATCAATAAAGACCAGGAATATCAAGATCGTCTGGATGGTAATACTGTTCTGCCTGGTTTAACAACCCTCAAAGAAAATCTCATTTCTCATGTTCTAATTTCACATGTTTTCACATAAACGAACACGTTGGTATCGTATGTATGTTAAATTTGTATTTTTTAAACAAATATTCTCTAAAAAAAAAAGGGCAAAACTTTTTTCTTCTTTTTGAGTAAGGAAGAGAAAGATAGAGAATATGTACACGATATTTACGTGCTTTGTGTTAGGAATTAGACGAGAACTCGTTTATTATTGAGCTCTTTCTCTCTCTATCTTTGAAAAGAACAAAAATTTCTTTTAACTTTTACTTCGTGATCGGAAGAAGACTACTTTCTTTGGATCTTCCTTCATTTCTTCCATTAAAAAAAACAAGGGGAGGGAGTAGAAATCATATGATGGTTGTGGACTTCATTTCGGAAATTACGTGATTTAAGTTGATACAAGAAATTGGCGCAATTCAGTGTTGTAGGATGGTTTTAATTTTGATATACTTTCATTCATTTATTACTACTACTACCATTCATTGAGATTCTGATATAACTAGGTGTGTCCGTGTTTGCGGACAAAAAGGGGCGAGCGGTGCTTTACTTTGAAGTGATTTATTGTCTTGACTTCTATCTATTTCCGCGATGTCTACAGTTGGTATTTGATCATAAACGCTACCATTGATAGGCAGGTGTGAAATCTGTTCCATATCAATCGTTATATCAGCGTAGTAGGGATTGTTTCTTTTCAAAAAAGTGAGAGCAGCAATAATCTTATTGCGTCTTACATGAAAATCGCGATGTTGGTTTAAA
>CM022877.1:15867000-15885333 GCA_012654025.1 Pachypsylla venusta | reverse complement strand
TGGGGTCCTTATATACTCTTTTGGAGGGGTCTATTCTCGGTAATTTTTTGTTATCTCTTTTAGTTTGCCCAGAAAAAAATGGAAAAAGACCCGCTAAATAGCGTCATTTTTGGCGGTACCTTGCTCCCACTTGATCTTTAATTTTTTTCCTTTCTTATTATGCACCTACATACTAAAATGGACCTTTGTGCCAAGTTTCAAGTCTACTCTACGTTTAGCTATCGTGGAGTCTTTGCGTTTTATAAGTATAGATCATCAACATGAAATATAATATTCAATATAAGATTCCATTATTTGTTCACGAAGAAGATGTCGCGAAATGTAATTCCGGCACTGGATCCATGAGAAGAACGTCAGCAGATATCTGCATACATGATTTATTTAAAATATTACACAAGTATACACCAAACTTTCTAATCCGAAAAAGCTTTTCAAAAACATCCAACGGGAGTTTTATCCTTCTTTACACGTCAATAGTTTAAATCCGGGATTACAAAGCACTTTATTATTCGTCCGTGCATCTCTCCAACACTGATTGACTCTCGGCCCGCGGCCTCACCCATTTCCTCTATATATTTGATACTGCAAAGTTTCTCTGGATTGTTCCAAAGTTGAGTTTTAGAACTGCTTCAAACTTTCAGATTATGTTAAGTCCAATAAAAATTGGTAAACTTGATTGATTTGGAATCAAATTTGGATTGATTTTATACCACATTCACCTCTCCTGAAAGGTACCTATTCGTGCCCTTGAGATGCTGTTTTTCCGGCCAATCCCAGGCTGGGTGAGGTCAATATCGGTAGATGGATTGCAAGTTTCCAGCGAATGGAGGGTAAAATACCAGTCTCGAATGACTAATAGATGTTGAAAACGCAACTCGAAACTCAACTCGAACTAAAATAAATTTTGTTAATCAAGGTATTTTAACAGGTACTAGAGGCATGTTCTTTATTCTATGTGCTTCTCCGTTATTTGCACAATCATGTAAAAACGATTTGGTACCAATTTTTTTTTTTAGTAAGCGCGTACCAAGAGCACACGTTTTCTCTTTATATAATAAAATTTACAAAAAAGATTTGATACTTTACGTGCGAGACTGATTTAACTATAAATAGGTAGGTAGGTACCTATTTATACCACGGAGCTCCGTGATTGTGTGGCGTGGCCCACAATCACCCCTCCAATATTGCTTGAACCTGAAATGTACCTATTTATAACACGGAGGTCCGTGATTGTGTGGCGCGGGCCACATTCACCTCTCCAATATTGCTTGAACCAGAAAGGTACCTATTTATACCACGGAGGTCCGTGATTGTGTGGCGCGGCCCACATCCACCTCTCCAATATTGCTTGAACCTGAAAGGTACCTATTTATACCACGGAGGTCCGTGATTGTGTGGCGCGGCCCACATTCACCTCTCCAGTGTTGCTTGAACCTGAAAGGTACCTATTTATACCACGGAGGTCCATGATTGTGTGGCGTGGCCCACATTCACCTCTCTAATATTGCTTGAACCTGAAAGGTACCTATTTATACCACGGAGGTCCGTGATTGTGTGGCGCGGCCCACATTCACCTCTCCAGTATTGCTTGAACCTGAAAGGTACCTATTAATACCGCGGAGGTCCGTGATTGTGTGGCGCGGCCCACATTCAGCTCTCCAATATTGCTTGAACCTGAAAGGTACCCTATTTATACCACGGAAGTCCGTGATTGTGTGGCGCGGCCCACATTCACCTCTCCAGTATTGCTTGAACCTGAAAGGTACCTATTTATACCACGGAGGTCCGTGATTGTGTGGCGCGGCCCACATCCACCTCTCCAGTATTGCTTGAACCTGAAAGGTACATATTTATACCACGGAGGTCCGTGATTGTGCGGCGTGGCCCACATTCACCTCTCCAATATTCCTTGAATCTGAATAGAACAATAAATTAATTCCTTTTGTTTTTCACAATCTGCAAACAACTCTTTGTATCTTCGTAAAGTTTTGATGACAATTTGCATGGGGTATAACAATCTCATTGTCTCATCGTAAATAAACCAGCAATGCATGCAGTTTGTACATTACATTACTGCATACATAAAACATGCAATCATGGCGAGGTCATGCGAACTTTCTAAAAATGTAAGGAGATAAAAAAAGAGAATTTAAAGTAAAAACAAGACTTCAATCATAATTAAATGTTTGAAAGAAAAACATTCAGGAGCAGTGTCAGTGGCGGCCATGAGACGAATTTTAGGGTTGTCACAGCATTGCAAAGGAGTAATCAAACACTCTAATTTCTAAGTTGTTGGATGAACTGGTGATTTACATTGAACAAGAAATGAATCTCTAAGAAGTTACAGTTGAATCATTAGTATCCAAACTGGAATATCCGTTTTTTTTCTTCTTTGCCAAAGAAGAAGAAGAAGCTTATTATAATTTTATTATGATAATCTAAACGTGAAAATATCATAACAAGTAGGATCATTTAATAGCGAAGCTATAAACGGTCTTGATGTTAGTTGGACTGAGATGCACAAAGAAATGGTAATGATACTGTTACTTCAGTTTGAGAGAACGAAAGAACTCGAATTTGGAAATTCCAAGTAAAACCATAATATGAAATACTATATCTTCACTTAAATGTAAAGCTTAAATTTTAGACGAAGAATTCGATCTAACTAGCTCTGATGATGTACTCAGAAGAGTATAAACTTAACATCCTTATATTGTTTTCTAAGGAACCTCGAACGAAGTACCAATGGTACTAATTTGTTTGGATAATCAAGGTTATACTGTAAATGGAAATATATATGTTAAACATATCTTCACATTTCTTGTAGCTCTTGTCAAAATGGATTTCTGGTATCAGTGAATACTCGCATTCTTCTCTGCAAATGACATAACTATTGCCACAAACCGCCTTTTTATGCAAATGAAAATTTAATTTCTCAATTGGGGGGGGGGGGGGGGNGACTTTTATTTATTGAAGTTTTCATTACAAAATGTTTACATGAACTTGTTCCTAGAATACAAATTGAAACAAATGATTCTTTTAACCAAGCATACCATGATTTAATTTAAGTATCAGTAGGGTAGAATGATCTTTTAGTCCTGAGATACTTGACTGGGGTAAAATTTAACAAAAATCCCCAGGAGTTAGCAGTTCCTATTCTCAGGTAATCTAATGGAGCTCTTCTATTTAATATCTTGGAGGGTGAAATTGATGTCTCACAGAGTAAAAGAAGACAAACTACAATTTGGATGGATGTCGTGAGGGAATGGTATCTACTGGTGTGGTTCCAAAAGTTTAAGTGTCCAAATATTTTGATTATTTTAATTTTGATAGGTCATCTTTATTTAGGTTCCAATACATTTGTATGATGTGTTCAGGCTCCCCCATGACAATGCTTCTGTCTACACCGCCTTCATTGTAAAGGCTGCTTCATTGTAAAGACTCGGCGACTATATCTGTTTTAATCTGAAATCTGCGCGACTTGAAAATAAACTTGGCAGTGATGAGATCAAGTCCACTATTCAAGAGTATTTTGAAACAGACAGTGGGTTTTACTTTTCCTTCTTCATTTTTGTATTTCCTTCACTCCTAATTTGATTTAGGTATTTACGCGACAAAAAAGAAAGAAACAAATTGCATAGAGTAGGTAGGTATTATGTTTCAGTGCACTCTAAATTGCAACTATGCATCGCTGGTCACTGTTTGCCAGTTTTTAATTAAAAGAGAAAGTTGTTGAGTTTTACCTTCACACGAGCATTCACATAAAATATCATTAGAACACACTTACATGAACTTTAGAAATAAAATAGTTCGGTGGCTGAATTTAAAGTTATTAAGTTGAACATGATATTTTACACACATGTGCTAGAAGTGCATGCATGTGCATGTATACGTGGAGGTCTACAAATCATTAGAACACAGTTACATGAACTTTAGAAATAAAATAGTTCGGTGGCTGAATTTAAAGTTATTAAGTTGAACATGATATTTTACATACATGTGCTAGAAGTGCATGCATGTGCATGTATACGGGGAGGTCTACAAAAAGTGCTATTCTCTACAAAAAGTGCTATTCAATATATTATGACACTAATAAAAAATACTTACTTACCCCACAGCGTTCAAATACCGCAAGGATCCTTGGCTTCAAGTATCAGCATTCTCCATTCGATTATATCTGGGGAGATCTTCCTGCAAATTTTGAACTTTGAACTTTCTACTTGTTTTTAGGGCGTCCGACAGGTTTTTGTTCGTGGATGGAAAGCAGTAGTGATTTTTTTATGTTTGACGTGAATATGGACCTGGCCACATACACTGGTGAATTCTGTAGGGAAGGATAGGTATTTGTGATGATGGGTCTTTTACACAAGTTAATATAGCTCTTCTTTATACACTCAAACATGAAAAGCCAACCCCCCCCCCCCCCCCCCCNCGATGTTCTTTCAATTGTTGGTAAATTATATTGAACATGCAAAAAAGCTTTTATCGTCCTAAGAAAAAATGGAAAACATCAAAGACATCAAAGAATCTTACAAAAAGTTAGGTATCCTTTCCATTTCGAGAAGATATAGCATTTTTATACTCGTATAAGTAAAAGATCTTGGTGATTAATATAATTTACATAAGAAATAGGTATACATTTTGATTTTTTGTAAAGTTATAAATGTTGTTTTACATCCCAATCAGCATCTTAGACCATTGGCAAGATGGGAAATATTTTTGGTTGCATTTTTATTTTTATATATTGTATGAATGAAAATTCCTATCTATCTTAAAAATATAATGCATTGATTTGACATATTGAAAGATGGGCAGATATTCTTTCTTCAAAATAATGCAGGTCAATTAGGTCCTGCTAAGGGTTGGATTGACTCGTTATAGTACCTAGGTATATAAGTTGAAATTATTTTCTAGATACAGGAGATACGAGTAAATCTATTTGTGGGTGTCACTAGTTCAACAATATACATTTTGATTTATTGTGTTCTATAATGACCGTTTGCAAGCAATCGACTGAAAAAAAAAAACTCTATATATTTTATTTTTGTGTTTATTCTATTCCGCCTTTTCGGGCAACTTCAATTAGATTAATTTTTAGTTATATTATCTAACATTTCTCAACATGGTTGTCAACACAAATATACCATTTTGGTGTGTGTAGGTATTTAGATAGGGGACGCTACCTTCGGGAAAATTTATATATATATATATATAAATTTTAGTCTCATGCGTGCGGAATCAAGAAGATCCAGCACGATTATTTGGTCTTACCCCTCCGTTTAACAAACCCCAAAACCATCCCTCAGTTGAAAGAAGAAATTAATGAGAAGAGTTTGTCAGAGAATCGTCACAAACTTCCATGACCTCCTGCTTTAGTGAAAGGTCGTTCTAGGTGGAAATAATTTTGTCAGATATTGTCTTTCATACTTAATTCTGAGACTACTGGGAATTAATAAAAATTAAGAAATGTATTTAATTGCAATATTAAATTCAGTATTATGTTTCTCGGTACTTTGCCATCCAGTTCCATATACTCGTACATCAATGTTGACAAATCTTCGAAAAAACAAGAAATGGAAATAATGAAATACACTCTTGATAAAATTTTAGAACATAAATTCAAGTGTTTTCATTGATAGTTCTACTGAGTGTCCTGTGGGGTTTCTTTCTTTGGGTCTTAAAAAATGTTTGCCTGATACACCCAGTTAACAATATATTAAAATAAAATTATGTTTTTAAATCATATAACATCGTATTTCTTCCCTTTCACTTATTATTGCAAGTTTAAACAGATCATTCATGTGTAAGATCTGCACCACACGAACTTCACGTGGCAGTGTTCCACTTGTCCCTTTGAGTTAGCAGTATTCATTGTGCAAATCAACTTTTCTAATTTTTGAGTGAGACAGAGTGTTTGTATGTGTTCATTTGAAAATGAAAGATAAATAATTATGGAAAACCATCAAATGAGCTTTTTTTGTGTTTATAAAAAGCACACAAATGCAAACACAAACCGCAGCTCCACAAATGTGTTTTTTCACATCAAAACTGATCAAATTTTTTTGAAGTACAATAGCATTGTGACCATGAATACCAATATTTCTCTCTGGGTGATTATAATTACTAGCACACAGTACAAAACCCCTGGAGACTGGCAGTAAAAGTGTAATGATTCGCTTTATGTAGATCCTGGAACTCATTTGATTAGGGAATTTGTTGGGACCAGACAGATACTTTTAATTTTTTCTGATCAACTAACCTAACTTAAAATATGATTAATTGAAAATAGAAGGTTAATTTTCACGATTAAATGGTGGGAAATACGAGAAAACTCACTTTTAAATGTTTAGTTCACAATTTTATTGCTTGAAAATCGACGAAACTTTGGAGAAAGCGAATTTAGGAGCGACTTTATGAGAAGAACAAGTTTAATCGAGGCATGGCCGATCAAAACGTTTCGTAACCTCTCGGGGGGAGGGGGCGGGCTCTCATCTTAACGCTTATATTGATAAAATAAACAAACTTGCACTGGACTTTTTTCATATTGGTACAACTATGTCTGCTTCAGTTCAATATATTCAAATAGTTCAATAAATACGGAAAAAAAAGTTTTTTTTTCAAAATAAATTAAAATTGAAGTGAATTAATTAATCTCCCACCCCTAAAACGTTTAAATAGCCTTTTTAAATTATATTAAACAACATTTTANACATATCAAAATTTTACGTTTCTGCAACAAACGGCTAAAAAGATAAAAATAGTTTTAAAAAAACACGATATTGGGCCCCCTGGGCCTTGGAAAAGCCCAGGGCCCCCAAAAACTATACAGCAAATTTCCCTCATACCCTAAACATGTATACCAAATTTCGTCAAAATCGGATGAAAATTGTGGTTTGTATCGCGTAACATACATACATACACATTATACAAGTGCATTTCGGGATGCATATGGGAGTCAAAAGTGGAGTTCACTAACGTTTAAAATAATATTAATCCTACGCACACGACCGATAATTAATTAGCGTTCAACCGATGATCCTACGGACACTATTGTTGGCCGCTATTACACTTCCACCTAAGTATTTTTCAATTCCTTATATGAAATTGATATGCATTGGCACCAAATTTCAAGTTCTAGCTCTTTCCATTCTGGTTGTAGGCGGAACTTCAACTGCTAATTAACGGCCAAAGATATTTTACACTTCAACCTAAGTTGTATTCTTCAATTTCTAGTATGAAATTGATATGAATAGGCATCAAATTTCAAGTTCTAGCTCTTTCCATTCTGGTTTTAGGTGAAACCGCCAAAAAGCGGTCTTTAACCGATAATTAGCGCCCAACAATATATTACAATTCAACCTTAGTTGTATTTTTCAATTTCTTGTATGAAATTGATATGAATAGGCACTAAGTTTAAAGTTCTAGCTATTACCCTTCTCATTTTACGTAGGATATGCGAAAACCGCTAAAAAGCGCATAAAACCGCCAACGGTATATTCGAATTCCTCCAAAAGCTGATTTTAACGTTCATGTCCGTTGGCAGGTATTTTATTATGAGAAAATGTAACACGTAGATACTTTGTACAATTATGATAATTAGGGAAAAGAACATCCGAAAAGTCTTATTTTTTTACGAGACGAGAAATTTCTCGTGTTTTCACGAGACGAGACGAGACAGGGCCTTGTCTCGTCTCGTATTTTTTACGCGAGACGAGACAAGATCCTTGTCTCGTCTCGTAAGTTTCGAGACGAGACGAGACGAGAAATTTCTCGTCTCGCGTCCATCACTAATTTTCAATAATTATCCGGAAAACAAAATATATACAGGGCGTCACAGTTAACGAAGACATCAGGGGCTGATTCTAGATGCCAATATATATCAAACATTCTCCCTTCAACTTTTTATTAAAAGCTTCGTTTCTGAGTTATTTGCATTTTTCGACTTTTTTTTTTACACGTGGACACCAGACATCTCAAATATGTCCATAACTTTCTTGGACATATTTTTTTTTGAAAAGATATTTTTGGAACACGTGAAAAAAAAAATTTATTCAGATAAAATTACTTCCATGACCAGAAAGTTTGAGTTAGTGCCTCGTTTTTGAACTAACTTGCATTTTTTTTAGAAATTTTTGTAAACTAAGAAAAAAGCAATGGGACTCTCCCACGGTTACTCAACATTTTTTGTTGTGGACAAAAACGGAAATACATCCCGGTATTAATAAAATTCCAACAGTATATCAAATTTTCCCATTTCTTCTGTCCATCTGGAGAAATTTCTATTTTAATATAACGAAATGACGAAAATTATGCTACATAGCTCTTTTGTCAAATGGGTACCTACCTATTTTCATTTTTAATAAATTGCTTTATCATTATTTTTTGATAAAATGGAATTTTACCGTCGGATTCCATTATAAGAATTAACAAATTGATATAATTCTGATTTTGCAAAATAAATTAACTAAAATTTATTTTAATATTTGACTAAAAAGTTGTTGAGTGAAAACAGAGTTCTGGTGTTTTTTTTTTTATTTATTATATATATAGAGTTACACATTATAATAAAACAAAGAATATATTTTTAATATCAATGAAACGGGCTTTATTGAATAGAAAATTTTATGACATTAATGTTCAAATATGATTTAGGCCATGTGGCCGCCAAGGCTGGCGCGTACAAGGCGCATTCTGGAACACCCATTTTCACAAACTTTTCGCAGCATTTGCGGCCGTATTTCACCTAAAACTCTTCGAATATTGATTTCCAGGTGTTGAATTGTCTCTGGTTTATCAACGTAGACAAGTGAATTAGCTGGCATTGATCTTGCTGACATGTGGTTCCAACAGGATGGAGCCACATGCCGCACAGCGTGCGCTACAATTGATTTACTCAAAGAAACTTTTGATGAAAGAATAATTTCGCGTAATGATTCAATTAATTAGCCACCAAGATCGTGTGATTTAACCCCATTGGATTATTTTCTTTGGGATTATGTAAAGTCACTTATCTACGTCGATAAACCAGGCAATTAAACATCTGGAAATCAACATTCGAAGTTTGTCAAAATTGGTGTTCCAGATTGCCCCTTGTGCGTCCAGCCGTAGCGGCCACATGGCGGAAATCATATTTTAACATTAATGTCACGTTTCATTGATATTAAAAATATATTCTTTGTTTCATTATAAATAAAACTTGTGTAACTCTATTACCAAACACCTTATATAATAAATTAAATAGGTACGCCACAATACTCCCCCTCCCCTAGTATTAATGAACTACAAACTCATCTCAAAGTCTTAAAATTTTGGGCTCTGATCTTTGGGTCCGGGTTCAGACTGTTCAAAGAAAGCAGGTTTAATCAATAATCATGTCAACTGAAACGGTTTGTATTTAACCTTAACTGAGAGCTTAATGGTTTTGTTAGACCGGGCTAAAATACGGGTCCTCATACGGTTGCTGAAGAGGAGGACGCACTGCATCTTTTCGTATAAAAACATGGGAACAAGTTTGTAATAAATTGGGTGTGAAAGTCGGCTTATGGCAATGGTGAGAAGAGACGGTGGGCGTAATACGCCGCATGACATCTCTAAGGCTGGAGGCGAAAGTTTCTCTGTCCAAGTGAACATCCTATGGCTTAACAAAGATGAAATCTGGAAGAATAAGATGTTGTCCATAAACCAGTTCAACAGATGTTTTGTTCAATTCTTCCTCAATAGCCATGCGCAGACCTAGCAGCTCAGCAGGCAAAATTTCTGTCCAGTTTGAATTTTCATGACACATTATTGAGCTTTGAGAGTTCTGTGAAAATGATCAATATAACCATTGGCTTGGGGGTGCCAGTCAGCCAATGTTTTCGAAGAAGCAAGTAAGGTCCGCTGGACAATATTAAATGAAAGTTGCTGGAGCCACAACGTTTATAACAAACTTTCAGAAAAATGTGGGCCAGCCAAGTCTTTCATGACAATTTGACTTGATCTAATTGAGTTAAGAAGTAGGGATCAGAGAACTTTGTGAGAAGAACAAGTTTGTTTATTTTATCAATAATTCAATATATGACATGGTTCTGCGAGGCCATGTCAATTATTAGCCTACGTTATTATATTTGTAGGCAGTAGTCTCGTACATCTATTGATTGAAAACAAGATTCCCCCTACCCCCCAAAATTTGATGAATTACTTTTAATTTTGATGAATCATTTGTTCGAAATCACAAACATGTTGCCATCATTTGGGATCTAATTTTTTCTTAAGGCGAACCTGTGAGTCAGTGGCCATCTTTCATATTTTCGGCATAGAGGACCATGGGGGGCAACAAAACTCGTAATCAAACAGCAGCATTAGCCAACGATCATACCACGTTGAATACACCAGTTCCCGTCAGATTACTGAAGTTAAACAACATCGGGTGCGGTCAGTACTTGGATGGGCGATCGTTTGGGAACACCACGTATCGTTGGCTCCTTTTTCCGGCCCAACCCAGGCTGGATGAGGTCAATGTGGGTAGCTGGTTTGCAAGTTTCCAGCGAATGGAGGGTAAAACTCCGGCTTGAATAACCAATAGATGTTAAAAAGACGTTAAGCTAAATTAAAAAAAAAAAAAAAAAACAGCAGCGATAGGTTGGGCTCTAAATCTAGTTGATAAGTTGTGTTCCATATTAAGGCCACCATATAAAAAAGTTTTAGTCTGTTTTGTGACATTTCTAAATGAATAAATAATGCATTTTCTTACAAAACGTACAGATAAATTTATGAATGACGCCAGAAAGTCGACGAAGCAGCGTTCAACTACCTAATAAAAAATAATCCAGGCAGAAGTTTGTGACGATACACGACAAGGTTGAAACATGTCAAGGTTAGAACGAGGTGTGGTTTAATAAACTTTCGACATGCAACTTTTGTTAAGTTGACTACAACATCACGTAACCACTACTCAGCTGTACCCCTTCCGTTGTAAAGTACCTCCATTATGTTAGACATTAGTAAGGTGACACCTTGAATTTGATGAAGAGATATTGTATTTGATAGCAATGGGCTTTGTAGCAACATTCCTCAGTAATATCAGAAGGAAATTTACTGTCCCAAAATTTTGTAACACGAAAAAATTATTGCTGGGAGATCTCACAAATTTTTCGGCAAATATCACGACAACTTTATCGATTTTTTATAGGACTTCATTGAACGAAAAAAAAAGTTTTTGAAGTATCTCTAACCGTTTCTGAGATATAGAGACTTGGGCGCTGATACAGAGCACTTGGCAAGGGGGAAGGATTACAGTAGCGCATTAACGCTTTACTGCTAAGTCTCATTTACTCGACATAAAATCGATATAAACGATATACTCGATATGAGGCGACCGACTTCAAATTAGTCATGCTCAACAGGTTAGACACCTAAAAAAATACTATACCAAATTACAAAGTATTGTATTTTTTAAAGTCATACCTAGGTAACTCAATTTATTAATATCTCTTATTTAATTTGTAGGAAGATGTAAACAAATAACTTCAGAAGAAGTAGCGCATAAAAATCAATAAAGGATATTATAAAATATTCAACCAATTAATAATGATTAATAATTATGGGGGTTATTAATGGATAAATAGGGAGAGGGGGCTAGAAGTTGGGCCTTAAAAAATACAAAATATATTTTATTAGAAAAACTGCAAAAGAAAGACTTTTTTCAATTTAAACCACCGTGAGCTCCCTAATTTTGTATCATTAATCATATTGTGTCTTAACAAGTCAAAATTATTGCCTCCATAAAATCTCATACTCCTTTAAAAACTGAGATTGGGGGCACAGAAAATGCTATTTTATATTTTCAAAATTGTACCATTATATGCCTCATCCCCTCTGATTGGAAAACAGGCAGTTTTTGTTTGGTGAATTTTTTATTTTCCTAAAAGTATAGTAGGTACAAACTTTTCCATTAGTGACGGGATTTTTATTTTTAGAGTCAATACCACAATTTTTTTTAGTCAATGGGGTTATTTTTAGAATATTCAGTTTTATTTTGAGCAGCTGTGGGAATCGGCCCGAATTAAATGCTCCCTCATTTTTTTCTTTTTTATAATAGGTACTTAATTTTCAATTTTAGAGTTTCTCTAAAATATCTCATGTCGTCGGTTGTGTTAGCTTGTTTTGGGGTACGCTCTTGTTAGCGTGAGGCTCGTGAGGCGGATTTTTACTTTTAGAGCCAATATCACAAATATTTCCATTTAGTCAATGGAGTTATTTTTAGAAAATTCAGTTATTTTTTATGTTGGGCAGCTGTGGGAATTGGCCCGAATTAAATGCTCCCTCATTTTTTCTTTTTTATGAAACTTATTCTCGACTTTCAGTTCCAATTTTAGAGTTTTCCTAAAATATCTCATGTCGTCTGCTGTGTTAGATTGTTTTGGGGTACACTCATGTTAGCGTAAGACTCACCCTTCAGAATACATAAAAAGGCAGAAAGAAAAAAGGCACAAACAATATAAAGAGAAAGTCGGGGCAGGAAAAGTTAAAGTTTAGGATAAAAGTAATATAAAGCGACATAAGTTCTATACTCCTCACCAGTGCTGGAGTCTACTGTTCTTCTTTTATAAAAAGGGAAAGTGACGATACTGGACACTGACCAGAAAATACCTACCATCAATATCCGATTTTGGTTTATTATTTTCAATAATGAACATTTGGAATCGTCACAAAAAATAACATCTAATTGTGCCCCCAATTTTTTTGGTTAAATCGAATTTACCGTTGGCGGTTTTCACTTATCCTGTCTAAAAAGAGAATTGTAAGAACTAGACTTTAAATATGGGATATATGTCAATTTTAGGGTATTATTGTCCCTCAGAACTTTGGGGGGGTGTATTTTTTAGCCAGAAAAATAGTAAACCTATGTGTCACATTGGCAGAGTTTTTTGATACTATATCGTCTTGTCTACCGAAGCCATAAAAGTGTGACGGGTGAAAATTTGAGGTTCAAAAAGAGGTTCAGTGGACAATGTTTCAATATTACGAATTAATTTAAGTTTTAATAATTTTATTTGGGTTTATTATTCTCAATAATGAATCTTAAGAATCGTGGCGGAAAAAAATCCCCCCCCCCTTCGAATTGCAAAGGCTATCGACTATGCGGCGGTTCGACATAAATTCGTTCACACAAAGTTCCAGTAATTTAGGAAAGGTTCTATTTCTATAAAGTATGTATGTAGGTATTATCAGATCTGATGAGGATGAATAGGGGCTTTAGTTTTACTATATCCACGAGAGATTCATAAAGAATGTATGTAGGTATTATCAGATCTGATGAGGGTGAATTGGAGATTTAGTTTTACTATTTCCACGAGGGATCTATAAAGAATCTATGTAGCCTATGTAGGTATTATCAAATCTGATGAGGGTGAATTTAATTTTTTGTTTTACTATAGATATGCATGAGAAATCATAATTTTTTTGGTTTATCTCGTTCTAGCCTGAAAAGCTGAAGGGAGGGTATTTTTAGCATTCTCCTAAATCTGCTTTTGATAGAAAGTATGTATATTCCTCTTTAGGGCTATATAAGTCCCTGCACCTAAGCATCAGATGGCATTTTTGTGCTTGGAAAGAAGCCTGATAGAAAGTGTGTCCAATTAATCGATTTGGATTTTCTTTTCATTCAATCCATACTAATATTATAAATGCGAAAGTAACTCTGTCTGTCTGTATGTATGTTACGCTTTCACGCTTAAACTACTGAACCGATTTTGATGAAATTTGGTATGGAGATAGACTAAACTTTATGAAAGGACATAGGCTACTTTTTATCGCGAAAAAAGGGGTTGAAACTATAAACGGCCACGCCTATAAGGCATGGCCTATAAACTATAAACGGCCATGCCTATAAGGCTTCGCCAAGCGAAGCGGGCGTATCCTGCTAGTAAAATATAAAAGTAATAGAAATAATTGAGTAATTTTGGTACTTTCACGTACAAATAATAAATAACAAAGTGTTTTTATCACTTGGTTTATCTATCTTTGACGCAGCAGCGAATCGACGTGATTTTTTGCATACATAGTTTAGGCTACTTTTATCCTCGTCATGCCGCTAAAGACACTTTTTAAGTAATATACCTACTTTTTAATATCAATAGTTGATAATTGTTAGAATACTCCACTGTGTGGGCATTGATTTTCCATTAGTTTATTGAGTAATATACTTTTTAATATCAATAGTTGATAATTGTTAGAATACTCCACTGAGTGGGCATTGATTTTCCATTAGTTTATTGAGTAATATACTTTTTAATATCAATAGTTGATAATTGTTAGAATACTCCACTGTGTGGGCATTGATTTTCCATTAGTTTATTTTCCAGCACAGGCACACAGCATTGTGCTAGGTCCAGTCTTATCTCTCGCCAGCATGGTGTGGACAGTTACAATAACTTGGGCCATCAAATATAGGATATGGGAAATCATTTATTTTTCCCTTCTCTCAAATAAAGGAAGAAATATTCTTGAATATAGGTTAAAAATGACAAGAGAATAAGATAGCAAGCGATGGAGAGAAAGAACGAAAGAGAGAGAGAGAGAGAGAGAGAGAGAGAGAGGGAGGAGAGAGGGAGGGGAGGGAGGGAGAAAGCTTGTGATGTTTACTCGAATATACAAAAAAAAATGTTATCCACCACTTCGTATGCGTCTTTTTTCGTGACTGTGGATTTTTTTCGGTCAAACTCGTAAGTTTATTCATTTTTACTTTGGACATTTTGGCAAATATGGTACCTAAGTTGGCCTGCGTCAATGCACGATGAATACACCAGTTCCCCCTTAGATCATTGAAGTTAAGCAACATACAGCGAGTTATTTTTACTAAGTGAGTAACCACGTACTATTTCTGGCTCAGCCCAATAGACTGGGTGTGGTCATATGTTTAGCTGGTTTCTAAGTTTCCTTCGAATGAGGGTAATTATCTATCGATTGAAAGAGACATTAAGCACTGATACGAACGAAGATTTGACATTTGATTGGGCGGTAGGTATATCTCTTAATATTTTGGCAGTATATACGGCTAAGACGACGATTTTTTTCAATATATTCGGCAAATATATACACGATGCTCATTTGGTACCTACGAAGAGAAATCTGTGTAATCACATTCCTATTTAATGTCACCGCGGAGTAATATTCGTGCAGTACACGTGAGTTCAATGCTTCATAGAATGAATACGTCGATGTTTATAATACGGTGCCATGATCAAACATGTGGATATAGTTAATAGGAAATGAAGAAAAACAAGGAGGCCTGTTGCAATATTCCAAGAAGAATTAAGAGGAAGAAGATCAAGAGCACCCAAGGGACACCATCATGGGTGAAGAACTTAAGAGATTGGTATGGAGAGTCAAGTACAGAATTGTTCAGTGTTGGGTATATTTTGGTATGGGAAGCTGGTTTTCCTATGGAAAAGATTGTTCCCCGTCTATCCGTTTCAGAGTTACTATACACTCCTTTTTAAGATAGACCCCAACCTGAGAGAGAAAACTATAATAGAAATGAGAACAACAAGATGTTAACGTTGAAAATTATCAATTATAAAAATTTACGAAGTTGGCTTTTATTGGAATTTAGGACTCAGAAATAATTTATAAAAATACTTAGTTGTTGAATGCCAGAATTAGAATTAATTTTAATTGACGCTCGATCTGAAGTTCTTCCTTCAGATCGACTGTTAACCCCCTCGCGCCCGTAATAGCAAACTTGCTACTAAAGTTGGTGAGTTATCTAATTGTGCTTCTGCCCCTGCTTAGTATTAGCTGTAAGAGTAAAGAACCTTTCACACGATGCTCTGAAATCAACAAAAATACTAAGGGGGGACAGAAGCAAAATTAGATAAATCACCAACTTTTTGTAGCAAGTTTGCTACCACGGGCGCGGCAGGTTTAACATCATTCCCGGCTTTCTATTGGCTGATGGTATTGAGTTCAGCCAATAGCAATTTTGTATTAACTCTAAACAATTAATATTGTTTAAGTTCCCTTGGCATGTCGATATAATATTTCAACATCGGATGATGTATAACTTGAATTCTTTGTTCTACTTAATATTGTTTAATTTTGATGAAATAGTTTAATATCTGATGCAAGAGACGATACAACACAGGATATTTCTGGAACTTATTATTCAAGCAATATACTGGGTGTGTTTTACGTCCAACATCAGATCACTGCGCCAAGCCGTCGAGAGATAGCAGATCAGAAATTACGAGTTCAACATTTGGTCATCGGACAAAAGCTAGAATACCTACCTTGATGTGCAAAAGATAGTATTAGGAAAAAATTCAAGATTCTCCTGTTGATGTTAAAATGTATTGTCGATGTCGGGCTTAACTCACCTTACACGTAAGATTAAGATGCCTTTATGAGTAAAACCGACTTACCGCACCCGAATGACACCATACAATGCTACACTGGCAGCTTCTATTTTCATAATCCAGCTCACTAAAGCAGTAATCGATTCAATCCTGACGTAGGAGTGAATCTCACAAAGGTTGATGTTCCGAATATAATAAAAATAGAAGTCAAACTCAATTAGCAAATAAATTATTTTTTATTTTTAAAAAATCAGGGACGTGTTGGAGATAGAAAATTAAAGTAATTACAAAAAATATATTTGTATGAAGCATTTAGTAATTTATTACAATGACCAGGAGCCAACGAATTTACCACATTGAATACAATGCGCCTGTTTCTGTCAGATGACTCAAGAGGAGCAACGTCGGACATGTTTACAATTCGTATGGATTCAATTAAAATATTTTTTAAAGCACACTAACCACCAAATTTCATTAGGAACATCGCACGATCTATATTCGACCAACCGAAGTGAGGTCTAATTTTAATTTCACGATTTTTGTTTAAACTTCTGTCTGTCCGTTTGTTCAACGAGAACTCTCGAGCGCCTTATTCGATTTCGATGAATGCATTTTTCCCTCGTAAAAACAATCCACAGTAAGGTTCAGATCTACAAATTTTAAGTTAAAACTAACATTAAAATAATTAAATAATAAATATAATATGTACCTACATATTATTTTTGAAAGTTTTCATTTTTAGGTCATTTTCATCAAATGAAAATACGCCACTAAGTGGTCAGATGGAAGACAAAATAAATATTAGGTATTACGAATACGTACCATTCATTAAAATGGGTGTTTGAATCGTCTTTCAATTATGATTTCCGAAATTAGAATTTATCAATGTAGACAGTATCAATATCAAATGTCAGTGAAGAGTGTTTCGGTATCTGCTATACGTCTAAATGGTGATCAATTGAACCAATCTGTGCGTTCGAGGGTTGTTGTTTAGATTTTGAGGATTCATTCGATAGAAGTCTTGTTCCTGAGAATTGTATTCCAATAGCTCCCACAGGGGCCGTTACAAGAATTGATAAAACAGCAATTGTTAGCACCATACGACCAAATTCAATTTGATCTAAATAATGAGGATACTCAATACTATCTACAAGAGGCGTCATTTTGCTTTTTATAATATCTAGTGCCACAGAACCAAGAGCAGCCTGAAAAATAAAACTGGGAATTAATGTCCATTTCAAATGGTAAAAATTCTAGTTAGTAACATTCATTCATAATTTTTTGGTGTATAAATTAGAAGTCCCCACTTAAAAGGTTTCATTAATGGTGTCGAGAAGCAACCTCGTAATATTTTATGTTCTTGTGAGAAAATAAAATATTGCGTGTAAAAATACTATTTTTGGCGCCTTAAAAGGTGAGGATCCAAAACCAAAAATATTTTCATAAAATTTCGGATTATTTTGATTTATTATTGTAATTAAAAAAATCCAAAGCTCCCACAGCTTTTGATTTTTTGATTTACACATCCTTTAAATTTAATTTTTTACGTTTCAAAGTATGGAGAATCCAAAATTGAAAGAATGACATCCATGCATGCATCGTAAAAGGGGAAAAATAGAGATTGAGAGAAAGTAATAAACCCATGTGCTAGATTGGCAGTGATTTCTCTCCAAAATTATGGAATCTACGTCCTACGTCTCAAAGGTCTTTTTGACTTGCCCTGCTCTAATTTCAATCAGATAGCACACCATTAAGGGATTATACTTTAATTATTTATCGGGTTCCATACCCTCGTGCCTGTCTTAATCCTATTGTCTTAAAAATTAGCTCTTCCCGCATCTATCATTTACATACCTGAAGTGTTGCTTTTGGTAACCACGCAATGTTCACAAAAGCTAAAAATTAGCTCTTCCTGCAGCTATCATTTACATACCTGAACTGTTGCTTTTGGTAACCACGCAATGTTCACAAAAGCTAAAAATTAGCTCTTCCTGCA
>CM022877.1:15846711-15865731 GCA_012654025.1 Pachypsylla venusta | reverse complement strand
TTTTTTTTTTTTTTTTTTTTTTTTTTTTTTTTTTTTTTTTTTTTTTTTTTTTTTCAATATACTCGAATGGATTGGAGTACGTTTGACATGATTTTAAACAAAATCACTCCAAAAATTCGAAAAAAAAATACAAAATTTTGTTATATTAATAATTTATTATTAATTAATAGTTCTATTAATTTATTATTAATAAATATAAGAATTTCAAAATCTCTTAATTAATTAATCAAGTGTATATTATTTATTAAAAATAAATAATATACACTTGCGACAAGCTTCACCGACTGACTGAGACTGAACCGGGAACGAAAGAGCATTCATACTATCGGTACATGTTCGATCTCGCTCCGATCAAAATTGCTTCGTGACTGATCGTGACTGGAACGAAACTGGATCGGAACTGGACTGGTGTCGATAGTATGAATACATACATTGTTTTTCATTTGATAATATTTTACCAGACCGAGACTGGACCGAACCGAGACTGGCACTATAGTGTGAATCGGTAAGTAAAGTCAAAATTTGATTTTGTAAAAACGCCTTGAATAATAAAAATACTTAAAGTTAGTCATTTCATAGAGGAATGTTGAGGCGCAATTTTCTCTCAGAAAAAGATTACTGGATTATTAATTTGGATTATTTTATTTGGGGGGTGGGGTGGGGGGCACAAACCACAAATTAGGTATAATTAAAATAATGAATCTTTGGAATCGTCACGGCAAAAAAACTACCCCCACCTCAAAATTTTATATTTTACGTTTCAAGGTAGGTACGTAAAATCCAAAAATCGAATAAAAAAATCCGTTTGTGCACATTCCGCCGTGATGGGCACTTTTGCCACTTAGCGTTAACCGATTTGGATGAAATTAGAAATTTGTTATGTAGATCCCATTCGGGGTCTAAATGTGTACCGAAACTTTTCGTTTTGATGCAATCGAAGATACCATTGGCGGGGGTTTCCGCTTTTTAGAGGTTTTCATTTATCCTGTCTAAAAGAGGAATGAATGGTAAGTGCTAGAGACTCGAAGTTGGTGCCTATTCATATTCATATTAATTCTATGCATTGATTGCACGTTGCGCGTGGACACTTTTGGTATATGTATCGTAGGTATTGGCATTTAATTGTGCTCGGAAATTTTGCGTCTCTGTGACTCACATATATAGAGTTCCATTCTAAAATGTTAATATGGAACCTTATGCAGGGTGTCCATAAAGTCTTACCCCACCCCCCTTATCTCGAGAATAGCTGAAAATATAAGAAATCGCAAAAACACGTATCCCTTAGATTTTAGGGGGATTAAATTTAGACTAAAAAAATTTGACCTCGCTCAGCCGTTTAGGCTGGGCACCGGCTGGCTTCGAAATCTTAAATGAGAAGGTATATCAAGTGACACCTTGTTAGGTCTCGTTAATAGGTGTTCATTGCAGAAAACCTGAGCTCTAAATGGTAAGTAAAAATGCATAGAAATAAGTTTCGATGATCCCAAATAAGTAATTTTGTAAAAAATGGTATTCCAATAAGATAGTTGTCCCGCCCACTTCGACCGCAGAGTTCGAGCCTTCTTATACCAAAGTTTTCAAAACATCTGCATAGTTAGGGGATGTCCTGGGGAATGGTGTCCCCGTTCACCGCACTTGGCTCCATGTGACTATTTTTTCTGGGTCGGTTGTTTACCGAACCCCACCTGCCTCTCTCAAAGATCTCAAAGACAGTATCAAGAAGGCCTGTAAGGACATCATCCCTGATACATTTGAAAAAGTGAACCGTGAGTTCGAGGCCCGCCTATAACATTGTATGGAGGTCAACGGCATCATTTTGAGCAGCTCATAAAGTGATTTCACCCTGTAATTCGTGAACAGTAAGTCCTAGAGAGCTCAGGTCTTCTGCAATGAAAATCGCCCAAAAGTTGGATTAATTTCGCCTGACTTATTAATTAATCAAAATTCTCGTGAAAATACATCTGTTGTTTTTTACTAAATCGTTCTCCGCAAAGTCAAACCGTTCTCTAGGATCTACCGTTCACAAATTACAGTGTGGAGCAAGTGAAAATGGACCCTTTGCGGCCGCACCTAAATGGTAGGCAAAATGGCTACAATTTGCGGAAAACGATTTAGCAAAAAAAAACTGGTGTGTTTTCACGAGAATTTTGATTAATGAAGCCAGCCGGTGCCCAGCCTAACGAGGCCAAATTTTCTTTAATCTGAAATTAATTCCCCTAAAATCTAAGGGATACGCGTACGTGTTTTTGCGTTTTCTTACATTTTCAGTCATCCTCGAGATACCGGGTGAGACTTTATAGACTTTTGTGTTGGTTTCAGATTAATGCGCAATGTTAGTGCTACTTCTGTGAATGGTTTCTGAATATGAGATAAACTGAAAAGTCACTGAGTCACTAAATAGAAGAAAACTGCCTTGGTGATGGTGATCTCCTGAACAGAGTTCTATTAAGTTCAACTTACCATTAATCCACCAAACAATACAATTAAGCCATAACCAATTTGAGTTGCGTCAATTTGTGATAGATCTATTTCAGCTCCTATCAAACCAAACAAAGCTGGTTGCATAATCAACCAAAGCCCACTAAAGGCGGTGGCCACTGGATTCTGGAAAAGGACACAAAACAAAAATAGGTAAGTCAGCTCTTAGTTAAATGAACAAATAAGTAATATATACCTACTCTATATCTAAGCAAGATTTTATCCTGGAATGGTGTTGGCATGTATTTATTGGCGAAAACTAATAGTTCGTTTTCGCACTCGCGATGGCGGGTTCCTTTGGTCATGCCTGGTTAAAATTCAATAACGCATACCATCACAATTCCAGCCGGGGGTCATCAAAACCTTTTTGGTAACCTAATATCAACCAATTTCTAACTTTTTTTAAAAAAAAAATTTGGCTTAACGTCTCTTTAACATCTATCGGTCATTCAAGACGGGGGTTTTACCCTCCATTCGCTGGAAACTTGCAAACCAGCTACCCACACTGACCTCACCCAGCCTGGGTTGGGCCGGAAAAATGAGCCAACGATACGTGGTGTTCCCAAGCGGTCACCCATCCAAGTACATTTTAAGAGGAACAGTAACAACATTAGTTCCTTTTCTTTATCTTGCAGGGTATAATTGTAACGAGGCCATTAGGGTTCTATCTCCGAAACAGTAACAACATTAGTTCCTTTTATTTATCTTTCAGGGTATAATTGTAACGAGGCCATTAGGGTTCTATCTCCGAAACAGCAACAACATTAGCTCCTTTTATTTATCTTACAGGGTATAATTGTAACGGGGCCATTAGGGTTCTATCTCCGAAAAAGTAACAACATTAGTTCCTTTTATTTATCTTGCAGGGTATAATTGTAACCAGGTCATTAGGGTTCGTTTTCTGTTTCAACCCTAATTAGCCATTAGGGTTGAAAAAGTAAGCGCTGGTCAGGTGAATAATAAAACACTGAAAACATTACAACATAACGAGGAGAAATTAGCACAGAACTCTTTAACGTAGGAAATGAAAAAAGTTATCTAAAGAAGTTAACTATATAGTCCTTTAGATAATTCTGTTCTCGAGTTAGGTAACCCTTGAAACTGATTATTTGGCCTCTAGGTCTAAATATTTCCTATTTGATTGCCTAAAATAATGGAGCCTAATTGCTAGTGGGTAATAATTTCTCACTTTTTATCTTGCTCAAAACAAGTTGTGTGCAGTGTTGGGATTCAAAGAGTGGCTTGATAGTTAAAATTATACTTACATAATTATCTGACCATCCTTGCCACTTCCAACAAAGACATGCAACAAATGCTGATATAATACACGACAAAGGACCTGCACCAGAATAACCAATCATTTGACTGCCCAGAACAGAAAATAGGCCACCACCACCAATCATAAACACTCTTTTAAAGACAACAAATTTCTGAAAACACAGAACTTAACTGAATGCATGGGCGTACGCAAGGGAGGTGCCCATAGGGCCCGGCCCCACCCTAAAATTTCTGAAAAGTTACACTAGATAAAATGAGTTTCAAACGGTATAGGAAAAAAGTTAAATTCATTTATTCATTAAAAGTTAAACATGGCTTTAAATCCTCACCCAGTCTCCCATGTTGTATTTATGTAAGTGTACAGAAAAAAATCAGTGTATGTATTACTTCCGGCGCCGGCGTATCTCATAATCTGGTGGATGTAAGTCAATATGGGACGTCCTTTGCCTTGTTAAGCTGACCCTTTATCAGTGGCAGACTGGGACTCCAGGGGCGTCCCGGGCACATTGGAAGAAAGGCTCCACATGAGAGTTTATATAAGAGGTTTGTGTATTTCGAGGCCAAAGCAGTGTAAAACTGAGAAGTTATGAATCAAAAGGCAATAGAAATAAATAATAATTATGTATTACAAAAAATAAACACATTTTTTCTGACAAATTATTTCTTCCATATTTTTGCCCCCTGATGAGCCAGGGCCCACATATTTTTTCTCGCACATATTTTACATGTATTTTTCTTTCATAATAATGCCCCCAAAATGAACTGGGGGCCCATTGTGGGGCCCACATAATTTACATGTATTTTTCTTTCATATTTTTGCCTCCCAATGAGTGGGGGCCCACTTGTTTTTTCTCGCACATTCTTCCATATTTTTGCCCCCCGATGAACCAGGGCCCAATTATTATTTCTCGCACATATTTTACATGTATTTTTCTTTCATAATAATGCCCCACAATGAACTGGGGACCCATTGTGGGGCCCACATAATTTACATGTATTTTTCTTTCATATTTTTGCCTCCCAATGAGTGGGGGGCCCACTTGTTTTTTCTCGCACATTCTTCCATATTTTTGCCCCCCGATGAGCCAGGGCCCAATTATTATTTCTCGCACATATTTTACATGTATTTTTCTTTCATAATAATGCCCCACAATGAACTGGGGACCCATTGTGGGACCCACATAATTTACATGTATTTTTCTTTCATATTTTTGCCTCCCAATGAGCCGGGGGCCCACATATTTTTTCTCGCACATATTTTACATGTATTTTTCTTTCATAATAATGCCCCACAATGAACTGGGGGCCCATTGTGGGGCCCACATTATTTACATGTATTTTTCTTTCATATTTTTGCCTCCCAATGAGCTGGGGGCACATAAATTTTTTCTCACACATATTTTACATGTGTTTTTCTTTCATAATAATGCCCCAAAATGAAATGGGGCCCATTGTGTGGCCCACATAATTTACATGTATTTTTCTTTCATATTTTTGCCTCCCAATGAGCCGGGGGTCCACATATTTTTTCTCGCACATATTTTACATGTATTTCTCTTTCATAATAATGCCCCACAATGAACTGGGAGCCCATTGTGGGGCCCACATTATTTACATGTATTTTTCTTTCATATTTTTGCCTCCCAATGAGCTGGGGGCACATAAATTTTTTGTCACACATATTTTACATGTGTTTTTCTTTCATAATAATGCCCCACAATGAACTGGGGGCCCATTGTGTGGCCACATAATTTACATGTATTTTTCTTTCATATTTTTGCCTCTCAATGAGCCGGGGTCCCATATATTTTTTCTCACACATATTTTACTTCTTTTTTTTCTTTCATAATAATGCCCCACGATGAAGCGGGGTCCCATTGGGGCTCACATATTTTTTCTCGCACATATTAAACATTTATTTTTCTTTCATGCTTTTGCCCCCTCCCTTGATGGGTCCCAGACGCACCGGGGTCGCACCGGGTATTTGTCCAGTGGCCCAGCCCGACCCTCCATTTGTTCCTCAAGGATCGAGACAGTGTAAATGTACATAAGACAAGTAAAGGTAAATAAAATGTACCCAAGAGTAAATTAGATTTTTTTTAAATAAATAAATGTCGCCCCTCTAAACAAAATCCTCCATACGCCCATGACTGAATGAGTACCAAATCACAAATCAGTGACGTAAAAAGGGTGTCACCGAACCAGCCACTGGTACCTTCTTTGAAGGAGTTCACCGGCAATTGAGTCTTTGTGTCACGTTCACTCGGGAAATATCATTATCGGAGTTATTATATTTTTTAACATGAAATAATTACAAATCATTGATAGGTTGGTTTGCATACTGTAAATCAGATGTGGTAGGTCCTAACAACCTAGAATCAGGGATGCCAAATTTTTTTAACTTTTTTGGGCCAAACACAATGTAAATTTTATCGAACACGGTTTCCACGCAAAGGTCTATACCTTTCAATATAGATAAACTTGTACAGAAGGTACCTATTTTCAGAATGACAGAATTAACATTATGCGACCCCGTTCAAAAAATTTAAGCTGTTCAAATGCTAAGTCCATTATTAGACATATTGTATAATTTTACATTAAATTTTAAATTTCCGCGAGTTTTGTCGGCTAGGTACCTATCAGTTATAAACTTACGTCTTCTTTGTGTGGAAGCCATGCAGCAATGAGACCCCAAACAATACCAAATATTACACCAAGAAGAATTTCTGCTGGAGCTTTTATTAAATGATCTGTAATGTCATCTGCAAAAAAAGATAATAAGAACGATAATAAAGAATGACGATTAAACAGACAGGACAAAATAAGTCGGCCATGTTTTAAGTGCATTTTTATTTTATCTTCCCATATACGAGTATAGGAAAATAAAGTATTGTATTGGTGAAAATTTTCGATGTCGTTTTTTATTACCCTGTAAAAATTTGATGTTATCGGTAAGTTTTAAGATACTAACTTAATACTATGATCTTTGATATGTCCAGGTTTTTATAATCATTATTTTTCATTCTTTGTTAAGATTAGGGCTCTCGTTTCTGACAATGACCGATTTTGATTATTCTTGTAATGCTGACATCGATATTACAAAGATTAATACAAATCCGTTAATGATTTCGATGGTAGCCAGATGTATGCATCTGCCACTCATTGTCCGCTACGAATCATGTCATCATGTACCATTTAAAGATAATTGAGCTACCAGAACAATGACAGCAAATAATCTAAGAATGTTCAGAGGTAAGTTGGTTGCGAATTTAAATCTATAGGTTCAAAGTGCGCTTAAGTAGATCGTATCACTAGAGAGATAACTATATTCTAAAACCAGAGAGATAACTATATTCTAAAACTAGAGAGATAACTGTATTCTAACTGAAAATATGTTGACGTGGGAAATTTTCTATTAGATTTTTTTTTTCAATTCAACTCAAATTTGCAGTTTTTAGTAGTAATGAATTAAACTTACCCGAACTAGCATTTGTAACAAATCCTAGAAAGATCCCAAAAGCTGAGATTGCTACAATATCATCCAGACTGGATGCCGCTATTACCATTGTTGAAATACCTTTACTCTCTCCATAGCCACCGTCTTGTAACTTAAGAAGAGTTGGCACGACAACTGCCGGACTGACTGCACTAAGTACAAACCTGAAAATCAAACGGAAAACAATTTAAATTTTTTTTTTTGCTTAACGTTTCTTTAACATCTATTGGTCATTCTAGACGTGGGTTTTACCATCCATTTGCTGGAAACTTACAAACATGCTACACACTTTGACCTCACCCAGCCCGGCTTGGGCCAGAAAAATAACCAGCATCACGAGGGCGTGAATCTACGTGGATACCCACTTGGTAAAATCAACGGGAGCTAGTGTATTAAACGTGCTATAGACGCTGGCTAACAGGGTAACCATTTCATTTTGCATAATATAATGACGCAAAATCTTATATTGGACACCATTTTCGCATGAGCCGACGAAATAACTCAGTTAAATTTAGTGACATTTTTATGTTGTAAAATAACGCAAAAACAATCATTATTTATACATGAAACTGGAGACCTTTTTCTGTACCTACTGATTGACATTGCTCTGGGTGCACATGTCAATCATTTGCCTCCAAGAATAAATATAAAAATACAAAACTTATTTAGAGCTGCAGTCTCATATTATATCCCTATACCATCAAACACGATGATGCTGACTATTATTATTATATCCCTATACCAACAAACATGATGATGAATTAAATATAGAAATTTTATTACCTAAATTTTGGAGTTTCGCAGGCACGGAACGGGGCAAACTTTGCAGCAACCATCTCAAGGTCTGCAGGTTTGAGATGATTGAAGTATAAAGAGTTGTTATGCATACTTTTATACGCATGAATAAAAAATTATTTGATCGTCCAGGCATTTTGCTCTAACTGCGAAGTTCGCGAATGAAAGATATTGGATCATAACGAAGAGCATTTGAACTTACCCTAACATAAATCCCCAAAGCCAGGGGAAATTTAAAATATAATAAGCACATAATGCAGCTCCTGCCGCTTCTACTATGCAAGGGATAAAAGCTAGCCTCAGCACCACAAAGCTTAATTTTTTCAAAGCTTTAGCATCCAAACCTAGACCAGCTTTTATAAGAATCACAGTTAAAGCTATTTCCCTGGAAAGTAAGAACCAAACAAATGTTACAACACAATTACCGTGCAACTTCCTTCGAGTATAAATTTGCCTCCTTTGCCAGACGAATGCGGTGTATGCATAACCTTTCCCCGTAGGTTAAGAAGAAGCCTATGTGACTCTTCGGCTACAAAAACATTTTTGTGGTATTTTTTCCCTCGTTTGTAAAAATCGAATGAAAAACATAAAGAAAAATTAATTGAGGTTGTATCATAAGAATAGAATTATTATTTTCAAAAGTACCAAAATTACAAAGAGCTTAGGGAAAAGTCTATCTACTCTGTTTTTCTATTTTCCGAAACGTTTCTAAATCATTTAAGATGAAAAATAGTCATAACCTAGGTACAATGTAATAAAGAAGAAAAGGTCACCACAAAAAAATTGATTTTGAGGTACATTTTGATGGGCAGAAAATGACATAGGTAGTTGATCCAAATTAAATGATTTTTTTTCATCACTTTTATCGGCACATCTGTTTTGTGGCAACTGGGCCAAATTGAGAAACGATACAATTAACACAAAAAGAGTACTTTTTAAAGAAACACCAGAAAATATACTTATTACAGTAGACCCAACATTATTCACCTAACCAGTTGGGCAGCACTGCCGCCTGTAGCAATTGAAAATCTTTGTCACCTCGCTAATACAACGCTACGTTTATATGCCTTGAGTTGATGTGAAGTGGTTTACTTTCCCCGAAAGAGATTAAATGGAGTGAACGATGCGGCATGCAAATTACAGTCGGGTTGTTTTATGCATCAGGTATCGCCCATGGATTCAGCGGGCGCTGCACCTTTTTAAATCCGTAAATTGCCCATAGTGATGGACAAAAAAAATTTGTTAATAAGTCAAACTTACCTCGTCACAACAACAATTTCTCTGTAAGTACCGGATACTTCAAAAAATTTAATATTTCTTAAAATAATTCCCGTTACTAACATTCCGAGTAACGGGGGAAGAGATAAAAAGGATACAATAATACCCGCAATATGGGCAGATACTATAAGTGTAAGAAGACTCAACAGCTGTCCTCCTGGGGCTACCTCGTCATGGAGAAGTGTGTATAAGAGACCCCAACTTATAAATAAACATAATAACCATCCAACTAAACGTAGGATGTAGAGATTTTTAGGTCCACAGGGTTCTGTCAAGAAACTCTTGGTCCTTGATGGAGGTTTCTTTTCTCTGAAACAAAAACAAGGGAGGGAAAATTAAATTTTAGAAATCAAAAAGACAAAAGACGTCAATTATGAAGAAAAACTGCAAATTATTTAATAGTTTCCTACGAGGGGTGTACTATCTAGTCATTGCAAAAATACAGAAAAACATGTTTGGTGGGTGTTTTTTTTTTTTTTTTTTTTTTTTTTTTTTTGAGTACTCAAGATAGGCATTTATTTGGGCGATAATCTCATCTGCATGTTTGGAAGTAAAGTAAATCACTGCGGGCCAAATTTGCTGAATAAGTTTTGCCAAATTTGGCTCTAATTGGGTCCTGGAAATGGCGCATGTGTCAACCCATACGTAGTCTCGATCTCTCGATGAAAGAGATTTTCCTTTTTTTGATAGTGTCGATTAAAAAAAAGTAACATCAAATTAAAAATACGTCTTGGATGTCAGTGAAACTTTAACTTTAGTAAGTTTAAACAACGTTGTCCCAATATGTACGAGTAGTAACCGGCAATCTCTTAGATTTTTTAAGGAATTCGTGATCATAGCAGCACCTAAATTTATCATGGAAGCAATGTTCTTCGCTGATGTTAAAGTACAATCACTACCTTTTTATTGATTCATAATGGTGCTCAAGTAATCCATTATTTTTTAATAAAGGCTCTTCCTTAGACATTTTAAGCTTAACCTAAATTATTCACGAAAAGTCTGTCACTTTTTACATTATATAGTTAAGGAAAAGAAGACTTTTATTTGTTAAAGTATTTTTTTTTTTTTCTTGAAGGGATTTTTTTTTTAATTATTACTTTTTCATTTTAGAATTGAAAATTATAATTCAAAATTGGAGTCTCATTTAAGAATTTAAAATTGAAAATATTTCAGTTTCCTTAACCGAAATGTAACTTTAAAACATAGAGTTATGATGAAAAACGCAGCAAATCTGAAGAAAGTGTATCAATTTAGAAACGTCACTCGCACAATAGATGATTAAATCAATTTTAAACTAGAAACCTTCTTTTCACTGATAGCCTTAATTTGAGTAAAAATAAATGCAAAATATTGATCGTACAATTTTTGTCCAAATCTGTAAGGAAATCTAGTTTGTCCTTCATGAGAACCAAAGAGGCATTACTATGTCTAAACCAGAACCTGGTTTGTGTGTGGATGCCAAAAATTTATGCACGAAATCAAAAGGTATTCTGAAAGTTAGGAACATATTAAAGATCAGTTGGTTAAATTGGGATACTATGTCAAGTAAAACCATAATGAAGGTTGAAAATTACTATATCTTCACTTGACTTTTTAGTCAAGTGAAGATATAGTAATTTTCAACCTTCATTATATTAAAGATCATTCAATAAACCGGATTGCCCTAAAATTTCGAGTTTTAAAAAAGATCGAAGGTTCAACCCAGTATGTAAACCTACGAAATAATTTACAAGTTATACATATACATTGGGACACTTCCATCCCCACCCCATGATTCGAATATTTTTATTTATAAGTTTTCATATCATTCATTAGGCTGCTTTGTGTCTATTGCAAGAAATTACTACGTCTTTATTTTATTCAGTGTGTTTACATGTCCAAACTTCAAATGTGCATTTGAGTACTAAATGATTGCAACAAAAAATATCTGTTTTGTTTACTGTTAGTTTCCGACGATTTAAGATTGAATTTGTATTTATTTGATCATATTGTATTGTTTGGCTTCATGAGATATTTATTCTTTTTTTTCTTCTTTTTTCTTTGTCGGATTAAGCGCTTTAACTGCATCTAAACAGACGGTCGTTCGCGCTGATGCCCCCTATTTAGGTTTTTTTCATATTACTTTAATACTTTAAGGTACTTTAAAAGTGAGTCGTTTGACGCACTATCATCGGACAAAGATGGAACAGGTGATAAAGAGGATCTTGTGGAGAGTGAGATAGGGCAGAGCAGAATGTGGTTAACTGAGAGAGTGAGGCCACATTCACAGACTGGTGGGTCAGATCTAGTGAAGATGAATGAGTGTGTAAGTCTCGTGTGGCCTATTTTAAAAACAATAAAAAAAAAAGTATTAAACACCAAAAAAATTCAAAAGTTTTTATACTGAAAGCACAAGAATGTGATAGAAAAGCACTATGCAAAAGATCAAATTTTTTAAAGCACTAATTACTAATAAAAATTAACAAAAACAGACGACGAATTACGACGCGACAGTTCGAGAAAAAATCCAAGGGGCCAGTGTATTTATTCTTCGTTAGTGACATTCTTAATTTTAGTTACATATTGCTATAAAAAATTAAATCAACCAAAACTCTGGAAATCCCGATTTGCTCGCCTGTACCCTTGATAGCCATCTCAGTTGTTCTTTCTCCTCTGAGATTTCCCTGGCTGATGACGAACAAGATGTGACCACCTTGCTCAAGTACCTTCAAATGATCAACCTATATGATAAAATGTATAATTAATTTTGAGAAATCGGCGTGAAGGACATAGCTCCTGCTATTAGTTAAAGCGCCCAACGCAAAAAAAAAAAAAAAAAAATCCTTTGACTATTGAAAAATCAGAAGTGTGGTCCTGAAATTTCTTTTCCCGTTTATTGGAAAATAAAATAAGTCAAAATAATAAATACCTAATGAATAAGATAAAAAAAAAAAAAAAAAAAAAAAAAAAAAAAAAAAAAAAAAAAAAAAAAAAAAAAAAAAAAAAAAAAAAAANACCATAGTCAAAATAATAGCTAATGAATAAAGATAAAAAAAAAAAAACACAATATAAGTATTTCACATTGTTTAAGTATTCGTCTCCTCCATTTCAATAATTTATTATTATTATTTTTTTTCGATTAATTCATTATTATTACCTAACTTATTTTAAGTTATCCATTTTAACCCATTATTATAACATTTATCATTGGTTTTAGAGGTAGGGTGAATATTGCCTGGATGATTATTTCCAGAGTACAATAATAACAATTTTTTTTCTTTTTTTCAGGAACCTACTAATGCCATATTTCTCTTACAGATTTTGCCCCCTGGTCCTTGAGAAATATCCCTTATTGTAATGTTTTTGCAAAATTAAAATATTTGAAAATAGTATTCAGAAATCTTCTACTATACTTAAGTGTATGCAATGTATATCTGAGTGGCCACCACACAGATTCAATTCACCGTGGAACACTCAGACAAATGCTTCAGTTAAGAAGACACAAAAATGAATGCTATTACACAAGCCATCATGTCAAGATCTGATTTCAAGATGATGGAGACCCAATATGACCTCAGGAACGTGGTTTGTTCTCGGTCATATTGGGTCTCAAAACTACCACCATGCTTAATGTGAAAGTCATGTGAAAAATAAATAAATAATAATAATAATATCATGTACTGATTCTACCATATAAATTTGACAATTTTTTTGAAAGTCGCCTTGGATACTCAATTGTTCTCACGAGGCTGAGTGAGCCTTAAATATCTAAATCAATCCTTCTTCGACCAAACAACACTCTTACTTAAAAAGAAGAATTACCTGATTTTAGTTTTTGGGCACACCCCTTATAATGAAGAGAAAAAATTCAGCAGGTAAACTGGATTTGAATTCACATTTATTGCATAATATATTATAAGGTGTTCCAACAAGTGTGGGACAATGGGTTGGCTATCTTAGTAAACCATACTGTCGAATTAAGGATTGCAATAATTGGGTTAATGAGCTGGCTATCTTAGTAAACCATATTGTCGAAGTAAGAATTGCAATAGTTGGGTCAATGAGCTGGCTATCTTAGTAAACCAAGTAAACCATATTGTCGAAGTAAGGATTGCAATAATTGGGTTAATGAGCTGGCTATTTTAGTAAACCATATTGTCGAAGTAAGAATTGCAATAGTTGGGTCAATGAGCTGGCTATCTTAGTAAACCAAGAAAACCATATTGTCGAAGTAAGGATTGCAATAATTGGGTTAATGAGCTGGCTATCTTAGTAAACCATATTGTCGAAGTAAGGATTGCAATACTTGGGTCAACGGTCTGGCTATCTTAGTAAACCATATTGTCGAAGTAAGGATTGCAATAATTGGGTTAATGAGCTGGCTATCTTAGTAAACCATATTGTCGAAGTAAGGATTGCAATAATTTTGTTAACGGGCTGGCTATCTTAGTAAACCAAGTAAACCATATTGTCGAAGTAAGGATTGCAATAATTGGGTCAACGGTCTGGCTATCTTAGTAAACCATATTGTGGAAGTAAGGATTGCAATAATTGGGTTAATGAGCTGGCTATCTTAGTGAACCATATTGTCGAAGTAAGAATTGCAATAGTTGAGTCAATGAGCGGGCTATCTTAGTAAACCAAGTAAACCATATTGTCGAAGTAAGGATTGCAATAATTGGGTTAATGAGCTGGCTATCTTAGTAAACCATATTGTCGAAGTAAGGATTGCAATAATTGGGTTAACGGTCTGGCTATCTTAGTAAACCATATTGTCGAAGTAAGGATTGCAATAATTGGGTTAATGGGCTGGCTATCTTAGTAAACCATATTGTCAAAGTAAGGATTGCAATAATTGGGTTAACGGTTTGGCTATCTTAGTAAACCATATTGTCGAAGGAAGGATAGCAATAATTGGGTCAATGGGCTGGCTAATATCTTAGTAAACCATATTTTCGAAGTCAGGATTGCAATAATTTACAACTCAATAAAATGAAAAAATAATCGAATTCATGAAAATGAATGACAAATAATAAAATAATAATAATCACCTTTTCTGTGAGGTAGCAGGAAGCATATGATTATCAAATAAAACGGGATTGAAAATTGTAGAAATTTCGAACGGCTTGGTTGATTTATCAGCTTGTAGTGTAGGTTCAGGCTCAGTTGTTGAGTTTAAATTTACATCCATCATCTCCATTGCGATCTGTTTTACTACGAATTTACCTCGGGATGAAAATTTAATATTTATCATTTCGATATAGAATTATCATTTTTGTAACATTGGGTCTAACATGGGTTACCTAAGAATATATATATATTTAAATGTGCAAAGATATTGTTATCTATTGTATTTATTCAATTGTTCCCTCAGAAGTAATTAATTGCACCCTATTACAAAGTCCAACTGTCCGTCTAGGAACGGTATAGGTTAGCTAGTTTAACTGTGCACTGTTTAACTGTTCTATGAATTGTTATGGCCGTCCTCAGAAATACTCAGCAAACCTTAAGAAAGGAGAAACTATCAGAGAAATAAAAGAATTAATACGCAACCCTTTATCCAGTTATTAAGACTGAACAAAGTGAAGTCTATTTATAACTCCACTATTTTTCTTTAAACATCTGTTTGTTCGTTTTACGTGAACTCTCGAACGGCTTGTACAGATATTTATTATATACATGCCATTTGATGTTTAGTTTTTAGAATGACCCGCGGGTGGCAAACCCGTGAGTCATCATGTTGGCCATTTTAAATGAGTGAGCTTTAATACACTTTGTCTTTATTATTTTTGATTGCAGGGTCTATCTCCACCCATTAGGGTTTTTATTTCAATCCCCGGAGGTCACTTTATACAGATTTTTTATATTCTGCATATTAAAATACAAGAGCTTCTAATTTTGGTTGAGATAAAATTATTTCAATTTTTCTTCTTGAATTGAAAGTGTTTTGGGGTGACGATTCAATTAAGGTAAAAATAAATTAAAACAAAACACTTACCTACCAAAAACACTATTTATAACTAATTATTAAGAACTAGTTTCGAATCATTAGATTCATCAACAGTCTAGTCGAGTCGAAACTAGTTTCTTCATAACTAATTATGAGTAGTGTTTAAAGTAAGTGCTTTGTTTTCATTTATTTTTTTTAAAAAATGAACACTTATTTTGTTTTTTGCGAAATGCAGGTCCAACAAGACAAATCAAATTAATGACTACTCGTACTCTTTATCTTTCCTGAACAAACGTAAGATAAGTAATAGGGTTCAAGTTGCACCTGTAGTATTCGAAGTACGAAATAGCTTCTGTATCATGAGCACACTTTCCCCCGGCAAAGAGTTGAAGTTGAATGACGTGTTAAATCTACCTACATATACGTAAGTTATATAAATTTTAGAATAAAAATTCACTTTATTTTTCAAAAATTTCATTTAATTACATAATAATTATATTTTTACTTTATTGTTTAATAATAACACCAAAACGAACAATTAAAATAACACCGAAGATGTTGAATTGTTTTAGAATAACACTTTTTTTAAATAATTTTTTAAAATAAAATTAATAACTAGTTACCTAGTATTTAATTAAGTGTAACGAGGATTTTTCGCGATGTGTTGAATAGCTGGCAGAAAAACTGTAATTGTCCACAAAACCACATCATGCGGGCGCATAAAATGTTGGAGTTTATCAGAAATTGGTTGATATGCATGAAGTGTTTTCATACGAGACAATACTGTACCTAATAATGGTATGACTAATTACAGAATTGGTATGCATACAACAAGAATGAATCACAGATAAATTAATTGCAGAATAAATAATATTTTTTATTCTTCCTTGTGTCAGCTGGAAGCTAATCCATCTGAACAATACATCAGATTACATCAGTCACCCGCCATTATTAGATCCTGGTTTAAACCCCGGAGGGGACTTTTTTTGACAAGAAGTACACAATTTTTTGAGAACTTTAAGTGGAATCGCACACATATTTTTTACATAGTAAATATATGTACGATTCTCAATAAATCGAAACTTTTTGTGTTAATTAAATGACCAAGGTGAGATCTGAATACACCACCTAAACCATTCGATTGGTCATGACCCCACCAGCCGATAGGGGGNGGGGGGGGGGAGAGGAGGGATCACCCTCCTCCCGACCTAAAGAAATTGAAGGCTGAAACACTTTTCTCAAATTTGAACTTGATAGATACTAATGAATTCCATTTCAATTCTAATTTGTAGCCCCCATCGTCTCTCCTCAACTGGAGATCTGTATCCGTCCCTGACAAACTTTCAACGTCGCTTGGTGGTTTCTGTGTTACCGAACAAAAAGGGGTGAATACTAAGTTTTGATAGCAGAGATTTAAAATATGATAGCAAAATTTTAGAGAACAAAAGCAAAATGGGGAATACCTGAAAAGTGATCAAATTATTTGTCTGCTTTCAAATGTGAGTCGACACATTAAAAGTGTTTCTTTTTCTAAAAAGATTTTGAAAAATTGAACAAAAATGGGTTTCCCATGTTAATATGGAACCACGAAAATAGTCGTAGATACAATTTTATCGTTGATTACGATAAAATTTTAAAAATAAGCTCTGATTGAGGACCTGGACACAACTATAAATTTAGAATTTCGAAAAAAGAATCACATTTGAGAACATACAAAATATCTAGATTTCAAATATTCCCACAAATTCAAGTAGTCCTGCTTGACCGAATTGATAATAGCTGTAAGGCGAAATCGGCTCCTATAAAATATTTTACTTTGATCTGTAGAACAATCCAATAGTGACATCATCGTGTCCGATGTATGAGGATGCAGCTCTAAATAATTTGTTGTTTGCTACACAAGTTTTTAATTGTCATCATACATCTCATCTTGGAGGCCAATAATTGATATTGGCCCCCCAGAACCATGTCAATCACTGCTTATCGACTTCGGGTTTAAATTAAGGAAAATAGACAATGATTCGGGATGCAGTGAACAGTGTCTATATTTTTAAACAATTTCATGAAAGACAGCAGTAGCAATGCATTGGTGTTGCGAGAATAGAAGGGGGGAGTGTTATTCATCTTTGAGCTCTAGATGGAAAAAGCCTTTCAGAATTGACCTAGTTTATAAAATAGCTCTTAAGCTCTTTTAG
Organism: Pachypsylla venusta; assembly: GCA_012654025.1. Taxonomy (NCBI): domain Eukaryota; kingdom Metazoa; phylum Arthropoda; class Insecta; order Hemiptera; family Aphalaridae; genus Pachypsylla; species Pachypsylla venusta. Next base: position 15,848,282 of record CM022877.1, on the reverse strand, counting down.
GAAACACCAACTATGTGGAAATATTTTCGGAAGACAATTATTTTCAGTATTGAATTATTAATTTTCTAATATTCAAAGGTCATAAGGTTATCTCATTCAGAATTTTGTATGCACGAGCACTATCTTGTGGAGGGAGATAATGTCTATATGTACAATAATTTCAATAACTGGTATTTTCAAACTTCAATAACTATATTGATTTTTNAAAAAATCCCCCCCCCCCAAAAAAAAATATCGGGTCTCATTAGACCCTAACTTTGACATATATATACCAAATTTTAAGTCTCTGGCTCTTAGCATTCTCTTTTTAGACAGGATTAATTAAAACCGCTAGCGGTATATTTGATTGCACCCATAAGATTCGAAGTTTACTGAGACCCCAAATATGACATAGGTACATACCAAATTTCATGTCTCTAGATCTTACCATTTTCTTTTAAGACAGCAATTTTTTAGGGGGGGGGGGGGGGNGGGGGGAGGATTTTTAGTTTCTCTTCCTATAGAATATAAAGTATTGTAATCGTGCAGAAAATTTGGATATTTTTTGGCCTAAAAATTCGTTTGAGGAGAACCTGAAACCTAACATAAAGATCAATCCTATTCATATTTTGAAGTTTAGAAATATTTGGATCCATGGGTTTTGACAAACGTCATCTATGGGAAAAAAACCTATGTGGTTGCGTCTTCGTCAGGGCCCCGCCAATGGGACCATTCAAATGACTATCACTTTTAAAAGAAACGGCCCCGTTTATTCATATTAAACCCAGCGCGGTCCCAAAAATAAAATTTTAAATTATTATTATTATTTTTTTTTTAAATGGACCCATGGGGGTGTACCTATGTCGAGGGGCTCGCTAGGGGGCCCTAACAAGCTCTTTGAAATACGAAATCCTTTAAAAAAAAACGGTTCGGTATAGTTACATGAAATTCAAAACAAATACTGTCTATAGAAGACCAAGAAGCCAAGGACATCACATTTGGGCCAAATCTCTAAAATCCAAACCACATAACCAATTTTGATGAAATTTAAATCTGGTAATCATAGCAATATTTTAACTAAAGGCATTGGTTCGTGGAGGCGTAACTTCACCAGGGGCCCCGTTGAGACCCCTCAGCAGGGTCCCAACAACGAATAAATATACATGCTTCTAATTTTGAATTGTCCAATTTTTGGTATTCTGAAGAAATTTTGTTTTCTAGGCCCTGGCAGGGGACCCCAATTGTAAAAATATAAAAGTCATCCCATTTTGTAAAATGGGATGACTGACAGATATATAATTCGTCTTGATAAAATTTTGTATATTGAGTTAACCGAGAATTTTATTAGATAATGTTTTTAACTACAAAATGACGACATTGTTCAATAAAATGGAAAATGAATTGTGTACTCGTAAACATTTTTTTTACGTTTATATTAAAACTAGCAGAATACGCCCGCTTCGCTTGGCGCCTTAGAGGCATGGCCGTTTATAGTTCCAACCCCCTTCTTTTCGCGATAAAAAGTAGCCTATGTCCTTTCCTAAAGTTTAGTCTATCTCCATACCAAATTTCATCAAAATCGGTTCAGTAGT
>CM022877.1:15824189-15846155 GCA_012654025.1 Pachypsylla venusta | reverse complement strand
CGGTCACTAAGAAGGTGCCCAAATTTCAAAATTGGGCCAAAATTTACCTCATAAGGTACACGAAAAAAACAAATTCCAAAATGATCCTCAGAGTGTCCTGAACAAGAAATCATATCGTAAGAAACGGTTTATGGGGGCTTTCGACCACTAAGAAGACTTTTTGGAAAAAGGACCAAAATTTACCTCATAAGGTACACGATGAAACTAAATGCCAAAATGATCCTCAGGGTATCCCGAACAAGAAACCATAACGTAAGAAACATATTCTGGGGGCTTTCGACAACCAAGAAGCCTTTTTCGTGGGAAAAAGGCCAAAATATATCTACCTCATAAGATACAACACAAGGAAAATGGTACATTTTGATATGCAAAATATACCATTTGCATATCAAAATGTACCAACGTTGTTAGTGTTGTGACTGTGAGCTTAATTTCAACGGCCATCTGTACAATTTTCAGCGGGGTATCTTCGTTTCGAAGATTGGACCCTCCCATTCTCTGGTAAATACTACAGTAGGTTTATTTTGTTAAAAATGAATAGCAAGTGAACGCCTGGTATCTATATTCATACAACATAATTATTTAATTTAATCTTCGTACACGTACAGTATATTGAACTGCGAAATTGCATACCTATTTGAGACACAATTACCTACTCAATATACTAGCATTGGTAAATCCAAGGTTTGATAATATTTCTGGTGCAGTGCGATGTTTAGAACCAGAATGAGGATCCCTACTAAGTCTTAAGACTAATATTTCTGTGAACAGTGGATTTAAAAAAATGATACCAGGCCAAAAATCTATTCGGCAACTTCAAAGAAGATAATAAAATGGCCATACTAAGTAGTTTGGACTGGCCGTTCGATATAAATCATGGAACGAACAAACAAACAGATGTTTAAAGCGTGGTCAGTACTTGGATGGGTGACCGCTTGGGAACACGACGTATCGTTGGCTCTTTTTTCCGGCCCAACCCAGGCTGGGTGAGGTCAATGTGGGTAGCTGGTTTGCAAGTTTCCAGCGAATGGAGGCTGACCAATAGATGTTAAAGAGACGTTATAAGCTAAATAAAAAAAAAAAAAATCTCACTTCGTTCGATCGGCAATGATGATTTGATGATATCAATCTATAGGAATTCCGAAATTCTCAAATATACTTTGCAACTTGGGAAACACTTTTGTTCTCTCTTGCCTCAATTCGATCTTTATGTTCAACCAATAAAACAATATTTATGTAGCTACATAACTATGTAAGTACCTGCTTGTAAAACGTGTAGCACAATTGATATATTCATGAATAATTAACTAAAACATTAAAACAATAGAAATAGGGTAGGAAAAAAAATCTTAAATGAAAATTCTGGTACAAAAATAAATTTCTGCCTTTCATTCTCTTCATCTATTCGCATGCCCTAATAACATTGAAAAAGACTAAATTCGTTCTATTTTGTTTTTGTCTATGGTCACTAATTTATTTGTCTATCCATAAAAACAAGCAACAGAAAAAACAAAGAAAAAACGTAATACCTACAACAAATCAAAAGGACCGTAAGTTCAAAAAAACTTACAGCTCTGAAACTATTCTGACGGCATCATAACACAACACTTAAAGAATATTTTACGTCCCAACATGACAAAAAGAGAGAACTGTAAGTTCAAAAGAAACACACAGCTCTGAAAATTATCTGAAAAACAAGAATAATTAAAAAATAACACAACATTTAATGAACGTAGAGAACAGTAAGTCCAAAAGAAACTTACAGCTCTCTAAATTATCTGACAACAATAATCACACAACCTTTAGAAAAAATTTACGGCACAACATGATAACAGGGAGAACGGTAAGTTTAAAAGAAATTTACAGTTCTGAAAATATTCCAACAGCAATTACGACTATAATATTACAACTTCCAATGAATTAGTTATCAGCCTCTGCAGATCAGTTGGTTGGGTTCGATGCTGTTGAATTCAATGACATGGAAGTGTATTTTGGAAGAGAGCATATTTATAATACCTTCCTTTTAATAAATAATTTACGGCACCAATTGACAAAATCAAAGAGAACCGTAAGTTAAAAGGAAACTTACCGTTCTGAAAATATTCTAACAGCAATCATAACACATGCATTGAACATTCTCTTAGAGTTTCCAACAAAAGACTGACCGAACAAGTGCCTCTATTATTAGGAATGTACGAGTAAGTAGGCGATGAGGTTAGCATCGACTTTTGAATGAATTATTGATGGCGGTATTGAAAAGGGAAACTTGCAAGTTCAGTATGGTACTAAATAAAGAATAAGAATAAAGCTCGCTCGTGTACTAACTCGTATTATAAAGAAAATTTCCTTACCACGAGATTTTACCTTTTTTCTTGCAATGCTGTGATGATTAATTTTTTAATGCTTATATTATTTGCTGAATTTAAGGTTTCAACAATATTACAATTTCTGAAATTTTCATGTTTTCCTATATTTTTAATATTGCAATATCAGATCACTGAAGTTAAGCAACTCCGTTCTGTTTTATTATTCGGATGGTGGAAGTGCTAATACCACGTGTTATTGGATGTAAAAATAGGTTGCTTCCCAAATTTACTTCAATATCACCAAATTAGTCAAAGATTGTAGGGATCTATAGATACCCACATATCACTAAATTGTATAATAAAATTATACAATTTACTGTCATTAAAATTTCAATTAAAAGGAAAATGAGATTATAATACAATAAGAAAATGTAGACGTAGAAAACGTTGTTACAATGCTGGAAATAATTAATTTCAACTCGAACGAACGACCCTAGGCACGAAACGCCTGTCTTTAATAAAATGAGCTATTTTGGTCGGTCAGAAAAAATAAGAATTTTAATTTTAATAAGAATGATCATTTTTTGTTTAAACTCTCTAGTAGTAATTCTGTGAACTGTAGACCTCATTCAAATTCACCAGATTAGGCCCCCCTCTGGCTTTTTCCTCTTCCCCATTGCCACGATTGAGGAGGTAAAAATCAAATCACTGAGAGAGCTTAAGGATAAGGACATACCAAAAAGTGCATATCATAAGTGCTTCGAGGTTTGGCACAAGTGTATTATATCTGAGGGGGATTACCTTTACTATATCAGATGAATAAATTGATATTTTCTGAAAACAATGAAATTCAGCTTATTTTTTTAACAGCGTAGTTATCTTTAGTGCTCGTATTCATTCAAGGTATCCGATATTAATATGAGTTCTACTAATATTCTGATAAATTAGTTTGTAGGACTTCATAGTATGAATACTGAAACACATTTCCATTATTATTAGAGTGAAATTTTCCGGCATTGGGCGGGGCGGGGTAGCAGGGGGCCAAAAGAATAAGAAGGGACGAAAATGAGGAAAGATAAGGTGTATGTAGGGGCGGGGGGATTAAAGTGGACACACCTGTTGACTGTTGACACAGTTGCTATAGTAAATTCCTGTCAAATCAGATAAATTCTTGTGAAATCAGCGAAACCATATTACTGCATTGGAAGTTAGAGTCGTACTGTTATAGTGTCAGCTTGCACTGAATAGATCTACCAGTTAGTAGGTACATAGATTTATTATTTTTGTTTTAATGATGTTGACGCTGGCTATCATAAATAATACTCCACCCCATCCACTTTGATTTTTTAATTTCAAGGTAAGTAGGATACTACAAAGAAATCTATTTGTAATGTGTCCAGGGGGGATATAGAGGGGGAGTAGACTCGGACTTCAAAGCGCTACCTTAATTCCATGTGATCTAGAATCAGGGTTTGAATCGAAAATCAAGAAGCTTGTTGGTTCGAATCGAGATCATGCATGACTCCTTATTAGAAAAAAAGGAATAGCCACTGTAATACACAATATAAATATCTTTGTAGCCCAGCGTCCATGGCACGTTGAATACACCAGTTCCCGTTAGATCACTGAATGACCAGCGAAGTTGTACCTTGTGGGTGTCCGCGTGGGTTCGCGCACTCGTGATGCTGTCTTTTTTCCGGCCCAACCCAGGCTGGGTGAGGGCAGTGTGGGTAGATGGTTTGCAAGTTTCCAGCGAATGGAGTGTAAAACCTCCGTCTTGAATGACCAAAAGATGTTAAAGGGACGTTAAACCAAATAAAAAAAAATATATCTTTGTGAGATAATTTTAAAAAAATCATTTTTAATTTCTGAAGAACGCCGGACAGCTCAGAGGATCGGCACCTGCGCTGACCGGAGTAAATTTTAAAATTGTCACAACGGATTGTTCTTCTTTAATTTTTGGAATCTCCGTAAAAACAATAAAAATCCAAAATCTTGGAATCCTAATTTATTACCATTGATATCATCAAAACTTGTAACTACGCTTGATTTTTATTCCAGATCGACAGTTTATTTGAAATCTCAAATATCAGCTTGCTGAGCACATTGCATATTTATTACTATATAAGCAGGCGTTCACAAAAATCAACATAATTTATACTCGATACCTAGAAATCCGTTCCATCATTCCACGACATTTCAGAAACCACGGCTGGACCGTGAAGGAAGCACTTCACTAGGGATCACAGCCGGACACACACACACAATGTGAGACAGGCACACACACTTTCTATTTGTCATATTGATCAAATCAGAAGAAGATAATAAAATTTAAAATATAAAACACTTATGTAGGGCAGTGTTTAAAAAGACAACAAAAATAATATTGAGAGATAAAATTCAATAGAGGTGTGAGAGAGAGGTAAGGAAACAAGAAAAATCTGGTTTTACAATGCCTTGGTTAGGGTGTTAAGGGAAATCAATAAAAAATGAATTTATTTGGGAGCAATATTAAGGAGAGTAAGATTTCAATTTGAACATGTGCAGGTCCGGTGGGCTGTTGTACCAGCGAACCTGCACATTTTTTTTGCCTTAACTTCTATTGGTCTCTCGTTAACATCTATTGGTCATTTGAGACAGAAATTGTACCCTACATTCGTGGAAACTTACAAACAAGCCACCCCCATTGACCTCATCCAGCCTGGGTTGACCCGCAATTAACCCGCATCTAATGGGTGTGTTTTATAATTCGTCATCCATTTAGTAAAACCTCGCTGAACGTTGCTTAACTTCAGTGATCTAACGGGAACTTTTATATTTAATTGGCATAGACGCTGGATTTTATTTGTCAATTTAGTTGCTTTAACTGCGAGTTCGTTCGCGTTTAGTTTTTTTAATTGGTTGTAAAATTATTTTTATTACTTCAGAAAATAGAGCAGAAAACCAAATAGCTAAATTAGAACAAGACTATGCCAAGAAATAATTATTAAAATTTTCAGTAAAGAAGAAATACCTAGTGTTCACTGAGACATATAAATTCCCTTTATGAAACTTGTATGGATTTTATGAAACTTGGTATGGACAGTTATTTTTTTTTAAATGTATATCTCTTTGTTTTATTATGTCGCAACTTTAGTGGGCATCATTGCATTACAAGGTATTCTCAACAATCATCACTCCAATATCACTAAGCCGAAGCTATACTTAACAATTTCCTTATAATGCTACCACTTGTCGCTATTACCATAGCTACTCAATTGTCCTCAGAAGGCTGAGTTACCCCCAATCACAACCAGACCAAGAAGAAAATTTGAAAAAAAAACCTTATTCAAATTTTCGACCCGTCCAGGAATCGAAACTGGAACCTCGTTGGTGCAAGCCGAGTGTGATGCGCACTCTGCTACGGAGACGTCCGGACATTACGGTATGGACATTAATGAAACTTGGTATGGACATTAATGAAACTTGGTGTGGACATTATGAAACTTGGTATGGACATTAATGAAACTTGGTATGGACATTATAATACTTGGTATGGACATTAATGAAACTGGGTATGGACATTCATTATGTTCATAGAATTTGGATCTTATTGGGCCACCAGGTTATCATAGTGGCAATGTTAACAGAGAGAAATCTACTGTTCAGAAAACTACTAGTATTGGTAAGGATTGTGACTCACACCAACCACACCAACATCAACGCAGTCAGTTATCAACTATTCCCAATGTCTTTCAAATTGCAGAACAAACAATAACCAGAAAAATCTGGATTTGCATGGATTTGGTAAGCAAGAAAACTGGTTTCAGAAGTAAACTTAGGTAATACTGTATTGATTCCAACTATTTATATTAAATACTGCAATAGGAAGTGTGACATCGAGACCACTGTCAGTATCAACCGCAAAACAAACATTACGAAGGTGCTAATCTGAGCGTTAGTAACAAACAAACAACATGATTATTTGGTTCAAGATGCTGTTCGTGTACTTTTACGTCAAATGGTGGACAAACACAATAACAATATATTTTAGGTCGCAATAAAGAATCGTCCTCAGTCTGAAATAAATGATCGTCCTCAGTCGGAAAACCGTACTAGACTTCATCTTCCTTCTTTCAAATAAATTTGTCAACATTCGGCTGTTGTTTTCACGCTGTATTGAACACTCCGTATTTATAGTAAAAAAAAACATTTCAATTAGATTTGACAGCCTTCGACTATTGTCACAGCTCTTTAGTAAAATATTAATTAAATTAGATTTGACAGCCTTCAATTGTTGTCACGGCTCCTTAATAAAATATTAATTTAATTACATTTGGCATCCTTCGATTGTTGTCACAGCTATTTAGGAAGTATTACTTTCATTGGATTTGACAGCCTTCGGCTGTTGTCACAGCTCTTCAGTGAAATATTAATTTCATTGTATTTGCAGCCTTCGGCTGATGTCACAGCTCTTCAGTGAAATATTAATTTCATTGGATTTGCAGCCTTCGGCTGTTGTCACACCTCTTTAGTGAAATATTAATTTCATTGGATTTGCAACCTTCGGTTGTTGTCACAGATCTTTAGTGAAATATTAATTTCATTGGATTTGCAGCCTTCGGCTGTTGTCACAGCTCTTTAGTGAAATATTAATTTCATTGGATTTGCAGCCTTCGGCTGTTGTCACAGCTCTTTAGTGAAATATTAATTTCATTGGATTTGCAGCTTTCGGCTGTTGTCACAGCTCTTTAGTGAATAATATTAATTTCATTGGATTTGCAGCTTTCGGCTGTTGTCACAGCTCTTTAGTGAATAATATTAATTTCATTAGATTTGCAGACTTCGGCTGTTGTCACAGCTCTTTAGTGAATAATATTAATTTCATTGGATTTGCAACCTTCGGCTGTTGTCACAGCTCTTTAGTAAAGTATTAATTTCATTGGATTTGCAGTCTTCGGCTGTTATCACAGTTTTTTAGTGAAGCATTAATTTCATTGAATTTGTAGCCTTCGGCTGCTGTCACTGCTCTTCAGTGAAATATTAATTTCATTAGATTTGAAGACTTCGGCTGTTGTCACAGCTTTTTAATAAAGTATTATTTTATTGGATTTGCAGCCTTCGGTTGTTGTCACAGCTCTTTAGTGAAATATTAATTTCATTGGATTTGCAGCCTTCGGCTGTTGTCACAGCTCGTTAGTAAAATAGTAATTAAATTAGATTTAACAGTCTTCGGCTGTTCTCACAAATCTATAATAAAATACTGATTTAATTACATTTGGCAGACTTCGATTGTTGTCACAGCTCTTTAGGAAGTATTAATATCATTGGATTTGGCAGCCTTTGGCTGTTGTCACAGCTTTTTAGTGAAGTAATAATTTCATTGGATTTGCAGCCTTCGGCTTTTGTCACAGCTATTGGTGTTTAAAAAAGATTTGAATAAGATTAGACAGCCTTCGGCTGTTATCGCAGCTATTGGTGCTAAAAAAAGATTTGAATAAGATTAGGTAGCCTTCATCTGTTGTCGCAGCTCTTTGGTGCAAAAAAAATTTGAATTAAGATTAGGCAGAATTCTGCTGTTGTCGGAGCTCTTTAGTGAAAAAAACATTTGAACTACAATAGGCAGCCTTCGGCTGTTGTCGCAGCTCTTTGGTGGAAAAAGATATATGAATTAGATAATGCAGCCTTCGGCTGTTGTCGCACTGAAGTGCTAACAAATTGATTTCAATTAGATTATGCAGCCTTAGGCTGTTGTCGCAGCTCTTTGGTGAAAAAGAAAATTGAATTAGATAGACAGGCTTCGGCTGTTGTCGCAGTTTTTTAGTGAAATTATTTTTCAATTAGATTGGCTTTGTGCCTGTTTTAAATCTTATCAAAATTGAAATCATATTGCTAGGATTAGGAAAGTGGCCCGAATTTAAGATTTGCAGCCCTAAAGTTTCCCGAGATGAAGATAGCCCCCTAGGAGCTAATTATTTGTCGGTGATATTTTACAAAGAGAGTATGTGTTAAATTTCATGTAAATTAGACTGATATTGCCACTTTTAGAGATGTAACCCGAATTTGAGGTTTAGCGCCCTAAAAGCCCCCAGATGAAGATAACCCCATAGGACCCAAAATATGATGATAATATGTTACAAAGAGTGTCTGTTTCAAATTTCATGAAAATTGGAGCTATATTGCAACTTTTAGAGAAGTGACCCGAATTTCAGGTTTGGTGCCATAAAAGTCCCCCAGATGAAGATAGCCCCATAAGACCCAAAAATTGTCGATAATATGTTACAGAGAGTGTCAGTTTTAAATTTCATCAAAATTGGATCTCTATTGCCACTTTTAGAGAGGTGACCCTAATTTCTGGTTTGGTGCCATAAAGGATCCCCAGATGAAGATAGCCCCATGAGTCCCAAAATTTGTCGATGATATGTTACAGAGAGTGTCAGTTTTAAATTTCATCAAAATTGGAGCTCTATTGTGACTTTTAGAGTGGTGACCCTGATTTCCGGTTTGGTGCCATAAAGGGCCACCAGATGAAGATAGCCTTATGAGTCCCGAAATTTGTCGATGATATGTTACAAAGAGTGTCAGTTTTAAATTTCATCAAAATTGGAGCTCTATTGTCACTTTTAGAGAGGTGACCCTAATTTCCGATTTGGTGCCATAAAGGACCCCCAAGATGAAGATAGAGACCCAAAATTTGTCGATAATATGTTACAGAGAGTGTCAGTTTTAAATTTCATCAAAATCGGACTAATAATAAAGTCTGTAGATGCGCGAACACGATTTGCGGAGGACGGACACATATTTTTTCTAAACCCGTTTTTTTTTACTTACCTATACTTCGTATAAGGGAGGATAAAGTAAAAAACCTAATGACGAGTTTTTTCTTTTGGACAGTCACAAAGCTTTATCTCAGGAAGGACAGGAGGTCGCTAGTTGCTAGTTAAAATTTTGAAGATTTTGACTTGTTTACCACAGCGCAACTGAACGGGACTGACAAATGAACTCAAGATTTGCTGATTCTTTAGCGTATGTCTCAATCACTCATCTATCTTTAATGACAAATAGTTGTGTGAACTGCATCCTCAATCAATAAATAACGCCAGCATTATGAGTGATAAACTAAAACCTCGGTTGATATAATCATCATCATCTTCAGTGTCCGATGTTACCTTTTTCATTTCGCTGTAATTTTTGAAATCTTTTCTGGTGTAGACATGTTTGAAGAGAGAAGTTCTTGGTCGTCCACATCTTTTCAATCCTTGGGCTTTCTCAAGGATTGAAAATGTTGGAAATGAAGTTGTCCTGCCGAATAAGGTAGTCAATAAGTATAAACTTCCTTAGTTCAATAGTTTTGATAAGGTTTCGTTTTTCTTCTATCTCCCTCAATTTTTTTTTGTTTATTCTCTTCTATTTCCAAGATATTTTCAACATCCTTCTCCATAACCACATGTCCATCGCCTCCGGTCTTTTCTTTCCATTTTTGCCTAAAGTTCATGCCGCACAGTCATAATTCAAGGTCTTAATAAATTTCTTTATATGCTAATTTCATTGCTTATGATATTGACGGATAATAAATCGGCGTAAAGGTCCCATGATTAAAGGTAGAAATTTTTTGCCTTACAGTGTACATACGAAATAAGGAAGGACAAATTCGAAAGAATAAAATCGAAGGGGTGACGTTTTAAGGATCAAAAACACAGCCCAAAATATGAAAATTTATTTTGAATTAAAAAAATACCTTAGAATAAACCCACTCAAAATTATATCCAAAACCATCCGCAAAAGATTTTACCATATTATTATTTCAGAAGAAAAAAACAAACTACGTTATTTTGGACAAAAGAAATTCAGCCTATCAATACTTATAAAACGCAAAGCCCAGGTCGGTATACTGACTTAGTGACTGACTGACTAATAATCACCGTAGCTCCACGATTTCTGAACCTAGAGACCTTAAACTTACACAGATCCCTTTTAGTATATAAAAGCGTAATAAGAAAGCAAACATTTTTAGCGGGTCTTTTTCCAATTTTTTTCTGGGCAAACTAAAGGAGACAACAAAATATGACTGAGAATGGACCCCCCCCCAAAAAAAATAGTATAAGACCCCATAAAAAATATAAATTCCGGTTTCTCCCCGATTCATGGACAGTTTTCACCACCGAAAAATCGGAAATGAGAAGTAAGACTTCGGGTTGAGCGAGAAAGCTGAAATTCTATACAAAGGTGTTCCGCAGTACAAAAAGTCATATCCTTGAATAAAATATTGAATTTTCAAAACAGGAGTGGTGCTCACTCCGGGGGTGGATTCCACCAAAAACCCATAATTAAGAAGTATCACTTCAGGATGAGCGAGAAAGTTGGAATTTGATCAAAAGGTGTCCCGTAGTGCAAAAGCAAAAATCCTTGAGTAAAATATTGAATTTTTTAAGTAGGAGCCGTGCTCACGCTGGGGGTAGATTCCACCAAAAATCCACAATTGAGAAGATTTAATTTGGCGATCTCGAAATTGTTGTTGACTTTCGTAACCGTAGCGAAGAACGGAAAAGGGCTAGTAATATTATAAGTTAATACAGCCACGGAAAAGACTAATCAGCTAATTTTACGTTAAAACGCGCCTAACTAACTTTATTCCTAATACATATATTCTCTAGGACATTAAGGCAGAACTGTCGTTATTAATGTCATTGACGTTATCCGGTGCTAGGAGTATACCGCTTTTATTTTTGTTATTCCGTGACGTTGGATGATCAACTCTGAGGTCAAGGTTGTTTGGTTTGCTCTCACACTCTCTCCGCTCTTTGTCTCATATATGTAAACAAAACCAGAAATGACAATATGTGATATCAATAGACCCAGACAAGTCAATTGGAAAGTGATCAATTCAATGGAACAAGAAGACGAAGAATTGAATTCTTTTAAACGCATCCTTTGGATTCATATGATTGCAATAACTACTTTAAATGTCAGGCCCCGATTAAAATATTTTGACAACATAGGAAATCTGTCTTCACCCTAACTAGACACCAAAATATCCTTCACCAAATCCTCGAAAAGATCAATTTATTTCCGATTAAAAAGAAGAAGATTATCAGAAAATTGAAAATAGCAAAAGCTAGAAATATATTTAGGTAGGTATTTACTGAAGAAAAAAAAAATCGTATTCGTGTGCCAAATTCCTTGCACCTTGTCCTTGCACCTTGCACCTGAGCATCCTCTCAAATTTTTGTGCTTGATTTCTGAACAAGCTTGATCTCGTTTTTGTCCAGGATTAGACCATGAATAACCCCATGTATATGTATACATGTATAGTGGTCACACACTACATGTGAGAAGTTGCATTCTGAAATCATATGTTGAATAATTTGATCACCCTCATGCGCGGATATAGGGGAGGGCACAGGGGGCATGTGGGGCACGTGCCCCCCAGTTTTTTTTTAAGCGGGCGGTGTTTCTCAAATTTCATTATACCTAATCACGTTTTTTTTTTTAAATATCAAATGAATGGTGATCCGCTGCGTCTTTTATCCCATTGAGAGGGAGGGGCATGGGCCCCTAAATTATTCCCAAACCTGAGACTAAATAGAAATACGTAAATAAAAAAAATCATTACGCTTATAAAATCGCTTATCACCCTTATGAAAGGTATTTGTGGTAAGCTTTACAGCCTTTGACAAATTAGGTATCGTACCTCGATAAACATTGCATTAAAAAGTACTGCCAAGGACTCAAACCCCAGTCTCTAGGTTACGAAATTTTCTATTAGGTATATAGTGAAATTGTGCCGCCCCCCCCAAAACAAGAGGCTATATCCGCGCATGATCACCCTCCCAGGTCTAATATGGTCGCAATGGAAGCCCATGATATTCGGGTATTTTCAAGACCACAATGTCCAGTGATTGCTCCAAAAACTTAAGATTAATTAATACGTAGATACAATTTGTTGACTTTGTTTCTATTTCTGTTAAAATGACACACATGTTGCACACAATGTGCAGATGTTATCAAAGAAAGGGAAAAATAATATTTTTCTATGATAATGCTAGTGGGACGATGAAGGCTATGGAGCAACACATCAACATTTTCATGCTGTGTGCAATACCTATATGATCTTATGTGTAGGTCCCAATTCGCGTTTTTTTGGTCGTGACGTTAAATGTCGTCAAAAAAAAAAAAAAAAAAAAAAAAACGAGATGGACGATTTTGTTTCCACTTGAAAAATAACGTTCATAAGTCATCAGTGTTCTTATGAAATCTCAAAACGTACTGAAAGGAGAGGCAAACTTGCAAAAAAAAAACGTGACGACAAAAAATTGTAAAGTGCTAGTGGGAACGAGGTATGCTAGTGACTAGTAAGGAGTGCAATGTGGATATTTTGGCTTTAATACTGAAACTTTGGAATCGATATGGAGAAAAGCTTCAAATTTGATATTGTTACACGTGTCAAGAGACTTTAGTCCGTAATCAATGTAAATCCTCGATAACAAACCAAGATACTTGAAACTCAGGTTCCCTCCTCTAATTATGTACGTACGGAATGCGCTTTTAAGTTGAAGCAAGTTATTGCTAAAATGTTAAGGATAAAGGAAAGTAGATATCTCCCGAAAACTGTAATTTCAGTCTCCGCCCCGAATAATGGCCTGATTTCGACGAGAAAATTCCGCGGCATTCATCTAGTATCTTGAAATAAAATGTTGAATTTTCTTAAGAAGAACCTACTTTAACATAAATAACTAGGGGTATCGCTGTAAGTGATCAACACTGAACTTGGACTGATTTAATTGAAATTTGGTATGCACTTATATTTTCCAAATGGTACCAACATACCAAATGTCTCGTTGTACCTTGAAGGATAGTGTTACTTTTAGTCACTCAGTCAGACTAGTCAGAGTGGAAGAATTTAAGAACGCCTTCGTTGAGCAATATGAATATTGAACAGAGAGAACGAGATGAAAGTGAACTCATCAAAAAAAACAATTCCCTCCCACCATCTCAGTCTCACCGACTGAGTTTGGTACTTTGCCAAAGTTGCAATGGGATATAAAAACTAGGAACATCATAGCAAAACGAACACTCATAACATTGACCTTGTGAGAGAGAAAGAAAATCAAGCAAAACGCTAGTTTTGCAACTCCAAGTAAAACAAAACGAGCGTGGTATAAGTACGCTAAACCTAGTTTGTAGGTATCAATTTTTTCCCCCGGGCACTTGGCGCACATTTAAAAGTTAGTAGAAAAACACGCAGTAATATTCAGATAATATGTGCGCCAAGTGCCCGGGGAAAAAAATTGATAGTAGTTTTTTTTGTAGCTTCCCCACCACCTATGGGGCAAATATTTTACAGGTGACCTGAACTTGGCATACATATGATATCACCTCCTTTGTAGGCAAATAATGTTGGTGTGACATGAACTTGGCACTCATATGATATCACCTCCTTTGTAGGCAAATAATGTTGGTGTGACATGAACTTGGCACTCATATNCACTCCAACCCCCGACATAACATTGACGTTGTGAGAGAGAAAAAAAATAAAATACAACACTGCCTTGGTTCAACAAATCTGATTTGATAAAAACAGGGTTTACACAGCGAGTCCCAGAATGACCGGTCACTCCAACCCCCGACATAACATTGACGTTGTGAGAGAGAAAAAAAATAAAATACAACACTGCCTTGGTTCAACAAATCTGATTTGATAAAAACAGGGCTTACACAGCGAGTCCCAGAATGACCGGTCACTCCAACCCCCGACATAACATTGACGTTGTGAGAGAGAAAAAAAATAAAATACAACACTGCCTTGGTTCAACAAATCTGATTTGATAAAAACAGGGTTTACACAGCGAGTCCCAGAATGACCGGTCACTCCAACCCCCGACATAACATTGACGTTGTGAGAGAGAAAAAAAATAAAATACAACACTGCCTTGGTTCAACAAATCTGATTTGATAAAAACAGGGTTTACACAGCGAGTCCCAGAATGACCGGTCACTCCAACCCCCGACATAACATTGACGTTGTGAGAGAGAAAAAAAATAAAATACAACACTGCCTTGGTTCAACAAATCTGATTTGATAAAAACAGGGTTTACACAGCGAGTCCCAGAATGACCGGTCACTCCAACCCCCGACATAACATTGACGTTGTGAGAGAGAAAAAAAATAAAATACAACACTGCCTTGGTTCAACAAATCTGATTTGATAAAAACAGGGTTTACACAGCGAGTCCCAGAATGACCGGTCACTCCAACCCCCGACATAACATTGACGTTGTGAGAGAGAAAAAAAATAAAATACAACACTGCCTTGGTTCAACAAATCTGATTTGATAAAAACAGGGCTTACACAGCGAGTCCCAGAATGACCGGTCACTCCAACCCCCGACATAACATTGACGTTGTGAGAGAGAAAAAAAATAAAATACAACACTGCCTTGGTTCAACAAATCTGATTTGATAAAAACAGGGTTTACACAGCGAGTCCCAGAATGACCGGTCACTCCAACCCCCGACATAACATTGACGTTGTGAGAGAGAAAAAAAATAAAATACAACACTGCCTTGGTTCAACAAATCTGATTTGATAAAAACAGGGCTTACACAGCGAGTCCCAGAATGACCGGTCACTCCAACCCCCGACATAACATTGACGTTGTGAGAGAGAAAAAAAATAAAATACAACACTGCCTTGGTTCAACAAATCTGATTTGATAAAAACAGGGCTTATACAGCGAGTCCCAGAATGACCGGTCACTCCAACCCCCAACAAAATTTTATCTATATATGATGGTAATTTTAAGTTGATATCTCAACACGGGAAGGTGTTCATGATCACCCTGTAGGTAAACATATTAATTTTTTCACGATAAAATGATCTCGTTATTTCTACGAGTGAACCATACTTCATGATCACCCTGTAGGTAAACATATTCACTTTTTCACGATAACATAGTCTCGTTATCTCTACGAGTGAACCATACTTCATGATCACCCTGTAGGTAAACATATTAATTTTTTCACGATAAAATGATCTCGTTATCTCTACGAGTGAACCATAGAAAATTGACCTTGGTTCAACAAATCTGATTTGATAAAAACAGGGGTTATACAGCGAGTCCCAGAATGACCGGAAAAAAGATCATACTTCATGATCACCCTGTAGGTAAACATATTCACTTTTTCACGATAAAATGATATCGTTATCTCTACGAGTGAACCATACTTCATGATCACCCTGTAGGTAAACATATTCACTTTTTCACGATAAAATGATCCCGTTATCTCTACGAGTGAACCATACTTCATGATCACCCTGTAGGTAAACATATTCACTTTTTCAAGATAAAATGATCACGTTATCTCTACGAGTGAACCATACACATTACGCCAGTAGAAGTTATCAATAAATCTCTATGACTGTACATATATTAGTCATGTAAATATACTTCCATGAGAAGGTTCATGCGAATATAATAACAATAGCTCCCTTCTCATTAAATGTATGTCAATTCTGATACCTGACAGCTAGAACCAATTCCACCTCTCTTAAGACCTTCATGAGTTTAATTTTAAACAATAGGTGCTGCTTTGTTTTGAATCAATGATTTG
This sequence comes from Pachypsylla venusta, assembly GCA_012654025.1. Taxonomy (NCBI): domain Eukaryota; kingdom Metazoa; phylum Arthropoda; class Insecta; order Hemiptera; family Aphalaridae; genus Pachypsylla; species Pachypsylla venusta. The sequence continues at coordinate 15,830,258 of CM022877.1, read as the reverse complement.
TGTGATCGGCGGACTGGACTGGGGAGAAGTTTTGAGGATGGGTGGGGCAAGGTTCTCTCAAAATTCATTTCATTTAATTGTCATTAATGATTTGGAATTAAATTTTATTGTGCATTATACTAACAGTATAATAAATTGTACTTGTCTCCTTTGGACCAGCAGTCTTCTATATATAGGTACATTTGTATACAGCGTGTCTCAGAATGACCGGCCACCCCCTGGACTTTTGAACGACTTGGAATTTTTGAATTATGAAAAGCTCTAGACATAGGAAAAGAGACATGGCCAATCAAATGGTTAGGGTGAGAACTCCAAAAGTGACTTTTATTGATAAAAAGTGTCGATTTCTTAATAAATATAAATATATGAAATGGTAAAAATATTTTTTGATCAAACAAAAGTAAACATAAAATAAGGAAAACTTCCCTTTTCATTTTTTTAACCAAAAAAATCGAAAGCAAAGCTGGAGGGGTCTAATATTTACTTATGTTAACCCCTGTATAACGGTGTTTATTTTAAACTTTGATGTAAAAGTTCCCTTATTGTGTTCCAAAACAGGTTCCTCCACTACCTAAACTATCAAAAATATACATTTGTATTTTCATTAGTGTCGTAAGAGTACAAAGTCAAATCTTGGTCAATTTATTTCTCCTGTGGAAGTCAAAAATGGGCCGTTTTATAAAAGGTCATAGGGTCTGAAGTAATGTAATTATTTAGGACAAATAGTGATAAGTAACTTAAAAGGAAACATTTTGGATAAAAAATGAAAATATTAACCTTCTCATTACAATCACAGCAGGGCCAGAGGAATGAGAAAATTTCAATGAAATTATAAGGAAAATAACATCTAAAGATTGGGGAGGGGGGGGGTTGATATGTCATTCTGGTACATACTGTATGTGAATACCATCAATCATCATCTTCAGGTGTCTGGTGTATGAGAGTCAACGGTTGGACATGAATAGGAGTACCTTATAGGAAAAAAAACCTCTGCCAATGTGACACATGGGTTTATTATTTTTCTGTCAAAATATAACAAAACTTTTTTGTCCCCCCCCCCCCCCCNCCCCCCCCCCCCGCGGGAGGGGCGCGTTCTCGTGACGATTCCAAATCTGGGGCGTAATTAGACCCTCAATTTGACATACCTACTAAATTTGAAGTCTCTGACTATTACCATTCTCCTTTTAGACAGCAATACTGAAAAACGCTAAAAAGCGGCAAAAATCGCCAAAGGTGTATTCGATTGCACCGCAAGTTTCAGGGCACAATTGGAGCCTAGGTGGGACCTATATACCAATTTCATTAAAATCGGTCAACGCTAAGTGGCAAAAGTGCCCATCACGGCGTACGGCAACGGCGGACAAACGGATTTTTTTTATTCGATTTTTGGATTCTACGTACCTTGAAACGTATAATATCAAATCTTGAGGTTTTCTTTTTCGTGACGATTCCAAAGTGTCATTATTGAAAATAATAAACCAAAAAATAAAACGGAGATGGATTCTTGTTATGGATGGAACTCTGCGAATCTTTCAAATTGATAAATACTTAAAATAAAATTGAAAAAAGAAGGAGAAATTTTTAGTGACATATGAATTGACAAATATTGTCATTTTTTATCTCCAAAAATCGATTTTGAGAATATGTACATCACAAAATGAAAAGCATCACGAGACACCTTGGTAGTTTCTTCAAAAATAAAGTTGACCAATCATTCGAAAACTGCGTAATTTTCAAAGAAAATATCAAATTTTGATGGGGGGTAATTTGTTTTGTTTTTTTCGTGACGATTCCTAAGGTTCATTATTGAAAATAATAAACCAAAAGAAATCAAGTGAATAGTTGATTGGTTATAAAATTTCAATATGCAAAGTGACCATAATATCGGACTGAAGGATTAATCAAGGTCATAAAGACATTTCCTTCTCAATATCATGAAACTTTGGTTAGAAAATTATTTTGTCTCTCCAATAGGATTCTTGTGGTTGTAATACTCATACACAAAATAGATCTGATGGACTCGACCTAATACTTCCACCTAGTAACATCTCACAATCATGAAGGAAATTAGTAAATCATTCATGTAGGGCTTCGGTAATATAAAAACTATTATTGCCCAGGGCAGTTCTGCAATGAGTCAGGACATGACTTGCATACAATGTTAGCAGAACTATTAACAATAATGAACGATAAGTTTGAGACAGGTTTGAGGGCAGTGTCCTCCCATGAAACATTATTATATTTTGCTGATCATGAGGGCGATTGAGTGTAATAGCTCATCATAAAATTTTGATGACTAGACAACATGAAAGAGTTCACTGACTAATCTGCCAATGTGAAGGAGTTCACTGTAAATGTTTCCAAACTAGCAAAATTTAGCCTCACAATTTTAACTATTGTCAAAGAATAGAGGGAATTGTAGTTTTCAATTGAATATTTCAATTTTGTGTATAATAATGTGTATAATATTTTTACAAAAAAAAATCTGGTGTGAACATCGCACGACTTTCCTTATCTACAAAAAGCGGCCAATATTTATATTACACTTCAACCTTAGTTGTATTCTTCAATTTCTTGTATGAAATTGATATGAATAGACCCCAAATTTCAAGTTCTACTACCTCTTTTCATTCTAGTTTTAGGCGGAACCGCCAAAAAGCAGCCTTTAACCGCTAATTAGCGGCCAACAATATATTACACTTCAACATAAGTTGTATTTTTTAATTTCTTGTATGAAATTAATATGAATAGGCACCAAGTTTAAAGTTCTAGCTATTACCGTTCTCATTTTAAGCAGGATATACGAAAACTGCTAAAAAGGGCATAAAACCGCCAACGGTATATTTTACAGTTCATGGCATAAAACTGACATGCATGTCAATTTTCAAGTCTCTATCACTTGCCGTTCTTGTGAAATCTTGTTTACAGACAGACAGACACACACACGGATCAATGGCTGAAAATCGAGATTTGGGGTCTTTGGGACCCCAAACCGTGTTTTGGCATTGAAAACTTGACATTGAAAATTTCAGACCATTACAATACTTTCTTCCTTTTTATAGGATAAGGAAAGTAAAAACTCATCAAAGCTTGAATAGTGGTTAAATTATATGTTAGTACGAGTATAACTATGAATATACGCGTAGGTATAGAATGCCATTCTGCAAGGCAATCTTCTTGATTTGATGTAGCTGTTGGAATGAGCGAATATTAGTTGTGAAACCTTGTAATGATGAGTTATGGCTTTGACTCCTCCTCTTCATAGCAGCCTGGTTTATTATTTTCAATAATGAACTTTTCGAATCGAATTTGAGAATTTGTAGGCACTCGTAAATATTCCAGAAAACTAAATGTTGAATATAAAAAAATCAAAAGAAGCCAACAATAATGATAGATATAATTCCCGTCAGATCACTGAAGTTAACCAACCTTGGGCGGGGTGCTATAGAGAAATCACATATTGTGGGCTGTATCGGGTGCACGTAGCCGCATGAAGACAACACAGTAGCTGTTAAAGTGAAACTGCATAGGAGGATCATACCTTAGTTAATCTAGTGTTATATATAATTCCCGTCAGATCACTGAAGTTAACCAACCTTGGGCGGGGTGCTATAGAGACATCACATATTGTGGGCTGTGTCGGTTGCACGTAGCCTCATGAAGACAACACAGTAGCTGTTACAGTGAAACTGCATAGGGGGATCATACCTTAGTTAATCTAGTTGTAAAAAGAGGTGCCTTCCTAAAGTTGCTCTAAAAAAATCAAAAATCAAATCAAAAATAAATATTGAATTGTTCATTCTTCCATTAGAAGCACTTCTCATTTTAATTCTTCAAGTTGTATGCTACCCTTGAATCTTTAAGAAGTTAATTTAATCGAAACGAAAAATCTACATTTCAAATAGGTAGTAGCTCGTAATCAAATTTATTTTCATCATACAAGCAGCTTGTTTTATGTAGGCGTGTGAATCAAACGATTCACACGCCTTTGTGTGAATCGTTTTTTTTAAATGAAATGAAATTTTGAAAAAAAAAAAATGAAAAAGACATTTTACCACAAAATAAATTAAAATAATTACGTCCTTAAATATTTTGGGTACTCTAGAATCAGAGTGTATTTACCAAGAAGAAAATATTTACTAAAAATTAGAGCATGTTGCCGATTGGGAAGATGTTGTGATGTTCACTAAAAATATGACAAATCTCCATTTAAGGTTTTGTATTGATTATTTAATTATAATTTAAATCAAACAAGAAATATATTTAAAATGTTCACCTCCACAATACACTTTACTTTTGCAATATTTTAAAAAGGGGAAATGGTGTTTAAATTATTCTCTTTTTCAACTGATTTAAAAGGGAAAAGTTGTAATTTGAACACTTGTAACGACACGGACTGAGAGACGGACATTAGAAGAAAATGATACTCCGATCGGTAATCTCGACACAACCCGGTGATCACATCAGAATACTGATTGTGTGAATCTGATCAATTCCCAGGATATATTTAATTGTATACATATAATAATAAATAAAACACAATTTATCACCGGAAAGATCACTAATCAGATAAATTAGAATGGAAGTTACATTTATATTCTCACAAAACACGGAAATAATACAGGGCAGGCTAATAGTTGATGTTATGGGGTAAGAAGACTCTACGACATGCGGCACGGGAGTGTAAACAGTAGAACACCTTAGATTTAAATATTTATTGAAAACACAAGATACAGGGCAGACTAATAGTGGATGTAATGGGGGTAAGAAGACCCTGCGACATGCGTCATGGAAGTGTCAACAGTAGAACACCTTACATTTAAATATTTATTGAAACACAAGATACAGGGCAGGCTAATAGTTGATGTAATGGGAGTAAGAAGACTCTGCGACATGCGTCACGGGAGTGTCAACAGTAGAACACCTTACATTTAAATATTTATTGAAACACAAAGAGACGTAATTAACAAAAATGACATCTTTGTCATCACAAACAGACGTAAGTGAATCTTGTCATTAAACGTAAGTATTTGGTCGGTAAGGAAAAAAAAATACTATGGAATTATATGTAAGTAACTGAGATGTTTCGGCGCACAATTAGACAACAAATTTCATCAAAATCGGTCAACGCTATGTGTCCAAATTACGCTTCTCAGCACGGCGTACGGCGAAGAAACGAAAAATATGAAATTTTGAGGTTTGATATTTTTCCCGTGATGGTACCAAAGATTCATTATTGAAAATAATAGGTATCTAAAGCTTAAAGCAAATTTAATACTTTAAATATCAGGAAATATGACGGAGCATACAAATTGGAATAACCAATGTACATTTTCAACTTATTTATTTTTTGTAAAACTCTCCATGGATGTGTTTGATTAAAATTACCTAATCCATTATTAAAACACAATTATGTACGGCAATACGTTGATTAGCACTAACGAGGCAAACCTTTCTTCATTCAGGAAGTGTCCCTGCATTTTTTTTTTCACACAACATTGTACCTGTAATTATTATTTCTGTGGAAATATCTCAGTATGTAATCGTAGAACGATACCTCAAGTTAAATAAGAAAAACTGATTTGAGTCGTTTTGAGTGTTCTCAGTTAAAATTAATATGATGTATAAAAAATACCAATACAATGTGCAATTCTATGAACGTTATACATGATCATGATCGCACCTCGAGTTCAAGAGTTTTTAACGACATTGATCGTGGAATTGAAGCTAGATTTCTCTTCGTTCGGTAAATTCTAGGTGTAGGGAAGATATTATATCAATCCGGTTTGATACTGAATTAGAACGAAAATGAAAACACCTGTCATAAAGATATTATAGCTATCCAGTTCGATACTGAATTAGAATGAAAATGATACTGAATTGGAACGAAAATGAAAACACCTGTTATAAAGATATTATATCTATCCAGTTCGATACTGAATTGGAAAGAAAATGAAAACACCTGTTATAAAGATATTATATCTATCCAGTTCGATACTGAATTGGAACGAAAATGAAAACACCTGTTATAAAGATATTATATCTATCCAGTTCGATACTGAATTGGAA
>CM022877.1:15789929-15820839 GCA_012654025.1 Pachypsylla venusta | reverse complement strand
CCTAATTATCAAACCTCGTATGTAACATTTCGAAAATTTAGGATTTTCAACAAGGTTTCTACATTTCTAAAAGATATTCATTTTTCCCTCTCAGATGCTGATATTTTATGAGTAATTTTTTTTAACGTTTATTCTGATCGCGTCGCGTCGCCCTAATTATCAAACCTCGTATGTAACATTTCGAAAATTTAGGATTTTCAACAAGGTTTCTACATTTCTAAAAGATATTCATTTTTCCCTCTCAGATGCTGATATTTTATGAGTAATTTTTTTTAACGTTTATTCTGATCGCGTCGCGTCGCCCTAATTATCAAACCTCGTATGTAACATTTCGAAAATTTAGGATTTTCAACAAGGTTTCTACATTTCTAAAAGATATTCATTTTTCCCTCTCAGATGCTGATATTTTATGAGTAATTTTTTTTAACGTTTATTCTGATCGCGTCGCGTCGCCCTAATTATCAAACCTCGTATGTCACATTTCGAGAATTTAGGATTTTCAACAAGGTTTCTACATTTCTAAAAGATATTCATTTTTCCCTCTCAGATGCTGATATTTTATGAGTAATTTTTTTTAACGTTTATTCTGATCGCGTCGCGTCGCCCTAATTATCAAACCTCGTATGTCACATTTCGAAAATTCAGGATTTTCAACAAGATTTCTACATTTCTAAAAGATATTCATTTTTCTCTCTCTCGGCTATAAATTATTCATGTTTTTACACGTTGTGTAGAATGTCTGTAAATTTCACATGAAACAAAAATATTTGAATTCTAACATTTTTATCAAAAAGATAATACATTATCATAGGCTGACCGTTCAAGTTTTTGAGATGAACTTTCGGATGTAGCCACGAGACTTGAAATTTGTGGATGATGTGTTACAAAATGGCCTATTATTGAACTTCATAGAGATGTTGTAGATAGGTACTTTATAGTTATTGCAATGAGCAATAATTATATAAATCTTTTTATTTTATATAAAAATACTACCAGACTACCCGAACTTTGTTTCGAGAAGATGAGACAGAAGTTGTTAAGCTGTGTAGAACGTGTTGGGAGTAGTATTGGTTAGATTCCAAAAAAAAAGAGTGTTGAAGTCTGGGTGTGTGACCCAGCACAGACTTCAACACACGTTTTTTTTTATTTTTGGAACCTAATCCAATACTACTCCCAACACGCCCTACCCAACAAACTTGATGTTCAATTCTATTGAATTATAGATAAAAAATAATTCGCAGAACTACCGAATGTACATACAAAATTTCATTAAAATCGGTTAAGCTTTTTTGTAGGAGTATGGTGACAAACACCGTGACACGAGAATTTTATATATTAGAACATACAATGGACCTTTAAAAAACGAGAATGATTAGTCCTCAAATAGCACATTCTGGCCTATGTATGATGCAAAAATCGGACAAACGCTACGAACATATTTGTCATCAGAATAGAAATATTGTTTCCTGACTCATTTTTTGGAATGTAGAGGAAAAAAGAGATCCAATTTTTCTCGCTACATTTCTGATCTCCGCATCGAATGTAAAAAGTAGAAAGCCGGTGCCCGGTTATCGTAGGCTAGAGTGGTGTATTTTTTTTTTTTTTTTGTATGACTGAATGGAGATAGTAAGGTTAGAGAGGTACGAGTAGGTACATACTTGATATTGTAACAGGTAGGTAATGAGATTACCTGATGAACGGTGTGTTAGCAATTAGTACCTAGTAGTTCCAGATAACGATGATTATTTGCACAAGTGGTTAGAAATTTCTGGGAACAGTTGACTTTTCTACGATTAGGTACTGGGCTAAACAATTTAGTAAAAAAATATTCATTTCTACAAATCGACGCTGAACACGAACTTAAAAAATAATAATTGGAAAACATGGAAATGGTCAGGTTTTTTTTTTTGTTGTTGTCCAAAAGCTAAAAAGTATAGATTGAACGAAACGTTATTATGTACATATATTCAACGGTTCATAGGTCGCCTCCACGTGGTGATCTCTGGGTAATGCTAAAGAACTAGCACATCAGGCTTAAAACACTCTGAAGTAAGCCAAGATAGAAACACATTACCAGGATCGAGAGGCAAAACTTGCCTCTTTATCTCGTGGTATATTTTACGCTCTATGATTAACAAAACATATCAGATGCAAGAAATATTTGAGCTCATGAGGGTAAATAAATTTCAAAAGAAATAAACGTAAACATATAGAATGGGCGCCACTCTGCGCCTCCTACTTATATTCCCACGGACTAGGTCGGAAAAACTTGTTCTGTCGTCAATGCTGCATTCCCTATACTCTCTATACATTTATCTGACATAAATGATCTATCTTTTGAGTGGCTTGGAATTTTTGAATTTTGAAAAGCTTTGGGGATAGGAAATGGGACATGGCCAATCGAATGGTTAAAGTGAGATCCAGGTTCGACCCCCCACGGAAGTGACTTTTATTGACAAAAATTGTCGATTTATCAAGAAGAAATTTAAATGAAATCGTACAAATATTTTTTGTTCCAATAAAAGTACAAATAAAATAAAAAAATACTTTCCTCTACATTTTTTCAAAAAAAAAAAAAAAAAAAANAAGTGAGATCCAGGTTCGACCCCCCACGGAAGGACAAAATTGTCGATTTATCAAGAAGAAATTTAAATGAAATCGTACAAATATTTTTTGTTCAAATAAAATAAAAAAATACTTTCCTCTACATTTTTTCAAAAAAAAAAAAAAATCAGGGGCGAAGCTAGAGGGGAGTTTAATTTTGAGACACCCTGTATAATTTTGTTCGTTTTAAACTTTGATGTAAAAGTCTCCTTTTTGCGTCCCAAAAAGAAATTCTCATCTACTTAAAGCATCAAAAGTGCACATTTTTATTTTCATCGGTGTCCTAAGTGGCCAAAGTCAAATCTCATTTTTCTCTTGTGGAAGGAGACGCACTAACTTTCTCTTTGTGTGTGTGTTTGATCATAGTTTACTTCTGACTGTTTTGGTTGGTAAAAAAATAGCCTAATGAATGATTGATAGCCTGAAGTCTTAGGTTTAGCATTATCCTTGGTACATCATGTGGAGGCGGTCTAACATTTTACACTTTCTCTGAGTACCCCACATGGTTAGCAGGCGTTTTGTGGGCATAGACATTCTGTGATTTAACACTTTCTATGTTTGATTTTTGCAATATGTATTTCTTACACAGGTATTGTTTACTCAACGCACAACTATATTTTGAGAACAGTTTGGAGTAACTTCTGATAGTATTTTTTAACGACCCAAAATCGATATATTCTGCGTGGGTTTTATTCTCAACGGGATAATCTCTTTCAAAATTTAAAATTCTCAACGGGATAATCTCTTGAAAGGAGTTAATTTATTATATCTCTTGGGTACAATTCCATAATGTGATGGCCACAAATCCAATAGTCATGGTCTTGTTTAAGGAAAAACTTGAGAACGGACATTACGGGGATCACGATTTCTCGACACCGATGTCGGTTGTCACTTCTAATATAAAATACTAGCGTACTTCACCCGCATTTTAACTAATACTCGTATATTTTGGGTCTGACATGACACTATAATGCAAAATCTAAATCCAAAAAGCACCTTATATTTTGGGTCTGACACTATAATGCAAAATCTAGATCCAAAAAGCAGAGTATATTTTGGGTCTGACCCTATAATGCAAAATCTAAATCCAAAAAGCACCTTATATTTTGGGTCTGACACTATAATGCAAAATCTAAATCCAAAAAGCACAGTATATTTTGGGTCTGACAATATAATGCAAAATCTAAATCCAAAAAGCACCTTATATTTTGGGTCTGACACTATAATGCAAAATCTAAATCCAAAAAGCACCTTATATTTTGGTTCTGACACTATAATGCAAAATCTAAATCCAAAAAGCAGAGTATATTTTGGGTCTGACAATATAATGCAAAATCTAAATCCAAAAAGCACCTTATATTTTGGTCTGACTCTATAATGCAAAATCTACATCCAAAAAGCAGAGTATATTTTGGGTCTAACACTATAATGCAAAATGTAATTCCAAAAAGCACAGTAGGTATATATTGGGTCTGACACTATAATGCAAAATCTAAATCCAAAAAGCACAGTATATTTTCCTCAGATCGTTCCAAATTTTCTTTAAAACGAAATTTCCATTTTTTTTTTTATTTTTTTTTTCACGTCTATTGAATTTGTAATAAAATTAGGTATATTGAGAAGTAAATTCTATACTATTTAGGTATCTTTACATTTTTTTGGTACTTATTTACCAATTATAATTTCTCTATTTTTTAAAAAAATAACGAAACTTTCACTCCAGAATAAGGGCCAGAAAGAATTAATATAGACTGAAAAGTTTTGTAACTTTGGAGGAAAGAGTGTATCCCTGAGTAAGTTTAAACTAGTTGGTATTGGAAATTTTCAAAAATTCAAGTTTTTGAAACTTATTCTTAAAAAAAACACACTTGCGCACATATTTCATATAATGATCAACATTAAAGAAAATAATAAATTATTGAAATTTATATTATATTTAAAAAAAAAATAGTACGATATTAAACTGACGCTGATATCAAACAGTTCTCTGTGTGACTGTGTGAGATATTGTAAGAAACTAATCGCTATCACGCACTGCACATTAACAACTGAACGGCTGACTGTATGACTGTGACCTCAGCGTTTGGTGTAAGAAGATTTTCTTATATTTATTTTAATGTTGATAATAATAATATTGATATATAGGTAAGTACCTACATCGTAGGTATATTTTTTTTATCTCAAACTGCGTGGTTTGCTATATCAGGAAGAGAGATGGAAAAAATTGAGAGAGAGATTTGATTTTTTATTATTTATTTAATCCGACCATAATAAATAAAACGGGTACGTCCCGATAAAATTATTATTATTATTACTCGTAATATGTTGCATGATCGAAAAAATATATATACACAATTTTTTTTTTAAATGTTGTTTTGTAAAACGACAAGTTAAAATATAGTTTTAAAAAACATAATTCAATATTAATGCCCACAACTTCGTATGAGCCTGGAAAACAGGACTGTAGAATTGATTTATTTCGTGGCTGTTTTTTTCTGGCCAAATATCGAAAAGTCTGGCATAGCGGGGATACGAACAAAGATATCGAGAATTTCATATCATTATAATATGCTGTTTGGTTTAGGTATGGTTATGTGAGGGTCAATTCCCCATCCTTTAATAAATTTAAAAATCTGGTGTGAACTTCTCACGGATATTCTATTCCTTATCTATTAAAAAAAGAAGAAGTGTTGTAATTTTCGATGTCGAATTTTCAATGCCAAAGCACGTTTTGAGTTGGCCATCCAAATTAATATTTTGGACGGCCAAATATAGCACTTAGGTACCAATAGGTAATATTATTATTTATGGTTGAAACACAACAAATACCAGATAACCAGATAAAATCTTAATAGTAAAAGAGAGAAAAAAAATCCTTGTGGTGACAAGGAAGCGCCAAATTTGGTGGCCCTGTAAAGAAAGATAAATGAAATGTTTTAATAAAAAGGTACTTACTGTAATAATACCTACGATTTTAGTACAAAACATGCAGAAAAACAGACCAGCTGTGGTTTCAGAATTTTCAGCTTCAAATCCTAAAATTTCTCCACCCGGAAAATATTCTAATACTTACCTTTATAATGTTGATGCAACCATAATATTATCTTCCCATGTCATTATTTATTAAACCAGAATAATCGTAGTCTACAACTAGTATTTCTGACAAAAAAAAATTGCATGGATTTTGTAAAGATTTTAATCGAAGGTCGTAAATAGAGACAAATCTTGATGGGCTAGTTACAGCTACAGCTCATAGTACATGTGCAAAAAGTAATAGAACAGGGTCTTGGTTTCTTGACACTTCAAGAATCTAGGTGTGATAGCAATATAGACTAATTCTGCAAATCCAGCAACATAATTGGGAGCTCACCTGGAGAAACCAACAGAGCACTCAAATTCTTTCCAATTATATAACTTCTTAAAAAGATTTAATCATCTCCGGAATTGGAACACATAATGGCCCCCCCCCAGTGTTGGTGCCCAGTGTTTTGTTATGCCTTTTGTTGTAATTTTTTTAACTAATCAAAAATAAAAAAAGTATTTTATTTGTAAAATTGGACACATTCTATAATCTTGATTTGTATAAATAATGATACATAACATCTGGTGATTAGTTTATTATATATTTACCTCACCATTATATATTAGAATAGGCTATAGAATATAATTTACGTAGATATACTGTAAGGAGTGCCCTGAAGTAATGCGAAAGCGTTTCCGCGCATAACTTAAAAAAAAAGATAATACTATAAAAATTTAATAAAGTGATTTGACTTCAACATGTGTAGGTACAGCTAGAGATTATGATCCCGTACCTTCTTGCCAATCCCGAAATTTCGGGACTGGAATGATCACAATTTCGGGATCCCGGGACCAGTCCTGGGATTAGGAAAAAAATTGAGAACCTTCCAAAAATCAAGTAGAAGTAGGAAGGTCCTATAATAAGTAAATGCAATAAAAATAAAAAATCAAGTTTTTAACTTGAAAGATGTGTGTGATTCTTTTGGGGAATCACCAAGAGTTTTCAAAATAGCATCACATTTTTTACACTTTGCATTTTTACCGTCTTTGGACACTAAAAAATTACTCCAAACGGATGAAGTATCTGAATCTTTTTTGTTCAATATAAAGTCAAACAATACAAGTTGTTACGTTCAAAAAAGATGTTAGAATATCTATCTATATATACAGTATGTCTCAGAAGTCCTGCCCGGTGCCCATAACTTTTGAACCGCTTGGAATTTTTGAATTCTGTTTGTTTCTAGGTAAGAAAAGGGCCCATGGCCATTCAAATGGTGATATCAGTATCCAGGTTCGAATCCTGGAAGTAACTTTTTTTGACACAAAGTTTCGATTTCTCAGGAAATTTAAATGGAATGGTACAAATATTTTTTTGAAAAATAAAAGTGCCAATAAAATAAGGAATATTTCCATTTTTATTTTTTAAAAAACATAATCAGAGGCGGAGCCAAACAAAAACCGAATTTAATTTTGATGTAGAAATTCATTAACAGTGGCTGAAAAAAGGTTTCTTATCTACATAAGTGATAAATGTTTTATGTTTTATTCGTGCCGGAGGTAGGGAATAGTAAATCTCGTTTTTCTACCAGAGGTTAAAATGGCGTCTTTTAGAAAACGGCCATTTTGGGTTAGAAGGTCTGAAGTAAGTATATGATTTAAGACTTAAAATGGGGAGTTGCCTCACTAAGGAACCATTTTGGCCAAAAATAATGATTACAAAATTTTTTGGGTCTGGAACCGGGGAGGAGTAAATGGCGTCCATTTTAATTTCTTTTATTGGCCGTCATGGATCCATTTTGTACATACAGACTATACAGAGGTATGTCCGTAAAAACGTTTCCTAACCTCTCTAATTGGGTTAAATTGGTTAAAAATATTGAAAGGACGCCATATACTCCTGCCTGGTTCCAGAACCAACATTTTTTACTCTTTTTACTCTATGAAAAGGAATGTATTATGTAGGCAATGTTTTTTCTATTTTCTCCTAGAATCATGTTTCCAACAAGCCAAGAGATACTTCTCTGGCATGGAATAAAGTGTAATTATTAATATGCTTTGTTCTGAGGGGTGATCATGCTGGGCTTTAAGCAAAATGGTGTGCTTGATATAAGTGAGTATGCGGCTATCTTGGTGCACCCTTAGGTCCCTTAGAAAAGAAGATTCCACGGAAAAGGTAGAACAATCCGCTTTAATTTGCAACGAACAGATTTTTTTGCACATGTCAATCATGATATGCCTAGACAGCTTATACCTTGTAAGGGCGGGGCGGACTAGGTGTTTGAGGTGTTGATTTTTATGCACCTACTGTACCAGTGATTAACAGCTTCACATGCAGGTAACTGTCAATCATGACTTTGTTTACCTAAGGTACCTTACCTACCTATAATATGATATGCTATTCAATAATGACCATCATTGAATAGATGTACTTTTTACAAATACCTGAACAGCTAACCTTGTAGGGACGGGACGTGTAACATATCATTTACACTATTTACAGCTTAATCGCAAAGAGGTTTGTACATCATGGATGGGCTTCATATTTTTAATCACCTTACCAGAAGTAGTTCCGTGAAATGTAGAATCTAGACCTTAATCATTTCGGCTGGGACCAATAAAATTGGTCCCAGCTGGAAAAAATAAATTTCCACATATCAATTTGACAAATAATTCGGGTACTAACTACCAATTTTTGCAGTGAGACTAGACTACCCGTGGTTCAGTCAGTAATCCCCAATCCCCATACTTAATAAATTATGTTCTCCGTTCTGAGTTTTCTCATAGCAAACTTCCGCGGGCAACAAAAATAACATTTCCTTCATTCTTGTTTCCATAAAATTTAGTCCTAGTTTCATGTTCATGTGCTAATGTTCATATTTATTGACTCTTCATATAGAATAATTGACTAATAAGAATCCGATAATAACATTTAAAGTATTACTTACAAACTCTGAATGTATAACTACATGGAATTAAGAGACCCTAGGAAGACTTTACTTTGGGTCTATCAGGAGCCAATTATGCTCCATAGGAACTCAAAGGTATAAATAGATACATGGCCTAAAGGGTCTGTAGGGATAGATGTTGTTAAGAAATCTTGCTATACATAACCTAAAACTTTAGGTTATGTATAGCAAGTCAATTGACTTTTTCGACGAAATGGCCTCGGGAGAAAGTCATTTACTTTTATCATTTTATGAAATCCATTGCAGACTCCCTAATTTATGGCACCGAAGACCCTTCCTACTTCTGCGGCTGCACCTCGGTCGACACTGATTATATGCGTTTGCATGCGTACCCGCGTTTCTTTTAAACGTGGAATATGTTACCCAACGTATGAAAATAATATAATAACACAAGACAAATTTCAAAACAAAATAATTCATTTAATGAATATAAAATAATATTGAGGAAAAGAGTTGGTACCTATAAAGTGTTCAAATGAAACTTGCCTCTTAAGTAAAGTGCAAAGTCCACGTTGCATAGGTATAAAGGCTTCCTAATTATTTTTTTCTTCAAAATAATCCAGGCCTTTATTATTAGTCTCTGTGAAGCTATGCCAACTTGTTAGGGTATCGTAATTGAACGTGACCTAGCCTTCAATAATTTTGTCCGCCGTTTGTCATATTGCTCTTGGAACGGTAGGTACATCTGTAAGAGGAATATTTTATTTTTTAATGGCTTGATACATTATCAACCGTAATAAAATTGAACAATACTTATGAAGGGTGTTTGTTTCCTGAGGTTAAAATATGTATAAAGACCAGTTTTCTATCTAAAACAGGAGTCCAGATTACACAGCCGATCAAAAACAGATTCACTTTTTTCTAAAAACTAATCAATTTCTTTTTGGAAATTGGTACTGTTACAAATGAAAAGTTTACCCACAGGTTGCCCTAACTTTTTTTCAGATTATTGTTTCAAAGTTAAAATATTGTTTAGGTATTATTAAAAAAAATTCATTGGATACTGAAAATAAAAAATAGTTGTGCTATCTGTAAGTAAAGGACTTCATTGACCAATGATCATACTACTGAAAAGGGCAAGAAACATATCCTTAAGTAGGTATCAATTTCCATAAAATTTTGATAAGTTTTAGGGGTGTTTCAATTTTTTATTAGCTATATTTTGACGCCATGACGACATGACGTTCAATTTATTGGACACGCGACAAATAAATATTCGGAATATCCTGTACTGAACGAGCCCATCAGAAGAATTGATATTTATACCATATTGCGTTTTATAAGTATAGTTTGATATTTTGGTACGCATTGTTATTTTGGTTTTCATGGTGCACAGCAGTGATCAATCAATCCATTTGCTCAACTCAGAGTTCTAGAAATAAGGTGTCTTTACTTAGCTGAAGCCAGAGATCAATGGGCTCCAGATCAGTGGGCTTTGAGGGACAATTAAATAAGTGGATTGTGTCATGGGGTTCTCCTCTGCATTTTGGACACTTATTTCCTAATATGCTCTGCTCTAGTTAGTGTTGGTGGGAACTTAAGATTTTGCTCCATCCTGAACGAAGTTGAGCAAGTATTGTGCGCTTCAGTCGTGGTAATTTTCTCTCTTCGTTTGATATGTCAGGAGGCTTGTTTCTTAACACTCGGTTGGTTTTAAAAGTTAGGTGAGTTCAGCTTTGTTACCCGCTACCCGCAGTCCGCACCCTTGACTTATCTCTTATTTCTCAAGTACAAGTTGTCTTACAACATTTATGAAGGATTTGCACCTTCTTTCATTGAATGTTATCTTTGATTTTGTGGAATGGCTTGAACTACATCTGTTTTATGTAGAAGTCTAATTCCACCCCAACTAATTCCAATCGATCCTAGCGGAGCCGTAATAAGAATAGACAATACTGCTATCGTTAGAATGCTTGACGCGTACTGTTTTTCAATGGAGTTTTCCATTTGGTATTTGTAGACATAACTAAGTGCAACCGGTGCAAGGGCAGCCTGCAAAAAGACAAAGGTACATTGGTCAAGACTTCTCATTTTTACCAGACTATATTTTATTAACCCGTGAGTGGTCTCCTATAGGGAGTTTTTCTCACACTGTCGGACAAAAACGCAATAACTTGGTAATTATTGGCTCCAACTTGTCGGGTCTATCAGTAACTGTTCAAAATATTATTAACTTTGTGCTCACAAAAAATTGCCGACATACATTGCATTCCAGTTGCCTGAGGCAGTCGGAAAGTTGTCTGATGCAGTCGATTTGAGAATTTTTCTCACATCGCGACCAGTCGCGTCGTGATTTTTTCGTCGAAATATTCTCGTCTTTTGTGTGGCTATTTATATAGTTTAAAATTTAACTTATTTAATTACATTTAATTAACTAATTACTTTAATTACATATTAATGTAAACATAATAACGACCTAAATAATTAATTATTTTAATTATTTAGGTACATTTCTAACATTTCATAAAATAATATAAGAAAAAAAAGTGCCAAAATAGGGGATCGAACTGGGTACTATTGGAAAATAAACTTGCTGAAATCGCTTCAAATATAGATCAAAGAAGATTTTGAACAAATTCTTTGAAAAAAATATCAGTTATTTTCTTCGAAAAGAAAAGCAAAACCAGGTGTGAGAAAAAATCTCTACAGTAGACCGATGGCGTTTTGTGGCGGAACGCGACCACTCACGGGTTAATAAATATTTTTTGCTATAGATAGATAGATAGGTACATTGTTCAAGACTCCTCATTTTCAACCCACTATATTTTATTAATAAATAATTTTGGTTATAGATAGATAGTTATATTGTTCAAGACTTCTCATTTTCACCCCACTATATTTTATTAATAAATAATTTTGGCTATAGATAGATAGTTATATTGTTCAAGAGTTCTCATTTTCACCCCACTATATTTTATTAATAGTGGATTACCTATTTTTATTATAATGTTAGTTCTCGGTATTCAATAGCACACAGGACTATCCATAGATGAAACCTGTAGGTTTCGGATTTATCGGTTTAAACCTTTTAGAAAACTGTTAGGTTATTTTCAAAAAAATCTTAACAACTTTAGTTATCTTCTACTGTAATAGAAAATATGCGAACAACAAGGACATTTAGTGACTACCATCTCTTAAGGTATTATTTTGTCTCGTTAAAAATGACCTTCCAAAGAACCAAAAAGTACGACTAATCCAAGAGAATTCAAAGGCACCTTAATGGTCATATTCCCGATTCCTCGGGTTTCCAATTTCCTGAACTTAAGACTCCGATGTGGTGCAAAGATAATAGAAAGAATTAGGTCATCATTAGCTTACAGCATCGAGTTCGATGTTAGCCAGATGTATGAGATTTGCCATCATAGAAACATAATATGATCTTGATGGATACCCGGAATATCTAATCATATCAGAAACACCAAACGGTTACTTATTGAATGTAATGATATTGAAGCGTTTCTCTCTGTAGTATTTTAAATCTTCTCTCGGCCCGTCATCAAGAAACATTTTTTTACAATTTTGTTGTGATTTCTTTTCTTTTTGCAAGAGTTACGCCGCCTAAGAGTAGGAACCTATCAAATAAGGGAGTCTCCAAATAGAAAGCAATCACTAGCATATCCAAACACAAAAAAAGTAACATGTTGTTTCTGGTGCAGTTCCGGACGTAAATATAACATACCTGAACTGTTGCTTTCGGCAACCACGCCAGATTGACAAAAATAATTTCTTTCAAATTCAACTTAGCACCAATTAGAGATAAGGTACATGCTATTATACGACACTGTAAAATAATAAAACATTATTATACGACACTACGTAAAATTACTGAGGTTAAGAAACATCCAGCAAGCTTTACTTTGTTGAAGACCACGTAGTGTCGCTTTCATGATGCTGGCTAATTCCGACCCAATCAGGCTTGGTGAAGTCAGTGTGGGTAGCTGATTTGTAATTTTCCAGCGCATAAATGGAAAGTCCCGTATCCAATGACCTTAGAACGTTCGGCCAAAAAAGATAAAAATAAGAAGATAGATTTAAAAAAGATATAATAATAGTCCCTTATTTATACTGCCCGAATAGGACTGAGGAGTCCCTTTACACCGGCAGTTTTTAANCTGCTTTCGGTGGTAGTCTGATGGAATGATTACGGAATAGAAATTCTAGTACGGTTTTCCGTACCATTTATTTGGGTGCTATTATTATGTGGTAAATATGTCAAATTCATGAGGATAAAATTGCATGGGTTGGATAGGTTTGAACCCACACCCTACTGTTTACCGGTCAAGCGTCTTACCACTGCACCACCAACCCATGACGAAGGAAAAAGGATCCAAGTTTGAACTTACCACCAAACCGAAAAGCAATACGAAAATTGCAGATTTTATAATATTAAGATCTAATGTGTGTAGATCAATTTCTGTACCAATAAGGCCAAAGAGAGTAATCTGAATAACTTCCCAAATTGCAGCAAACACCGAGGATACTGGATTCTGAAAACAAATATATTTTTCATTACTCTTGACTCTTGGTAAGTAATCTTGATAAGTCTCGAGAGAAATATCGACTACATGCATTGATTCGTCTTAACTACCAATCATAATATTATACACAAACCAATTGTATTTAATGAGGTAAAGAAAATACTATATCTTCACTTGACTATAAATTTATTACTTTTAAAGAGTCTTCAAACTAGTTTGAAGAGTCTTGAAACTCACTTCAAGCTCTGATGATGTGCTCAGGAGAGTACGAAACTAGTCAGCTCTAATTAACATCTTAATAATTTTATAGTCAAGTGAAGATGTGGACGGGCCAACTTAATGGACCTAGTGAAGATATAGTATTTTCTTTACTTTACTTGACATAGTATCCCAATTTAACAAAACCAATTGTATTTGATTGACAGAAATGGCAAGCTTCTGGGACCAACTTTATTTCAAACTAGCTGTTTCGCCCGTGCTTCGATACGGTCTATAGCTTGGTGCCTTAGAGGCATGGCCGTTTCCGTGCTAATAGTATTCTATGAAGCTAATATTGGAAGCTAATAGTATTCTATGATTCCTCTTACAAAAATCGGAAAAACGGCCATAACTCGAAAACGGTTGGACTTTTTTTTGCAAACTATGTTCCAAATTAAGGTTAAAAAGGCCACCTAAATCTTTCTCGCTTTGGGATTGTATGTTGTCACAACAAAATTTGAGATATCAAACCATGACCGCCTGTCAAAAATCGAAAAATCGGCCGTAACTCGAAAACGTTTCGACATTTTTGAATTCAGATATTTCTCTTGGGGTTTTAGTCTATGGTTTCGGGGGGTCCATTCTGATCAATTTTTCGATATCTCTTACCGTTTTGGCTAAACAATTTGTGATACATACACACATATATTTATCGTTACATTGAGTTTTATTATTTTAGATGGCACCTACAAATGCTCGGATACCCGTATGTCAATAAAATCAGTATACGAAAAGTGGCTATAGTTTCACATACGATGGTCCAATGAAAATTAATTGAAACATAACTAAAACAAATTTATCAATTTTGGAGGGAACCCGGACCCTCCAAACACTTTATTGTAGTTTATTCCAAAGGTTCATTATTGAAATGAAAAATAATAATAAGTACATTGCCTGCTCACATAAGCATTTGACCAGCCTTGTAAATTCCAGCAAACACCAGCAACGAAAGCTGTTGTTATGCATCCTAATGGTCCTGCACCTGCAAACCCCAAATGAGGACTACCTAGGACTGCCAATAAACATACTCCACCCAATAGCAAGGATCGCTTTGTGATAACATTTTTCTGAAACAGAAAGAAATTATTTATAGGGCCGAGTTGCAGAGTTTACCATCATCAGTGTTACCTTTGAAACGATACATAATTACATTCTCATATTCTATCTTCGATGATTTTACGTATATCATTAGAGTTGATTTCTGTGTTATTTCCGAAGGCTAAATAGAAATATCAAAAATTCTGTCATCCGTCATGACTAAAATCGCTTATCACCCTTATGAAAAGTGTTTGTGGTAAGCTCTACAGCTTTTAATTTAACAAATTAGGTAACTTACCTCGATAAACATTGCATTAAAAAGTACTGCCCAGGACTTGAACCCCCGGTATCTAGGTTACGAGTTCCTCCCCCTACCCCTCCAAATTTTCTATTAGGTACCTATATTGTGCGATTGTGCCCCCCCCCCCAAAACATGAGGGCTATATTCGCACATGCCGTGAGGAAGTCACCCTCAAGTAACCTTTCACAGAATCAAGTATGATCTATGTTTCACAATGGCAGTTATTAAGTCATGATGGGATTGGAAGAATTTAGGCCTTCGGTACCTACCATAGTTAGGAACTACCTATATAAAAAAATCATATACCTACAACTCTCCATGAATAGATACAAAGATTTCTTACAGTTGTTAGGTCAAGAACAAAATCTGTTGGGTCTCTAATCAGTATGAGAAACATCTGTTAAAAACTTACATAATTTCTATTTGGCAAACATGCCACAATCACTCCCACAATAATGCCCCATAACAAGCCAATAACAACCTCAATTGGACCTTGAATGATTTTTTTGTCAAATCACCTGAGGTAAAAACTTACATCATTTGTGTTTGGCAAACATGCCACAATCACTCCCACAATAATGCCCCATAACAAGCGAATAACAACCTCAATTGGACCTTGAATGATTTTTTTTTGTCAAATCACCTATGTTAAAAACTTACATCATTTCTATTTGGCAAACATGCCACAATCACTCCCACAATAATGCCCCATAACAAACCAATAACAACCTCAATTGGACCTTGAATGATTTTTTCTGTCAAATCACCTGGAAAGAAATTAATACGGAATGTTGCCTATGTATTCTCATCGTATCGGTATACAAATAAAATATAAAATTAGAAGTACTTTGCAAAAAATTTCACACGTCTAGAGTGTTTGGTTTGCAATGGGATATTGAATAATTGCATAGGACACCAAAGTTGAGGAACCTTTTTTTTTTAGACATAAATATTCCATTACTAATAATTCGCCTAATTTTAGACACTTGTGGAAGTCATGTCTTGGAAATTTCAAATGGCCGCCATTTTGAAATGAAATGCGCTAGACGTGTGAATTTTTTTTGCAAAGTACTTCTAATTTTAATGTCTTTTGTCTTTCTAAAAATGTATCACAAGATGGGGGTTCGTATTTAAAAAAAATCAGGTGTACAAATGAATATAATAATGTAGGCATTGTAGGCCTAACTTAAACTATGAGCAGCCACGAGGACTCGGGGGGCCCAATATGGCAAATAAGGTATAGCAGAACTTGAGGACGCAATTGTTTTTTTAATTTGGCTTAACGTCTCTTTAACATCTATTGGTCAATCAAGACGGGAGTTTCACCCTCCATTCGCTGGAAACTTGCAAACCAGCCACCCATATTGACCTCATCCAGCCTGGGTTGGGCCGAAAAAATAGCCAGCATCACGAGAGGGCGAAACCACGTAGACACCTACATGGTACAACATCGCTGGGCGTTGTTTAACTTGGGAACTGGAGTATTGAACGTGCCATAGACGCTGGCTATTGATTTTTTTATTTTGTAGGTTAACAGTGTTATCATATTATTTTGTGGTCTGATTTTTTTTAGTTTTAAAGATTTCATAGTATTTTCATGCAAATGCCAGAAAACAAACTGAATTGGCGCCTCATAACGCGAATAGAAATTTTAACACTTTGGACAAAATATATATTAACCTCCTGTGAATATACATCCCAGAACGACACCAAATATTGAAATAGCGGCCACATCGTCTACACTAGAAGCGGCAATCACTAATGTAGAGATGCTTTTGTCATTTCCATAACCATTCTCTTTCAAGTGTAACAAAGTGGGTACAACAACAGCGGGACTGACAGCACTTAGAATGGACCTGAAAATTGGAAATTATTATCAGTATGTTAATATTATATTAGACATCTTATTGGTAACTTTAAAAACACAGGACGAGGATATACCTACTTTTCATTTAACCCTAGGATTGTCAAGCTCTATTCAATTACGTGCATTGCCGAGGGGGGTACAAAGTACCCGCAAGCAAAACAAAGGATAAAATGATTTTTTTTATTACAATAAGTCGCTATTACTTTATTATAAACTAAAAAGATATAAACTAAATCAATTATTATCTTACATAAAAATAAAATTAAATCCCAGGAATAAAATAATGTAAATGAAAATAAAAAAAAAATCGCTAGACCCTAGGAAATCTATTCTGAACCAGAACTTTGTCCTTCCTGACATCCCACACAGACAAATGTCTTTTGACAGTGTTTACACACACTTATTTCTTGCATGTGGTACATAATTAGACATTTTAGACACTTTAGACAATTTATGGTAGCTTTTAATGGTAGCTTTAGACAATCAATGTATTGGTTACATGCATTGCCAAGGGGGGGAGGGGTAAAAAGTACCCGCGCCCAAAGTTTGGCTTCAATATCATCCTTTAGAAGGCTTAGAACATACATATTTTTATATACTATGATGGAAAATATTGTTTTTGACAATTATTATTAAAGGTCTCATTAAAATAAGTACTCGTATCATAAATTGATTACTATAAGCTTTTCGCTAAAACGCGGGTACTTTGTACCCCCCCCCCCCCTTGGCAATGCTAGGGTTAAGAATGTCCAGTCGGAAGTGAAAAGTAAGTGAATCCTTGTCATGAATAACGGTAGTTTTTTTTAAAATTACCAATTTGTTGGTAATTTTTTTATTTTTGAGAAATTCAGAAAAGAAGCTTGGAATGAATTAGTTTTTACTCACTCCTTTCCATTACTTAATTTCAATTCTAAATTTTTGTTTTATAGTATGCCTAGTTCATGGTATGACTAATATTATACATTTAAACTTTATGTTCAGCCGCATGTTAATCCAAACCTCGTCTGAAATTTTTGGGTTATGTGGTATTTTTATAATTTATATATTTAATAAAACAATTTTTTGGAATTATGTATAATCCAAAAAATTCAACAGCAGTTATCTTGAATAATTTGTCACCTTAAATCATTAATATTTTTCCAATAAGGAATCTGAAAGATTTTTTCGAAAATCTTTCGATTGGGATGATAATCAGGATTCATGATCGTGTCAGACAAGAGACAGTCTGACCAGCAAAATCTGTACCTACCTAATCAAACATGATGTCCATTTGAAATTGTCTGTGAAAAGATTAATATCGCGAATGCTGTAGAAGTTACAATGAACTTCAAAGAGAGACTGTTATTTAAATCTGTACCTGCGTATGGTAAAATTAATATACTTATTGGTTTTGCAAGAAGACAAAATAATGTAATTAGGTATACAAACCCGAGCAACAAACCCCATATTAGTGGAAATCCCAAAATGTAATGTGATGCAATTGTTGCGCCAGTTATTTCTGCTAGACATGGACATAATGCAAGTCGAATAACAACAAAACTAAGCCTGAGTAGGGCTGCAGCGTCCAAACCCAGTCCTGCTTTAATGAGTATTGTAGTCAGAGCTACTTCCCTGTAAAGGAAAATAATATTCAATCTTAGGAGGAAAATGTGTATAAAGCCTGAGTAGGGCTGCAGCGTCCAAACCCAGTCCTGCTTTAATGAGTATTATAGTCAGAGCTACTTCCCTGTAAAGGAAAATAATGTTTGATAAAAAACGGGTCTTAACAGCTGTTTAACACTTTTTGTGGGGAAAGCCCCTCCCCAAATAAAAATTTGTTGAGAATAATTCAGGATCTTCCAATACACTAAGAATATTTTCCGGTGATAAATGTATGAAGGTACTACCCGGAGGGAGTCGCATCCTATCCAAAAGTATCTGACAATAGATAGGTACATTTGTGCTATAAACGTTATATACCTAATTATAAGTAATAGTTTCTAGGCGCACACTACTATAAGATTAGATATAATTTATTATTTTAACTACCGAAATGTCTGTTACAAAAACATTCCCCCTCAATAACAACAAGTATGGCAAAAATATATATTACCTGACAGATGATTTTCAGGAGAAATACTGAGGAATGCGCTCTTAAATCATAAAAGGGTTAAAACATCCTGAGAACACATTCCAGCAATCACGAAAATTGCAAACAATGCTCACCTGAGTAATATAACAATCTCAGCATAAACACCACTGACTTCGAACAATCCCACATTCCTCAGAAATATTCCGGCAATTAACATTCCAAGTAATGATGGCAATTGTAAATATTCAATGATATTTCCAAACAATTTGGCTACCAAGAGTAGAAGAAAAATGTTGAAAGCGGGTCCTCCTGGAATCGCATCTTCGGTAAGAATACAGTAGAGAAGACCCGCTAATGTGGAAAGTAAAATAAGAGAAGTAAAATAGGAGATCAATAAAGGCGGTGCTGAGTCGAAAGGTTTCTGAAGAAATCTGGACAGACAGTTGTCTCTGAAAAATGAAAAAATGAACAAAAGTTGAGAATCATTCAATTGGGCTGCAGATGTGCAGATAAACTGCAAATATGGGAGAGAGAGAAATCAGAATTATAAAATATGACAAGACCTCTAATCTACTCACGCCCGATGCTAATGTCTCCGCTCAGGGATATGTAATCCTTGAGAATTAGATTTGTGTAAGTTTTCATTAGGCACATATTGTGCTTGGCACAAGAACTAATCTACTCACGCCCGATGCTAATGTCTCCGCTCAGGGATATGTAATCCTTGAGAATTAGACTTGTGTTAGTTTTCATTATGCACATATTGTGCTTGGCACAAGAACTAATCTACTCACGTCCGATGCTAATGTCTCCGCTCAGGGATATGTAATCTTTGAGAATTAGACTTGTGTTAGTTTTCATTATGCACATATTGTGCTTGGCACAAGAACTAATCTACTCACGCCCGATGCTAATGTCTCCGCTCAGGGATATGTAATCCTTGAGAATTAGACTTGTGTTAGTTTTCATTATGCACATATTGTGCTTGGCACAAGAACTAATCTACTCACGTCCGATGCTAATGTCTCCGCTCAGGGATATGTAATCCTTGAGAATTAGACTTGTGTTAGTTTTCATTATGCACATATTGTGCTTGGCACAAGAACTAATCTACTCACGTCCGATGCTAATGTCTCCGCTCAGGGATATGTAATCCTTGAGAATTAGACTTGTGTTAGTTTTCATTATGCACATATTGTGCTTGGCACAAGAACTAATCTACTCACGTCCGATGCTAATGTCTCCGCTCAGGGATATGTAATCCTTGAGAATTAGACTTGTGTTAGTTTTCATTATGCACATATTGTGCTTGGCACAAGAACTAATCTACTCACGTCCGATGCTAATGTCTCCGCTCAGGGATATGTAATCCTTGAGAATTAGACTTGTGTTAGTTTTCATTATGCACATATTGTGCTTGGCACAAGAACTAATCTACTCACGCCCGATGCTAATGTCTCCGCTCAGGGATATGTAATCCTTGAGAATTAGACTTGTGTTAGTTTTCATTATGCACATATTGTGCTTGGCACAAGAACTAATCTACTCACGTCCGATGCTAATGTCTCCGCTCAGGGATATGTAATCCTTGAGAATTAGACTTGTGTTAGTTTTCATTATGCACATATTGTGCTTGGCACAAGAACTAATCTACTCACGCCCGATGCTAATGTCTCCGCTCAGGGATATGTAATCCTTGAGAATTAGACTTGTGTTAGTTTTCATTATGCACATATTGTGCTTGGCACAAGAACTAATCTACTCACGCCCGATGCTAATGTCTCCGCTCAGGGATATGTAATCCTTGAGAATTAGACTTGTGTTAGTTTTCATTATGCACATATTGTGCTTGGCACAAGAACTAATCTACTCACGTCCGATGCTAATGTCTCCGCTCAGGGATATGTAATCTTTGAGAATTAGACTTGTGTTAGTTTTCAGTATGAACATCTTGTGCTTGGCACAACACCTCTAATCTACTCATGTCCGATGCTAATGCCCCCGCTCAGGGACATGTAATCTTTGAGAATTAGACTTGTGTTAGTTTTCAGTATGAACATCTTGTGCTTGGCACAACACCTCTAATCTACTCATGTCCGATGCTAATGCCCCCGCTCAGGGACATGTAATCTTTGAGAATTAGACTTGTGTTAGTTTTCAGTATGAACATCTTGTGCTTGGCACAACACCTCTAATCTACTCATGTCCGATGCTAATGCCCCCGCTCAGGGACATGTAATCTTTGAGAATTAGACTTGTGTTAGTTTTCAGTATGAACATCTTGTGCTTGGCACAACACCTCTAATCTACTCATGTCCGATGCTAATGCCCCCGCTCAGGGACATGTAATCTTTGAGAATTAGACTTGTGTTAGTTTTCAGTATGAACATCTTGTGCTTGGCACAACACCTCTAATCTACTCATGTCCGATGCTAATGCCCCCGCTCAGGGACATGTAATCTTTGAGAATTAGACTTGTGTTAGTTTTCAGTATGAACATCTTGTGCTTGGCACAACACCTCTAATCTACTCATGTCCGATGCTAATGCCCCCGCTCAGGGACATGTAATCTTTGAGAATTAGACTTGTGTTAGTTTTCAGTATGACATCTTGTGCTTGGCTTTGAGCACAATCAACGCAGTAATCAACATCACATGTTGACCATTGACTTTGGTGAATTATACAATTTACTTACGATTCTTGTTCTGAGGTTGTAATAGGAACTCCATTTGGATAAGATTCTGACGTCTCTAACTGTAAAGTTGTCATATTGCGTTTAACCTTTTCATTATTTTCTATAACAAAACGAAAGTAAACCTCATTAGGAAAAAATAAACCTCATTTGCTTGATAGCAGTAGAGGTAAAACCTTTATAAAATTGAACCTCTTCTTTGTAAGATAGAAGCCATCCCGCAGATTCTCTAAAACGAAAGAAAAATAAGCATTTGTTTTAAGCAAACATTGTCCACAGTAAATGCAAATTGAGCCAAATGGATTTTGCTGTTTCATGAGTCCGTTCGTCTTTTTGAAGTGACTACATATGAAGTGTCTTGTTGTAGCGTGAGCTTGCAGTCGCTCACATCCGATGTCAACCATTCAACAAAAACCATTGGCTGTCCATTCCCTAATCTATGTGTCACTTCTATTAGAGAAAAACCAGTTTCATTTTAAATGTGGCCATTAAAATTGAATTTCATTGTAACTATTTCAAATTGTAACTATTTTTCTTTGTTCTTCAAAAACCGGTGAAAAATTCAATTTTGTTTCACCCATAGTGCTTTTTAAATTTTAAAACTCGAATGGATAAATAAAAGTTTCAATCACAAGTAACAATTTTCTAAGAGATTTCATATTATTTTTTTTGTAACAATACAAGAGACAATAATTAACATAAGTATTATTATTTGTTCTTGTGCGTTAAATTTCATTCAAAGAGAATGAATCATTTACACCATAAAGATTTTATAAATTCACACTTTTAACAAGTTTAAATTACAACTGTTGTTTATAACCAAAACATGTGGAAGAGATCTTTAGGATTATATTGCAAACGTTGCATTAGCTCAACAAATCATTTCTTAGCCCAAAATATGACAGTCCGTGACGCTTTGAATTCTGCATTAGATGAAGAAATGACAAGAGATGACAAAGTATTTATTTTAGGTGAGGAAGTTGCGCAGTATGACGGTGCCTACAAAGTAACAAGAGGCTTGTGGAAAAAGTATGGTGATAAAAGAGTGATCGATACTCCTATCACCGAAATGGGGTTTGCTGGAATAGCTGTGGGTGCTGCAATGGCAGGACTTAGACCTGTTTGTGAGTTTATGACGTACAATTTCTCTATGCAGGCGATAGATCATGTTATAAATTCGGCTGCTAAAACATTTTATATGTCTGCCGGAACTGTAAATGTACCAATAGTATTCAGAGGTCCTAACGGAGCGGCGTTAGGAGTAGCTGCTCAACACTCACAATGTTTGGCTGCCTGGTATGCTCATTGCCCTGGATTGAAAGTTATATCGCCATATAATTCGGAAGATGCTAAAGGTCTATTAAAAGCTGCCATCCGCGATCCCGACCCAGTTGTATTTTTAGAAAACGAAATGCTTTATGGTATTCAATACCCAATGTCGGACGAGGCAATGTCCAAAGACTTTGTTTTACCAATTGGCAAAGCTAAAATTGAAAAACTTGGAAAAGACATAACTATTGTTGCTCATTCAAGAGCTGTAGAAACCGCTTTGGAAGCTTCTAAATTATTGATCACAAAAGAAATAGATGCAGAAGTGATTAATCTCAGATCTTTGAGACCTTTGGATGTGGAAACTATTTCCAAATCAGTAATGAAAACAAATCATTTAGTATCAGTCGAACAAGGTTGGCCTCAGTGTGGCATTGGAGCAGAAATTAGTGCAAACATTAATGAAAGCGAAGTGTTCTATCATCTAGATGCACCTGTTATCCGTGTCACAGGTGTGGACATTCCTATGCCATATGTTAAAAGTTTAGAAAATGCAGCTTTGCCAAAAGTAGAAGATGTTGTAAAAGTTGTGAAAAAGGTACTTTCTAAAGAATTGGACATGAGTAAAAGTTATTCGCGTTAAGTTAATATAACAATGATGCTAGATGATCTTAATACTCGTATTTTCATTTCTGTGAGATTTTTTTTCTTAACAATCAACCAGGGTCATTGAACTTTCGACGCCTAGGTTGGGTCAGGTATAACCAGTATTCAGTATCACTAGGGTTCGAACCCAGATGCTCACTCTCCAAATAAAAACTAGCTGGGTACTAAGTAATCTTACGGGAACTGTTTTATTGAGCGTACCAGTTACAATTGCTACATGAGAGATTATAATTTTGGGAGGGTCGAAAGTTATGTGTCTTTCGAATTGATTCCGGACAAATGCTTTGTGACTTTGCGAGTTCAACCATAATTTCAAGTTGAAATAAGTGGTTGGATGTGTTTTTAAATTTTTATAGTGTGAGCCTGTTTCACACTCATTTCTTTATTTTCAATTTCCATTTCCAATACTTACATTAGAATTTTATCCATATTAGAATCTTATCGCACGGAAGAATTATAATTGATGAGATTAGCGAACTGTATTTATTGATCTATATTATTATTTGCATAAGAAAATAAAAGAATTATAGGTTAATAG
Organism: Pachypsylla venusta; assembly: GCA_012654025.1. Lineage (NCBI taxonomy): Eukaryota > Metazoa > Arthropoda > Insecta > Hemiptera > Aphalaridae > Pachypsylla > Pachypsylla venusta. Next base: position 15,797,070 of record CM022877.1, on the reverse strand, counting down.
GGATTGGGTGAAACAATGTTAAACAGAAATTTATGCCGGCGTCTCTGGCACGTTGAATACACCAGTTCATTTAAGCCAAATAATAATAAAAAAATATTAAAATAGTTAAGGTACCTACTTTTATCTCCATTCTGATGCTTTGATTGGTCCATGTTTTTTATAGAAAAACTTTAATAAACCTAGTACCAAATACTTATTTGAAAGAATAATACATATTTCTAATTGTTTACCGTTATTTCGATTTTCATTTTTCATATAATGCTATGGTTGCATATTAATTTAACCAATTTTGACAAAGAACCAACAGGGGACACACCCTTACAATCCCAGAAAATTTGATGAAAATCGGATTAACAAAATAAAAAGTTTAAAAAAAACTATATCAATTTTTTTCTTCTTCTAAGATACCTACTTAACTACAAAAATAGAAGGTAAACCCTTAATCATGACTGATAGCTACGAATTGTGTTTTGTTTAATCTTTAATAAGTGGATATTAAAGAAGGAATTTAGTTTGATTAAACAATTTTATTTTATTAATGAGTAATCAACAAACAAACCTTATCCGAATTATTGTTAAATATTTATATTTGGATTCGAACCAAGAGGCTCCTGGTTACCAATCTACCGGCTTTGCACAACTGAGATACTGACCATATTTTTTGGAGTATATTCAGTTTACTATTTTTAAAAAAAAAAATAGATTCTCTTTTTAAATATAAAATAAATATTTTAGGTACTCTGATATTTATTTATAATTATTATTATAGTTGAATATTTTACTAAACATTAATTTATTGACAAAATCAAATAGGTACTCAACTAATTAATTCTTTAAAATCTCTAAATTTTTTTAAATTCATAATGACTGACCCTCATCTCTAAATTTTTCTAAATTTATAATTACTGACCCTCACAATTTTTTTTCTCTCAAGATACTTTCCAATACCTAATTAACTATTTGTAAGTTTTTAAAAATATTTTTATCTAAACTCTTAGCAGAGAAATTTATTAAGTGCCTAGGTACAATTATTATTACACTGATAACAATTTGTTGAGTACAGATAATGAAGAGTCTATCGTGTGGTTTAACTCAAAATGTTTAAATTGAAAGTCTCACACTCAGGGAGGGCTACAGACGATAAATTCTTATTGGAACGGAAAATTGTCTGAACAATTTCATCTTGAAAATATCTTTAGAAATTCCTTAAATTGGGATACTATGTAAAACCATATTGACCCATATACTTGAAGTAAAATCATATTGAAGGTTAAAAGTACTATATCTTTGCTTGACTAAATATTATATAGATGTTAGATTGGGCCACTAGTTTCGTGTTTTCCTGAAACACATCATCAGTGAGATAAGGAGATCAATCAGAAACTCTGCTGGAAAAGAAGACGGAGACCAATTGGATTTTTTAAAAGTCTTACATAATTTTCAGCTAGTACCGTTCCTCGATTCCATTATACGAATACCCACGGCACCATGAATTCAACGATTCTCTAATAAAATTTATCGTCCTTTAAGTTTGGTGGCTAGATGCATGTTTGCATGTATCATGTGATGATCAACAAATTGACCTGATTATCATGTTTTTGATTTATTTATTATTATTATTATTTTTATTTTTTTTCTTAACATCTCTTGAACATCTAAGGTCGAGAGAGGGGTTATAAACTTCACTCGCTGGAAGCTTACAAAACAGCGTCAGCGTGCATTTACCTTCCCAGCCTGGGATGCGCCGGTGACGGAAAAAAAATAAACCTCGAACCTACGTGGCCATCCATCAAGTAAAACCTCGATAGGAGTTAATTCAACTTCACTGATTTCGCCCGGACTGGTGTATTAAACGTGCCATTAGTACTTGCTAGTGTTCTTAAAGTGTTAAATGATTTTGTCATTTTTGGGGTATCACACCCGAAAAAAATTTCCAGCCTACGATTCCTGTCTGTTAGTCACAGGGCTTTGTCTCAAAAATGGTAATAGTTTGACAGTTCAAATTTGGAGAACTTGAAAAGATATAAATAAGAACAATAAGGAGTAGGTAACAAACAAATATTTTCATCATGGAACATTTTTGTGATAGAAAGATAAAATAGATTTTTGTATTTCCATTTTTGAACGATTACAATACATTCCAATATTTTGTTCCCTTTTTAATTAAAACAAGACTGGACTACAAGCCGACATCAATAAACAATTATTGAAGACGAGGGAGATAGTAATATCTGAACTGGCATCGTCCAAATTAAAATGGATTCTATTGCTTGAACGCACAACAGATGTTATTGTCATTCCAGACTATAAAAAGGAAAATCGAATCTACCGAATCGCAAATCACATCATTATTATGGAAATCATCTCCAGTGCCTCGTAAAGCATCGCTTATTGTGACAACGCTCCTTGTGTTAACACAAATAAATATTAACTGCAGTTCATTTTCATTATTATTTGTCGCCCATTTGATTATCTTGAAGGGTTTAGTTGGTATTTATTTTTTTAGCCATTTCTGCACATTTACAGAGTATGTTTTTTTTCATATATCGGAAAATCCATTGCTGGGATACTAACCAAGATGGAGTGGATTTTATATTTTTCTAGAAGGATTTGATTACGTTTTTGGGTGGTCTATTCCAAGTATTTTTCGATATAATATCTTATCGTTTGAACTGACTAATTGTACTGCTAAAGAGCTTCTTTTGTCAAAAATAACTCGCTCCCGCTATTATTTTTTCTTTTCTTATCTTTCCCCTCTCGAACCTATATTTTAAATTTCCATGTTCAGACATCTTATGAGTCAATGACTCAGTTCGTCAGTCATCATACCAACTGGACATAGGATTTATGGTTATAGATTTGTCACGGCAACATACTCCTATCAACGGACAACAAGAAAGTTTTAAATATCCTTTTAATATTTAATTTAAGATACAGAGGTATTGAATTAAATCTCACAAAAAAATTATCATTGAAAAAGGGCCAAGTTTCTTCCACTTTCCCAAAAAAAAATTCGTCTATGAAAGTAGTGATATCTATTATTGGGGCCAAGTTTATTGTTGCTGCTGTATATCCCGCAATTAAATTTATTATTGCACGTTCTTCTGTCTCAATTCTCTTAAAGTAATACCGACTTTACACTTGGTCAGTTTTTTCTAAGGGGATTCGTAAAATACTCGTACTACCTTTTTACAAACTGGCNTAGTATTGTACTATACTACGGAATGTATGTTCAAAATTTCAATGACCTATCTCCTGTAGAACCGGATATCTGACGGTGTGAAAAACCTGGTGAATTGCTTCGTGTAAAGATACACTGGTGCTTTCCGGAACTTGGCCTGGCGCACTGCCGTGCGCTCAGATTTAGGATTTTCCTAACTTAATACAAAATTATTGGGAAAACAGATTCGGATAAAACACATTTTCGAAAATATGAATAGGAAACTCCACTCCTCGAGGCGCCTGTCTAATGACTTTGGACAGCCATGTCCCGTTTTATGAAACCGTAAATATATATGCTTGCTCTTCATCTGATTAATCTTTTAATTATTCATTTGAATTATTTTACTAGACATTAGGTATCCACTTAAACCATTTGTCGCAGATTTATTCGACATTTTTGACCTTGGTCTTTTTCTCCTCTGTGCTCAAAACTAATGCAGGTACTCGCAGATCAGAGCGATTCAAATATAGTGTTAGTTGTTCATTTTAATCATTCAATATTTCAAGTCAATAATAATAAACTCATGTACTTCCTCAAGTGTAAGAATTGATGAAAAATGATATTTGGTTTTTGGAAAGGAATCCATTGCCGCTTTAAATATAAATTAAATTAATAGATAAGTATATTTCGATTCAGGAATCGGGGAGGAGTGTCTGGCAACCTTTTGATGTTTTAAACCAATTTTAACCAAATTAGAGAGGATAGGAAACGTTTTTACGGCCATGTCTCTATTTCGTATGTACAACCGTACAAAATGGTCCCATGACGGCCAATAAACAAAACGATTTTTTTTTTAAAAGGGTTGCCAGACACTCCTTCCCGGTTCCAGATCTGGTATTTCTCATATAATAATAATTAAACTATTGATACTGATGTAAATCCGTGATGTTGTTCACATCGTAACTCTGGTCTGACAATGAAAGTCAGAGTACTGTTGAAGCTCACCAATTAATACATTCACAAGTTGTAACATAATTCGATGTGAATCTGTATATAATTATGAGACAATATGATTGCTGTATATAAAGCCATTTCCCCTCCCCTCCAAGCTATTGAGCCTGGAAGTTGGAAGAAAAATACGTTTTTCTAATAACTTTTATTTACGGTTCACGTTTCGTAAGAAAAAAAAAATATATGTACGTAGGTACTAAGTAAAATTATGCGGCATTTATTTTAGAAAAGTTTGGATAATATCTGGTTTTCAGGGGTGGAGATATTGGGGTCGCCTAAAGCGTGTTGATATTATATTTTATATCGTTGTTCAACAAAGTTTTATGAAATATTTTTACGATACCTACCTACATTGACAAATGTGGAAAATAGTAGTTATGTTCTGAACGCCTGATATTAATTATGCAATGTGTATAGGCAAGTCCGGATTTCCACAGATCCACCTTTACGACAATTTACCTAGATTAATTTAAAAAATGTTTGAAAATTTACTAATTACTACCTACTATCGGGTTTGATAAGGTTTGCCTTTCTAAAATCATCAGGGGAAGTAAATACGGGATGGAAGAGGGTCAGTTATATAATGTATCAACGAAATTAGTACTTTTTCTCAGGCTCATTAATCTGGAATAAGACTAAACACCCATAAAATTATACGGACTAAAAGTCCGTATAATTTTATGGGTTAGTGCTGACTGGTATACAGTAGAGCGTGGGTTCAAACCCAGCCAAACTTTTATCCTCCTGAATATCAGATATTTAAATCACAGGTATTTCTAGCACCCAACAAAATGCCGCTGTAAGGGAACTCTTCAGTCTTATTCGGGCAGTATACATAAGAATGACTTGCAACTTAAAACTAAGGGTTCCGCGTTGTTCAGCAATGTTTGCAAATAATACGCAAAATATCAATTTTAAACTTCCGTTGAAAAAAAAACACCTCTTTCTATACCTAACGTTGGCAGGCTGAGAATGTGGGCTGATGTTTTGTATGTTTCCAGCGAATGGAGAGTAAAATAAACGTCTTTAATGACCAAGCAAAAAAGAAACCCCATAATAATTTTATTTATAAATCATGTGGTTTTAAGGAACACACTTTATCTGTTATAGGTATCTTGTACATGAAGATTGTTGCAGTAGGCAACATACGAATGGCAGAACTCGTCCATATTAAGCCAAATATTGAGCTAATGAATGAGAATGACATTCTGACCTTTTGTTAGTTAATAATTATTGGCAGAAGAATACAGTGATCAACACTTGCAAAAATATAAACGATGTGATGGGATGTGTGAATAAAGAACCGCTCAATGGGAGAGGGCAAGAAAGTGAACACTGAATTATAGCAAATCTTCCTCCATTTTTTATTTCACAATCCTTTTTTGAGGTTTTCCCCAATAACTCGCTGCTTGTGCATTTTAAGCGAACAGCTGTATTAATTCATCTAAACAACAATTAAATTTCCTGCAATTACAATTCACACATTTTTCTTGTCGGATGTATGGGAGCAATCCTACAGACGACATCGTTTTGGCGTAAAACGAATTTTCATATTTCATTAAAATAGCCTTTCAAAACATGATGGAGCTCATACTTACCAGGTACATCTTCATCATAGATTTCTTCATATCCTCGAAATGAGCTCGTAACTCGAGATAATATTTTACCAATATAACTCATATTTGCATGTCACTTGTCACAAAAACATAAATTCACCATTGATTAATTATAAAAAATATAAATATGACCGCTAAAATAAAATGGAAATAAATATGAGTATCTTAAGAGCACACAAATCCTCTGGAAATTGAAATCTTCAACCTGGCTTTTAATAAGCTGATGTTCCCTCTAATTCAGCATTCAATAGGCGCGGTGTTCCTCTTGAAGCGACTCTAAGAGACAAGCTTCAAATCCTCCTCAAGTTTGATTTGTCGCTTGATGTCATCCGTAGTGGTGTCTAAAGGACCACCGCCCCTATTGAACCCTGAATTCTGATTTTTTATGGGAACCCATTGATCTATAATTCAGGAATTAATTTAGTGTTAATATATTATTTGAACACATTTTTCAATAGGTTCTCTTCCAAACTCGATTTTGGTAAAATTTATTTTAAAGTACAATTACTTAATTTAATTTTCAATAAATAATAATGAATATAATATTGATTATTTTTCTTATCTTTAATACCTATACATAAGTAATCACATCTGGCACCATAATAAGAATTACTGACACAATCCAATCTCTTACTAAAATAATAATTGGGGAGTAACTAACAGGGGCAGGATTATATTATTGAGACTATGTTATCAGTGATAAAAATGTTTGTCTTATCATTGTACACATTAATTGATACAATGGTGAGTCAGAACGGTAAATATATGCCGGGGTTAGTCTGAATCAATTCAAAGTCCTTTGAGGACATATTTGTGAACGTTAGTGAACTCCACTTTTGACCCTGGTATACATCCCCAAATGCACTTGTATGTGTGTAATTGTGTATGTATGTTTGTTATGCGATAATCCGGTTTTGACGAAATTTGGTATACATGTTTAGGTCATGAAGGAAATTTGCTGTATAGGATGGGCCAATATTGTGTTTTTTAAAAAAATATTTTTATCTGTTTAGTGGTTTTTTGTAGAAACGTAAAATTTTGAAATGTTATAGATGGTGTTAAGGGCTTTTCGATTTTAAAAAAATTGGGAGGCCTAGAGGGCCCAGTATTTTGTATTTTGAAAATGATTTTTTAAAATTTGATTAAGATATTTTTTTCTTTTTTCTATAAATGACAACAACACTAACGTGAAGACCTGTGGCCTATTCCACGAAGCAACTTCTCACTTCGCACTTTTCAAAAAAAAAATGGAGTGAGGAATATTTGCGTTCCACGAAGCAACTTCTCACTTCGCACTTATCAAAAAAAAAAAAAAAAAAAAAAAAAAAAAAAAAAAAAAAAAAAAAAAAAA
>CM022877.1:15771517-15788418 GCA_012654025.1 Pachypsylla venusta | reverse complement strand
TTAGACATCCTATTGGTAACTTTAAAAAACACTACCGTTATTTATGACGAGGATTCACTTACTTTTTCACTTCCGACTCCAGTTTCGTCTACTTCGTAAACATTTTCAAGGAAACTGTTTCCTTGAAAATGTGTTTTTAACCTAATGATTTCATTAATTTAATAAAACTTAATGCATTAACTTTATCCAAAGACGTAATTCCTTTCATTCCGGTTTTGACCTAGGTACTAACTTTCATATTGAATACTTCGAGTAAATGTTACTTGAGATTGTCAGAAGGTACATGAGGGTGATATCCTCGAGGGTCGAGTCCACCTGAGCTGACGGTGTTAAATAACAAAGAAAGCAACAGATAATGAATATCTTTGTGTTAATGATGTTATAAAATTACAATGTAGACATGTTTCTGGGGGCCTATGTCGGTCATTAGTCTTCAAGATTAGATTATGATGACAATTCAGAACTTCAGCAGCAAACTTATTAAAGCAGCTGCAGTCTCATACATCTAGCTACCATCGGAAACTATGATACCACTATTCATTGATTGAATAAAATTTGGTATATTATTATTTTGTTATTGTTGAAACCAATCCGAAGGTCCCGAGTATTTTACAACAGAAAGAAAATTTCCACAGTTGTTTCACAGCCTGAACCCAGAATTTGCACCCAAGTACTATATTAACTACCTGCATTACAGAGAGCATAGAGCAATAAATCAATGCATCCAGCAAGTACAAAGTATCCAGGCTATCCAGCGAGCACCCCATACATACGAATATGAATGTGTTTGCAGCGCCAGGCGCCTTAGCTTAAATGAAACGATGGATAAGTACTTAATATTTGTTTTTATTAATTATTTTTCTAATTCATATTTATTATTATTTTAATAAAATATTATCTACTATTAAAAACTAATTAACGTGTAATTTAAATATTTTATAATCTCTGTTCTATTTTGAAAACAAAGAGTAATTATTTGAATGAATGTAGGATTTTACGTAAAATTCAAATATGCAATAAAATTCAGGTCGTTCCATTTAAGAAAATGAAGTTGAACTTAAAATAACCTTGAAGGGTAACCTTGACAGATTTGCAAAGGTCACTATGCCATGTCCCCCTTTAAGCTATGAAAATAATCTCAGAATAGAATTTTTGAATTTCCTACAGGGGCCGAGAAAATCGACTGCGTCACTTAAAATAGAACACCCTGTATAAACAAGCAACATGGAGAAATTGGAGGATTCAAAAATCATATACGAGTATCTAGGTATTTGTGTTTTAGAGACGGCTCCTAATTGATGAGAAGATAGGTCAAACTATGCAGATTATGGTCTCATTTAATAACTTTTTCACTCTAAAACAAATGAATTTTTTTGGAGGACAAAGAATTGCGTACATCATAAAATCTCAGAAGTTATAAGAGTGATGGAAAAATTAACGAGAAGAATTTTATACCAAGATTGGTTTAAAATCGATTTATTTTTATCCATTATAAGAGATCAACACATCTTAATTTTGTTGTGTCACGAGACATTCGTTTTGTCATTGCTATCCATTATAAGAGATCAATACATCTTGATTTTGTTGTGTCACGAGACATTCGTTTTGTCATTGTTATCCATTACAAGAGATCAATACATCTTAATTTTGTTGTGTCACGAGACATTCGTTTTGTCATTGCTATCCATTATAAGAGATCAATACATCTTGATTTTGTTGTGTCACGTGACATTCGTTTTGACCAATATTGAATTGAAGTTTACGCAGCCATTTGAGAATAGCATTGTTGCTATTATTATGATGCGACAGTGCAGGTTTAGGTGTAAAGTTTCTACATTCTTGTAACTTTATACTTAAACTCATGGACAATTGCAAATTTTGTGAAAATAATATTGGTGTCCAAATAGAAACCAGCCTGGCAAGGAGGGATGAATTGCATTCATATAACGTTTCCAGGAGATTTACAAAGTAAAAGTTAACGATCACTGCCACTTCTTTGGATGCGTTGAGGAGGGATAAAATATCATTGGTGATTTTACCCCAAAAATCAAACAGAATAGACATGGTTAGTGCATGCGCTTCAGTGTTTGGTAAGTTAACAGCAGCTGCTTGTTCTAGATAAACTGTCCATAACTGACAGAGTATGAAAACGTGAAATAGTGTGTTCATTGGAAACTGGGCACCTGATTGGATATGGTCTATGTAACATGAAAGTATGGTATGAATATGGTCAGCCACGTAGCAGGCAGTCTCAGGCGGTATTGGTAGGCATGGTATGTTTTGTAGAGATGACTGAGTCAATGCACCAATAAGGAGCCAGCTAAGCAATCGAATATGAATAACACACTCAGACAATTCCCGTGTTTCTTTCTGAACATTATAAAGCCAGGGTAAAAATTTAGAAACCCCTCGAACATCTCGAGAATTGTTTCTTGTTATTTCTAGAACAACGTATTGGGCGATACCAGATTTTAAAGTTCCAATAAGTGTGTCTTCATTGAACTCAAACACACCAATAGTTTTTAATTTGAATGATATATTGAATTCACTTAAGAAGTCCAGCACGTCTTGGACATGGTGTTTCATACATTCGGATGCCCCGGTGGTGTAATAAGGTGTACTACTGATGTCCAGATGTTCTTCCTGTGCTATGTTAGGGGGTAGCACACCTCCAATATCTTGAAGAACGAAACTAATCAACATGAAAAAGTTGGCACATGTGATGACCGTTTTGAACTTGAGAGCTTGAACTAACTCAATAACTACAACTCGGGTAAGCATAAGCTTTTCACGTTCTCGAGTGAATCCTCGGTTGCACAAGTAGCACAAATCAATCAAGTAATTATATTTGAGTTGACGATATTGAATAGTGAAACTTAATATTTTAGAAAATGGTTCCAACAGTCCTCTACAAGTAGTAATGGCAGGCACTCGCAATATGGAGATCATAATTCTGAAGAAGGGTGTAATGTTGTCGAATAAATTAATCACTGATAAAACATTTCGGAAAAATGTTTCAAGTTGGGTAAGTACAGACTGCCAGGATATGGATCCAGGACCTAGACCAGCCTCTATAGGCAGGAAATCTAAATAACAAGCTATATTATCAATGATTGTTGAAAGATTTTCAATAGGTAAAATCTTTTTACCATTCAAATTTTCAACGAGTAACTGTAAAGGGGCTATTGGATTCAGATCACTAAAATCTAGTAGACTTTGAACCAAACTTCTGAAAAATTGAGTGCGTGTACTTTCTGGTACAACGGTTTGAAATATTTGAAAGAAGACGCCATGGGGTGCCAACTGGTGTAGGATACAGCGTAGGAATTGATGCGCTACGCTGACAGCGCCGCCTGGAAGATGTACTTTAGATTCAGACTGCCACGTGTAATGGGGTTGTGAAGCATATTTAGATAGAATAGATAAAATTTCAGGCAACATAGGTGCTGCGAGAACTGGTTCCCGATGTACAAAAGTACCAATTAAGATTAAGCACAAAGCGATCTCTTCATCACTGTACTCTTCCTTAATGGTTCCACATTCACTACATCGTTCAAAGATACATTCATCTCCCACCCTTAGAGCAGATTTAGGTAAGAAGGGTGCCGAGTGGCATGCATTTTGAATTGATGGGTCCAAGTCCACACTTTCCTCATTTAGTTTCTTATCATGATGGTTCATTGCAAGCAAAATTTGTTGTTTTTTCTTGGATTGCAGTCTGTCGTCCGGTTTGCGTAAAATGCAGTCAATATTTTCCTGCGGTGGAGAGTCCAAGGCCAACTGTTTTGTCAACCTTCTTGGACTTGTACTGCGACTTCGCTGTGGTAGATCTGGTTTGTCCAAACTGTTTTGTTTGGTGACAGTTGTGGGTGAGATTGATTGAGAATCCATATCTGTTGGTGTACGACTGCTTAGTATATCTTCCTTTTTGTAAATACCAACTTTGGGCTCTTCTTGGACACCTAGAGCTTCTGTTATATGCTGAACTAGATTTTTCATGCCTTCAGCGGTATTTGTGTTTGCCATACGACCAATAGGAAGAAGTCTTTCTTGAATTGGTAGTTCGAGGTGAGAAACACTTTGAGTAGGAGAATGCTCACATTGGGAGTAAGAATCAAACGAACTCATTGGTGAATGCAACATGTGGATATCCATTCTAGATAGTGGGGAGTCGGGGGAACCCCATGGTTCATCGTAGTGAAAAGCTCTGGGAGATATACTCTTGCTTCCTGGACCTGAAATTCAATAAAAGATATTTTCACAAAGAATTCATAATTATTTTATGCTATAAACACATTCCAAAAATAATATATTATAAAGTAGTTTTAATCACAAATTCAAGTTGTAACGGAAAATAAGACTCACCACTCCTCTTGTTCCATTGAGTGTACTGAAATATACTGACCTAAATATTTTAGCCCGTCTGAATGCCGTCAGTTTGACACTGAATCAAAGGTAAATATTAGTGATAGAAGAAAATGGCTGACATTCCAAATCAGGTCCAACCTTAATAATAGTAATGCTATAGGATATGATTCTTTTCTTTTTCCCTATACTTAAATTCTCTATCTTACCTGGTTTAAACATCCCCAACGGTGTCAGTCGTTCAGCGGAAGGTGTCGGTGGTGGAAGTATATTTTTGTTTGGTTTTGGTATCGCTGATATTTGCCAGGGTGGAAATATGTCAGTGGAAATTGACAAGTCTGGAATTATCTTTTCCTTTACATTTACAATTGCAGGTTCCTTTGATTTTTCTTGCAGCCTGTAAAATTGTAAAATGTGTAGGAAATAAATAGGTAGATAGATACTTTATTTTAAGTGTCTCGTCATACACATACAAAATGGTAGATGATGACGGCCTGCGGCCTTTCATGTGTTGAAGAAGAAAAAAATGTCTGTCCTCCTGTCTGTATTTGTAAACAAAACGCATCTCTCTAGTATCTCATATCTCGTGATTTGAAATATGAATTGATTGTTTGCAAATGTCAGTATGGTCAAATACAATCAGATCCTTTTTGGTGTGTACCTCACCATACTTATCCACAATTCACAATGTAATTGATGTCTTTCAGGGCAAAACAGAACTTATACGTGGTTGATCAAGAAATAGAAATTAAACATTTTGTCGCATGTAATTTGATCCAGAGACATTGAACTTTCTGTTTTTCCATGTTTTTTTTTTTCTTCTTTTTTACGAAAAATTTAATTTATGCATCCATCTTAAATCTTGAATGATAATAGCTAATATTTTTCCTCTGCCATTAATTTTTTACTTACTTCTGTATAATTTGAGGACTAATAATCGTTATAGGTGATTTTGGTGGTTGAGGTGTAGTTGGAGAAGTCACACTGAACAATGAGGACGACACCAACATTTTCACACCCTCTTTAACACCAAGTTTACCAAACATACTGGCACAAGCACTTTCAATTTTTCCATCATTCTGAAAAATATAAATTGTATATTATAATACCGACTGATTTTTTTTTTTTTCATTACATCTTATCTCGTGGAATGTGGGTAACATAATTATTATCAATTCCCTTCAGTGTTCTTTGATATAATTAATTTGAGACTGATGAGAACACTGAATTTTTTGGATTATTAGTTGTTGTTGTTGTTTAGTGATCTTATCCACTGAAAACAATCAGTGAGTAAATTCACAGAAAATTGATTTTTACATAAGGGTGGTCGCTGAAATATTGATGAGAATTCAGAATGTGAACCGAAGTGCAAAGAGCTGCAATAACTGAATCCAACTATTAAAATGGGAAAATAATACAGTTTTTTCTTTCGATTAAGAAGAACAGAAATACCCTTTTAAGCGTTTTGAAATGAATAAAAGTACATGTCGGGCCATTTAAATTGACCGGATTAATAATTTTGTTAATAANATTAATTTCAGACTGATGAGAACACTGAATTCTTTGGATTATTAGTGATCTTATCCACTGAAAACAATCAGTGAGTAAATTCACAGAAAATTGACTTTTACATAAGGGTGGCCGCTGAAATCTTGATGAGAATTCAGAATGTGAACCGAATGCAAAGAGCTGCAATAACTGAATCCAACTATTAAAATGGGAAAATAATACAGTTTTTTCTTTCGATTAAGAAGAACAGAAATACCCTTTTAAGCGTTTTGAAATGAATAAAAGTACATGTCGGGCCATTTAAATTGACCGGATTAATAATTTTGTTAATAAGGACAAAATTGAACAAAATTATTTGCTATGAAATATTATTTCGATTATTTTGAACCTGGGAAACTCATTCTATCACTTGTGAATATGATTATCTATTTTTTCTGAGGGAATACTCTAATAATTTTACTTACACTGTCTGGAACACTCATTAACCGATAGGATTTGCCAGCTTTCTTTTTTGCTTGGTCATTGGTTGCATCAACATCGTCGTCAGAATCCTGTGGACAAAAGCAATTGATTCATGTAAATATCTCTCTGGAACTTAGCCTAGCGCACAGATATGTGAGAATTTATCAATTAAACAACAGTAGGGTACCTCTAAAATTTGGGGCGTTTCCATTCTTACTGTACTATTAGTCATAAGGTGTTATATCTCCCAGCTAAGACAATTAATAAAGCTTTGTTTTCTTCAATTATTACTATGGAAAGAAATGTTTTGCGATGCAGTGTGTATCCTTTGGATATCAATAATTGTAAAAATCAAATTTCCACTATGTTTGAAAATAAATATATCCAAGAGACCAAGAAGAATCGCTTCTTTATGGATAGACTTTTGGATGCCTATTACCCACGTACCTACTCAGAAAAGAAAAACATTTAGTGTTATGTGAATCTCTAATATATTCTGGTTTAATAATAAGTTATTTATAAATCACACTTACTTGGGTTTGTTCTGGTATTACGGCCAGTTCGGTTTCGGAACCATTCCCTTCTGGTGAAAAGCTGGAAATTTTAATTGTGAGATGATATTAAGTACAAAGATCTATAAACTAAGGAAAGTTGACACACTAGTTCCCGGCCTTACCTATTGGGAAGTACTTAGTGGTGTCAACATACTCCAATTTGGAAGTTGAGAGATGGACATTTCCAGTTACCTAAGTCTTGAATGTGTAGTCTCACATCATTCTATATTATAGTTCTCGATAAATAAATATAGAATTACTTTGATAATAGCAATGTAAACTTACGCTGGTTTCTTCAGCCTTGTGAAAGGAAGCATCACATGCTCGTCGCCCCAACATGATTCTAGCGATGCTTTTAGATTTGACTTTAATGTTGTCGAGTCTGTTCTATCAGCTTGTTTAGGAGATGCTGGGGGAGTGTTACAACTATCCAAGTCCCGGTCATCTGTACCAAGTGAAGGTTGACTAACATCTGGAATACAATGCAAAAAAAAAAAATGCAAATTTGGTTCAATCCTCAGTATCTGTCCGACCCCCATCGCCCTTTGAAAGGGACTACGCGCGATTATAGACTCACGCGTGACAGATTCAAATGAATGTGTTGGGTTAATGAATCTCGTCCAATATAAGCGTTACCTTTATTTTGTGCGCTTACAGTGGACGAAGTTCCATGTACATCAGTCGCTCTCACTTGTTGTAGAACGCAGTCGCTTCCAAAGAACCACCGCTCTTAATTTGCAAATCCCAAAGTACTTAAACATACATAAAAGCTCTTTTGACCATTCTCATAAAGAACTTCTGGTGATATTCATAATAGCTCCCCATTTATGTAAAAAAAAAAAAAATCCATAGTTCTGGGGCATAATTAGACCCTAAATTTGAAGCAAATTTCAAGCCTTTGACTCTTATCTTTTCAGATAGGATTAATGAAACCATCAGTACTACATTTGATTGCACCCAAAAGCTTACTGAGACCCCCAAATGTGACATACATACCAAATTTCATATCTTGCCCAGTGTAAGACAAAAATAAAACATATTTGTAAGAAGGGGAGGAAACTGGACATACTCGAATCGGTAGAAATTAGTAAGAGCCTGAACAATGATAAATGTCTAAACCAAAAATTTGAAATAGTTGATAACATTGCTAATATCTGGTAAGTGCGGGAAATTAAATGATTAAAATACTCAATTTACAAAAAACAAAATTCATAGATACATTTTTGAACAATAATTGAACATTCTAAATTTACATTTTTTTAGAGGGAAATAAACAACCTTCGCATTGTGAATATAATAAAACTGCATACTAATTCCCAAAAAGACATACCTCTCGATCGGGATGGTGGCCCTCCCATAACAACTGTGGGAGGAATCCTCCGACACACATGATGCTGTGCATCCAGTGTGTTCAGAACAATTTTTACCAGTGCCACAACATTTAATGCAAAAGTATCTTGATTATAGTGGTACTGAAATTAAGGAGAATAGTTCAGAAATTAGTTTTCTCATGATTATTTCAAAAGTACCTTGATTATAATGGTACTGAAATTAAGGAGAATAGTTCAGAAATTAGTTTTCTCATGATTATTTCAAAAGTATCTTGATTATAGTGGTACTGAAATTAAGGTGAATAATTCAGAAATTAGTTTTCTCATGATTATTTTTTCTATTACACTAGTCCCCAGCGTAATAGAATTGAAATGAAGGAGGAGGGTCAGGTCTTGGGTTCCCTGAGCATATATGAACAGCCGGTAACAGCTCATGACTTTCTGATTTGAAATCATGAATCTAACGACCACCCATTTTAGGCATAAAGAGCTGCATTCTAACTTTCATCGAATCAGGGCCGGCTCAAGAGAATTTGCCGCCCTAGGCAAAATGAATTTTGCCGCCCCCTGAGTATAATATTTAATTTGTTCGTTAATTAATATAAATTGTAAAAGTACCTACTTATATTCATATTTTTAATGATAATACTGATAATTTTAATGATAATTCCTCCTAGTAGTGAAATTCATGATTTTTGCACAAATTTCAATCAAAATCTGGCCATGAATTTTCCTCTGGTTAATATTGAACAATTCAGAGTCATATATATTTACAACAGAAATAATGGACACTAAACCTTTTTGTTAAATCCACACAATTTTAATTAGAATTTTTCAAGTGTATATGTGTGGGTTGTAGCCTTTAAGCAACGACAGATTTAGCCGGAGTGTCATACCCCTGGTTATACTATTGGTTTTTATGATTGATAATTCTTGTTATGATTTATCTATCATATACACAAAAATGCACGTCTATATATGTATACATTTTTTTCATATCCTGCTGAAAATAAAATTTCATTTTGATTTTGCCGCCCTAGGCGGTTGCCTAGTTCGCCTATATGGTAGAGCCGGCCCTGCATCGAATACGATAATACGTTCTCTAATCAATAATTAATAATTATAATATAGGAATGTCTCTGGTGACTTTATGTTTTTTTTTGTCGGATGAAAGAATTTAAATATTTTTAATTTTCGTCGTATCGACTTTTTCAAATTTATAAGATTTGAAAGAGACGAAAATTAAAAATATTTAAATTCTTTCCTTCAACAAAAAAAAACAACATTCTCTAATCAGTTGATATCCATTTTTTATAATGATTGATTCTCAAACTCCTATTAAAAACAAAATTATAAATTTTCATTGCTAAAACTTATGAATATAATTAAGATAGTAGAATATGTTGGTAACCTTAAATTCTATTGGCTGGTTGCATACCCAAAAGGCACCAAGCTTACTATGTTATGGTCATAGGAGGTTGCTATGCCAGCGACTTTATTCGGAGACATATTTCTATTCTATGCCTCAATGCGAGGAAATCAAAGAAAATGTAGCACAAAAATTGATTCACACAAAATTATTGAATTAATAAAATATTTTCATGCAAGAAGTAGAAGGATGCGTTTAACAATTAGGACTGTGTTTGCAAAAATTGAGATTGTGTTTAATCAAACTCTTTTGGTCACAATAGATCTCTGAAGGTCGCAATAATAATTGTAAAGGTATCAAAACAGGTTCTAAATAATAATACCCTGCAACCTCAATAGAAATGTTCGGTACTCGCGTGTGTACACCTTCGTACCTACCTGTGCTCCGATCCTGATTAGTATGTTCAATCTCAACACCCAATAAGTTATGCTAATGAAGAGACCGAATCAGATCATCTCAAACCTTTGTGAAGTGAGTGTGCTATTCTCTATCTTCTCTCTCTTGTTTTATTAATTAATATTTTTACGTGTAATTTTAATTTCAATAATTACGAACTTTAACTTTCCAGCAAAACTATCTTTTTAATTAATTAAAATCAGTTAACTTTTATATTTTCTACTTTTTACAACCGTACAAGAAATTTTGCCACTGGCTGATGATGGCCAGTTCTGAGTTAGGGGTCTCTTCAATGTTTACCTTATACAGAAGTACGAGTAATGACATTAACCAAGATCTTCTTGATATTGGCTCAAGATACCAGAGGGAATAATTCGGATGACTTTGAAAATCTGGAATAATATGATGGGGGGGGCAAGGAGAGTATTGCAACAGTAAAAGACTTGTAGGTAACATTAAAATGCCCATCAGATTATTTTGATCATATAATTGAGGAAGGTTTGAGAGAAATGCATTGAATACAGGGGACATTCTGAAATCAAAGGAAACATAAAACATAAGTATCTAAGAATATTATTTTATTTTAGAGTACCTGTGGAAGGTATCGCTTTGCTGTAATCAACAACATCTAATACAGGTAGTCCTCGGGTACGCACCTCGCCAAACGTTGCAAATCTTCAATGATTTGACCGGAACTGGTGTATGTAAAGTTATGATTGACTTAATAATACGAGTATGTAAGAATATTTAGTTGCACATAATTTGATAAAACATTTTGAGGACTTTTATAATTTAGCAGATTGTGTTTACTCTTATTTTTTTATGGCAGCCATTTTGAATTTTATATGCCTCTGTTTTAGAGATTCATACTATTCCCCCGGTTTTCGTCTGCTCAGATTTGTGTTATAATGCACCTGCTGCTCACAACCTGCTAGTTCAACATAAGATTGATTTTGTACCACGAAGTCATATTCTATTACTCTGTGACCTCTTCCTAGAAATGAAAAAAAACCTTAAAAGGATGTCGCTATAATAATATTAATTTGTTAATATAAAAACGAGGTCTTACGTTAATCAGAGCGTAAGAAGGGTTTGCCAAAACCCTGAAAGAAGTGCAATTTGCATAATGGTCCACAGAAATATTTGGAGGTGACAATATACTTATTACCGAACTGGCAAACGTTAATGATACAAATTCAAGGTCCCCGAGTCTACCAACTCCTGTTTATTATTGAAGAACGTATAAATGTAAAAATATAATTACCTTAATTTTGTCGGTGACATTTGGAATATTCTCTCATTTTGGTTATATCCCATAAGTAAGTACAGATGTCTCAAAACTATCGTTTGTTTTTTGGCAGTATTTTTCTCATCACTAGGATATGCCTGAAAACAACAAGTTTAAAAATTTTAGTAAGATGGATTCGAAAATAAAGACCCCGCACCAGTGATGGATTTACTAATAGGCTAAGTAGGCTGGAACCTAGAGCGGCAGATTTTAGGGCCGGCAAATTTTGGACAATTTTTTTTATGTATTACAGATATTTAAAATGATTCATATTTATATACCTAATCCTATTAAATTGATACAAATATTTCAAAATATAATATGTTTCACCCCTCATTAGATACTCCATTCATAAAATTAATATGAATAGGCACCGAATTTCAATTTCTATCTCTCACCGTTTTCTATTTATGCCAGACTCGTGAAAATCGCTAAAAAGCTGCAAAAAACGCCAAGGGAAGAATCGATTTCAACTAAAAGTGTCATTTTGTATTCCGTAGTAAAATTGATATAAACAATTAAACGAGCACCCAAAAAAAAGATGTAATTAAGCCGAAAGTGCACAAATCTAAAGGAACAATTTTTTTTTTACAAAAATTGTAATTAGGTAATAATTATGATTTAGAACTGGGGTATTGAATTGTAAAGGTCGGAATGGCGGAAAAATTTGAATAGCCCACAGGCGGCAAATGTGTAAATCCGCCACTGCCCCGCACAAAGAACCAACTCAGAACGAGAGTGACAATCAGATGTAAAGCTAATCAGAAGAAATGGGGATACATAGTAAACAATGGGGGTGGCAATACAAAATAACCTCTGTCAGCCCCGAAACTTCTGGTACAATGTGATTTTAATACAGATATTTTTTTTTGATCTGGACTCGGAAAGTAAGTACGAAATATTTTTTTATATTTCGTACTTACGAAATATAAAAAAATTTACAGCCGCACTTGAATATCTGACTACAATTATAGAACACGACTATTTAATGAATTATTAAATTACATACCTGCTCAGATCTTGATAAGAATTGCATGAATAGAAAAACAAGAAGATGGATAGTTTCTTTGTCACTTTGTTCTAATTCAATAACTTTGTTCAAGATATTTGTAAAACTTGTCTCTTCAGTTATATTTAATGACTGAGCTTGCTGTCCCTCTGAAAAAGTTGAGAATGAAATACACAAATGATTAAAAGGTACAATAGTAAATGGTCAGAATTCTGGAAACAATTTTTTATATAGAAATACTGGTACGACTCGACCTGTAGTTTAATATTATGTTTCGTAACAAATTGCAGTTTTTCTTGGATGTTTAACCGGTAATTGCATGAAGTTTATCCAGGAAGTTTTTCTTAAATTTTCTTTCAAATCTAAAAAAAAAAAATTGCCACTAACTTTTCTTATTTTGAATAGCTACTTGTAATTGATTTACCTGACATACAGGTATCATTAGATACATCAAAAATTAAGATGCTGCATGAATCTTTTTCCTGAGAGTCAGGGAATTTTAATCATTAAATTTGAATGAACTTTTACTGTAAGTGTTAGCGTGTGTCTGGTATAGAGAGAGAGAGAGAGTGGGAGAGAGAGAGAGGTTTTTTCTATGGGTTTATTAGAGGGATTTTTTGTATGGATTTATTATGCAATAGGTTCGAATTTTTCATTCGTTTCAATTTGGTTGTCTAAAATTATTCTACTATTTTCAATAGTTTTATTAATTCCAGCGTCTTATATATCATTATGTATGGTTCTCATAAGCTTTAGCTTTCTCAATTTATTGTAACCTCACACGGGCTTCAGTTGAGAGCGGACGATGAAAGCTTGTACTTTGAATATCACTATTGTAACTCACATTTATGGTATAAACCTTAATGTAATTTACGTTTATGGAATAAACCTTAATGTAATTTACTTTATGGAATAAACCTTAATGTAATTTACGTTTATGGTATACACCTTAATATAAGATACGATTTATGGAATAAACCTTAATGTAATTTACGTTTATGGTATAACATACGGTTTATGGAATAAAACTTAATGTAATTTAAGTTTATGGTAACACCTTAATATAACATACGGTTTATGGAATAAACCTGAATGTAATTTAAGTTTATGGTATACACCTTAATATAACATACGTTTATGGAATAAACCTTAATGTAACTTACGTCTATGATATAAAGCTTAATGTAATTTTCGTCTATAGAATAAAACTTAATGTAATTTACGTTTATGACATACACCTTAATGTAACTTACGTCTATGGTAAACATTTGAATTAGCTCTACAATTTCAGATAATTTTACTTAGGTATAACCAATTAAGATTTTCTTCTTTTTTCTTCAAATCTGTTCGATGGGTGATTTCCCTCTCCCCCTGTATCCTGTATCAGTTACTATCTAACGTAACATTTTTGATGAGAAATTCAATCATGCAAAGAACAGCTAATATTCGATGAATCATAAGAAAATAAGAAATGACATGCCAATGAAAAAGTGTTACATCAATTTTACTTGTCACACTAACAAAGAGTACCCACCTTCGTGATAATGTGATCATGATCATGTTGATAATATGAACATTTTAAATAAAGTACTAACCTGCTGGCATAGTGCCATGTCTCTATTTTGAAATAAAGAAGATTTCATCAGCCTTCATGTTCTACTGATAAATAAAAGAATCAGGAACGGCAAATGTCAGAGAAGGAGTAATGAACGATGTGGCAGATTGATGTTCTCATTTTAACTGACATGTCGGAGTAGGTGTAATTAATGTCGGAGAAGGAGTTATTGACGACGTGGCATATTGATGTTCTTCTTTTAACCGACATGTCGGAGTAGGAGTAATTAATGTCGGAGAATGAGTAATTGACGACGTGGCAGATTGATGTCCTTCTTTTAACCGACATGTCGGAGTAGGAGTAATTAATGTCGGAGAATGAGTAATTGACTACGTGGCAGATTATGTTCTTATTTTAACTGACTTGGGGTTAGGTAAATCATATTCTAGCAAGCAACTAATCAAATATGTTCGACAAAATACAAAGAAAGTATTGGTTTGTGGAGATCTAATTAATTTATGAGCGATACAAATACAAATCAATGGATTAAAACCTACTTATGAACAGGTAATACATACCTACAATCTACATTTAAAAATCATTAATAATTATAATATGATAAAACATTAATAAGATGTGACATAAAAGCTTTTGTGAGGTAATATATTTCACAGTAAGTGTTTACCTGTTAAATAAAATGATAACATTGGAAACTACAAAATAAAAATAACCCTAATTGTTACGAGTGAAGATTACTGCAACGAAAAGTCAATCTACCATAGGTAATTATAGGTGTTGGGGAACTATTGTAAATTATTAATTACTAATATTTCTAATTGCTAAAGGTTAATCTAGATTATTGTTCTATTTAATACAAAAATTCTAAAATTAAGATATCCCAAAAATAAAAAACAATCTATGTATATCGGCGTTTAACACATTTTTTTTGGAAAAGTTTGCACATTAGTTTAATTTTTTTGATTTTTTAAGTTGAAAATGCAATTAAGAAAGCTATTAGATGTTTGAACCTATTTTTAAATAAGAACAATTTTTGTTTAAAGGTAAAATTAAAATTAATTTGATTTCTATCGATGTACTTCGTCTTTGATGGGATCAATTTCATTAGGCAGCGATGAAAATGATTAAAAACATATCATGAAAAGTTCAGCAAAAGGAGAAGATCCCGTGAATGTCAAAAGCACTGACTTTTAATCTAACTTTCAGTTTCATTTTAATAAATTTAAAAATAAATCATCAATTTAACTAATCCTAGGTATACTATTATATTTTTTGTTTAAAATATAATAGTATACCTAGGATTAATACAATAAAATTCTATTTTATTGTACCTACATTCAAGGTATTGTTCTTATTTCAAAGAATATATAATTTTAATTTCGTTTCTGTTTTAATTTCAGGATATCTAAAATGATATACTAATAAGTAAACTAAGTATGAATTCACAATTAAATGAAAATAGATGAAGAAGTATTTAAACACACCTAAACCAAAGCGAGATAATTTCCTTTTGGGTAAAATTGGTGCCGAATATTGTCGATTGTAGATTTTTTCTTTCTCTGCATGAACAAAAAGTAAAATAAAATATTAACTACCTATATGAGCATTTAGAGAATAATATTTTCTGTTTTTACTCACAATCACATAGACGGTATATATATAAAAAAAAATTCCTTGCAACAATTTCCTATTTTTAACGCAGTTTTTAAGGATATGACATTTGACCTAACATACTGCTACGTATCTTCTGAAAAAAACGACAATTCTCTGGAAAAAAAACCGGCACTAATAGTAGTAATTTTCACCTTTTAGTCTTGTATGAATATAGAGCTAGATTTTGAAGAATATAATTACACGTGAATATTCTAGAGGGTTCGATGTTTTCTTCCTAAAAAATCATTGTTACAGATATTTAAAAAAATATTCATTAAATTCGAAAACATATCAATTTAAATACAAACCAATTTGAATTAAAAGTTACGAATATTTTTTTAAAAAAAATAAACTCTTGAGTGGAAGGTTACCACTAGGCGAAGTTAATGCCAATTCTCTGCCTCTGTTGGGGATTGAATCCAAGCCCCCGTGGGTTCAGAAATGTTAATGTTAACTAGGGATACCCTGATGAGTAATGTCAAGTACATTCCAATTAGTACAGCTCCTCTACTCATGTGTTTTTCTGGACAAATTGGAAGGATATCCGAGTCAGGATACAATGCAATTGCTCAATATTATAAGTATGAATGTATCATTTGATTAAACAATAAGTTAATGGCATTTTTTTATCACTATAAAAATTAGGTGGTCGCAGGTCTCTAATATAATCAATTGAGATTGATTGCAATGATCATTGCGACCTTTGTTTAGATCCATTGTGACAACCTAATGGTACCTACTTACCACAAGTCAATATAATATATCTACAATAATTTCTTTATGTATATACACATACCGTTATTGTTAGAAGTGTCAAGTGAAGATGGTGGCACACGAAACATTGGAAACAAAATACTTGCCCCCACTGTACTGCGAGGTGATTGAGAGTCTTGATGCAAAAAATAAAAATCACACAAAACATAAAACAATAAAGTACCTACACTAAAGTTCAGAGATATCATCCAAAATAATATAAAACCTACCATTTTCTGAGTGGGAGAAATGATTACACTTACACAGTATATAAATTGTTTTTTAATCAATTCTTCTTCATTCTCTTATATATTATACTAGCTGTTTTCCCGTGCTTCGCTACGGTTACAAAATTCAACAACAATTTCGAGATCGCGGAATTAAATCTCCTCAATTTTAGATTTTTGGTGAAACCGACCCTCATCCCGAAGAGGTACTTCTCAATTCCAATTTTTTGGCGGTGAAAACCGTCCATAAATCGGATAGAAACCGGAAATTTTCAAATTTAATATTTTTTATAGGGTCCTTATATACTATTCTCGGTCATTTTTCGTTATCTCCTTTAGTTTGCCCAGAAAA
>CM022877.1:15729846-15771481 GCA_012654025.1 Pachypsylla venusta | reverse complement strand
AATGTTGAGCAACCGTGGGAGAGTCCCGTTGTTTTTTTCGAAGTTCATAAAAATATCAAAAAAAAAAAATCAAGTTAGCTCAAAAACGAGGTACTAACTCAAAT
This sequence comes from Pachypsylla venusta, assembly GCA_012654025.1. Classification (NCBI taxonomy): domain Eukaryota; kingdom Metazoa; phylum Arthropoda; class Insecta; order Hemiptera; family Aphalaridae; genus Pachypsylla; species Pachypsylla venusta. The sequence continues at coordinate 15,771,377 of CM022877.1, read as the reverse complement.
TTTCTGGTCATAAAGATAATTTTATCTGAACAGAAATTTTCCATGTGTTCCAAAAATATCTTCAAATTTTCAGTTATGGACATATTTGTAACGTCAGGCGTACACGTGTAAAAAAAGATGAAAAATGCGAATAACTCAAAACAAAGCTTTCATTAAAACGTTGAAGGGAGCATTTTTGGTAGGTATTGGCATCTAGAATCAGCCCATTAATTATTGTCCTCCTTAACTGGGATACCCTGTATATATATATTACTAGTTATATCCTAATAATTGCGGGGGACATTTTTTTTTTTTAAGAAATCAACTAAATTACTGAAATCTCAGAGGATTTCGTTTTTCTTCCAGGCCTTATATTAATACATATAAGTTAAAGATCCCTGAATACTTACAGGGAATATTAATTGTCTTTTTTATAAAAAAAATAATCTAATAAAAACATTATTCTCACATAATGATAGATAATACTAACTTTATTAGTACGTGAGTATTCTTTAAAAGTCACGCAAAATAAACAATGGTGTTCAATAAAATTACCTTTGTAAAATTAAAAAAAAAAAAGACGATATACTGTATTTTATAGTATTGATTTCTGGAGAAATAAATAAATTAGGATAAAAACCTATTCTAATAGTGTAAATAGATTTATCATTATAGGATACGTATCCGTCTCTAAGTGTATCTACTATTATGCTATCAATACCTATCAATGTTGTTTTTTCGTTTATAGAATAAAATAAAAAAAAACATCCTTAAACTATCAATGTATCATGCTGTAAAATCAGAAACTGAAATCAGAATTAATATAAAATGGGTATCCCCAAATTAACCTTATATCGAAATCCAGCTCAGAATTACTAGAATTTATTTTCCCTTTATGTTAGGCATTTATGTTCAAACATTTCAATGCTAAATCTTTTAGGTTTATTTTAGTATACATATTTTTAGGAAAGCATGTATAGTTTTTGATTTATGTATCATGATTTAAAAATGATCTTGAATGAAGATTTGAAAAAGAAAACTGTACGAGTTTCCTTGGAGAAATGAAAGATCTTCTTTGGAAACGAATTGTTAATATATAGAAGCCTTTACTTCTCAGATATATAGAAAAATAATTTGAAAATATTTGTACATTAAAAAGAGATCAATCTTGCAATCAATGAAAAACAAAAAACTAAAAAGAAATCCTTTCAAATCCAATAAACATAACATCATGAAACACAGAATATCATTTATTCTCATTATTGATTAAGATCAAGAGATATAATACAGATGAATTTAATTTTCTTACCTTTGCTTATTTCTTGTCTTGGAAGTATAGACGCTGGTGCCGACATTGTCCTTTTGTAGGGCCATTTATGTCCAAAACTTGCACTTAAAGTTTTTGCTAAATGGGAATCTGATGATTGAATTGATATAGCTTCTTGAATCCGGTTAACTTTTTTTACAAAACATTCATCTGTGTAGTCTAAATTTAGTAAATCTGAAAGGTATTATGTTATTTATACTGTCAGTCAGAGAACAGACTTCATTTGAGAGACTCGCATATCAATGGGAATGCAATTAGAAAGAATGCAAAAATACTTAAAAATGAAATTGAAAATAATGCGCCATAACCCTTACCTCTTAAATACGATATATCCGCTGTTCTATCAGCATTTATTTGTGCTTCTAAAAATAAAGTGTCAAAACGATTTAAAAAGAACTCCCAAGATATTAATTTCCGGTCACTCAAAGCATTGTGTAATTGATAAAGCGATTGGAGAACCATTGGACGATCTATGATTACAGAATCGAATTGAGTTTCCAAACACATTACTAGAGACTGAAAAAAGAACGAAGTTACATTTAGCATTAAATATACAGAAAAGGTAAGAAAATGTAAAGGAATTCACTATTTTATGTTCCATGGAAGAGAAAATAGGAAATATATTATTATTGGAACAAGTTGTGTGGAATAAAAACTTTAGTCCATTTTCACAAAAATATGATAGTGGAACAAGAATCTAATAGCAAAATAAATAAAAAAGAATCACCTTCAAGGCAGTATCATGTATGGTACCAAGATAAAGTGTTGCTCTTTGAGCGACGTGTGCACTTATATCATCCATACTAGATATAAGATGACAGAATGCATTAGCTAAAGCAGCTTGTAAGTTGTGATCATTTTTCAAAGGAGTCGAGTCCATAAATCTTGCAATAACTGTCACTCGTTCAACTGAAATCAATTTGAAATTGAATGGGCATTATGCAACATTGATTACATTTTGCTGAAATTGAGTTATATGGAATCAGTTGGGTTATTTCCTTTCTACTCAATAGCAGACTTATAATGGTATTTTTAATTTTAGAAAATAAGCTCAATTAAGAAGAAAATATTTTGAAAGAAGTAGGTACAGAAACAAGACTCCCAGAATATTCGGCAACCGTGCGCACAGAAATTCCATACCATCAATTTAAACAACTCAATGAAATTCCGTTTCAGTATTAATTGAGAATACCTTTGCATTCAATCAACGGGGCATCCCCAGAACCCGTCGATACTCCTGTGTATCGATATTAGACAAAATTGACGATTCAGGTTTTGCCTCAACTATTAATATGTAACTGTTAGTGAGGTAGATAATGTAGGCATTCTATAAATACTGGGGAAACATATTATAAGATACCAACTCTGAGGTAAGCTGTAAATCCTATTTATTGTGCGTTATTCTGTGTTCTTTTTAAGCTGTTAATTGTTTATGATATAAATAAACGTGTGAGGGTGCATGTATAAGAAGTTTTTTATAATTCTAAGTTCAAAAACTGAAGGAACAGAATGTAGACTTTTCATCAAGATATATCGTGAAATGAAGGATTCCATAGTACAATAATTAGAAAAATCTTCATAACAACTGACCAGCAGTAAAACGAACTTTCCAGTCTGAATGGTGAAATTCTTCTTGTATTATTTTCCAAAACACATCAGATCCGTAATCGAGACTTATGCAATGTAACAATATAGGAACTCCTACTTCACAAATATGAGAATGTTCAGCATTACAAAGGTCCCATAAACTGTAACAAATTTTAAAAATATGTTTAATATGAATATTTTGTCATACGACTTTTTCATTTGAGAGACTTGAAAGTCTTTCATTTGAGAGAATTCCAAGTCGCTCAAATGAAAAAGTCGTATGACGAAAATTAAAATTGAAAATTATCTCCTTCAAAGAAGAAAATAATAAAGAAACGGAATATACTTCTTAAATCAACTGAAAGTTGCAACCTACTTTTTGATAAAACTAAATTATTTGCATGCGCGGATATAGCCCTCTCTTTTTTTGGGGGGGCACAATCGCACAATATACCTAATAGAAAATTTGGAGGGGGGGGAGGGGAAGGACTCGTAACCTAGAGACCGGGGGNCCCTCTCAATGGGATAAAAGACAGTGGATCACCATTTATTTGATTTGATTTTTTTTTTTTTTAAATTTACGTGTATAGGTAAATTTAAAAAAAAAATGTTTGTATCAAACTACAAATATAAAAATGAGTCACGAGCGCTTTCGTCCTTTACGACATCGTCTGCTGAGCTATGAAATTTGAGAAACACCGCCCGCTTAAAAAAACTGGGGGGCACGTGCCCCCCGGGACCTCCCCTATATCCGCGCATGATTATTTGTAATTTCAAGTAACAATAAGTAACAGCACAACATTTTTTAAAAAGTTATTTATTATATGATTGTCTTATAAGAATTCTTCACACTAAAAAAAAAAAGTTCCGGAATTATTGCATTCATTCAGAACTCATTTACCTACTATGTTTGCCACCAAATAACTATTTATCTGAAATATTAAATTGTCAAAACCTATAATAATAATTGCATCATAATAGAACTCTACGAATTTTATTTCTTTTGACCTTCTTCTTTGGAGTTCTCTAAGGCATTTGTCGATAATTTTATCAATCAAAAAGACTCTTTGCTTTACTAAGAGAAAACCTGGAAAACTAATGACATGAACAATTTAGATGAATACTTTCAATTAATTTTTTAATGTTATTTTAAAAAGAGTTATTTTTATATTATCTACATACTTTTTTATGACCATATTTTCTTGACACCAAACTACAAATCCTTTATTGTCTTTATCTTTCATAGCTTTGTTGAGAGCATCTCCATGAAGTATGAACAAATGAAGAGATTCAAGTAGGAAGTAGAGAATGTTCGAATCTTTTGTGTTTGGCAAATCCTGGCGAAAAAACAAAACTTTGAGTAAGTTTGAAGAAATTTCCGGAATTTTGAGGATACGTTTGTACATGGAAAAATGTCTTTTTGGATACAGTCATACCTATCCACAATGTTGCCACTCTGCTTCTTTCAAAACATGGTGTGGGGGGAGGTTTGAAATCTCCAGAATATTGAGGGTATGTTTGTGCATGGCAAAATTGTCTTTCTCTAATACATACATATCCTCAATATTGCGAGTCTACAATATACCAAAATTTGTCCACTTTAATAGTGAGTGACTACTGGGTAAACCAAATTTTATCAAAATGAGACGACTTTTATATTTTTAAATTTGTGGGCCTCAAAACCAAAATGTCTTCAAAATACCAAAAATTTCTACTACAATTCTTTTTTCAATGAGTATACCAATTTTAATAGTAGTTTTTTTATGTGCTTCATCTTACCTTTAAAATTTGATGAATAAATTGAAGCTGCTGAGGTAATTGCTGTAAATTGAATTTAAAATTTCCGAACGAAGTTTGCCAAACATCATCATCTAAAAGCTCCCCACTTTCTTCTGTGTCCGACAGAGGTTCATTGTCACTTCTTCTGTATCTTCTCCCTGAATCAAATTTAACAATAGAGTCACGAGTAATAAAAATGAGGTAAACACATGACTTTTTGTTATTTTTTTTTTTTTTTTTTTTTTTTTTTTTTCATTTCTTGGATTTATAAGAACTTTTACCGCTCAAATGTTAAAAAGGGTGTAAAAGAAAGAAATGCGTTTCTCGCAAAGAAATAGAAGAGTAAGGAAAGTACTTTTGTCAAGATTGGACCTGATTTGGAACTTCAAATATTTCCTTGTTTCAGTATTTTTGTTTTCATTTGGTTTCCAATTCAGTATCAAACCGGCGCGGCGGCGCGGCGATATTGAGTGAACTTTAGAGAAAGCTGAAACTTTCATCGCTGAATTCCATCATTTTATTATATGAATCTCTTAGTCATTTAAAGAAGGCACATAACAATAATATTTTATGATTGCTACTTCCTTTTCTTCTAAGCTTCTTTGAAACCGCAAACATGTTCCTTGTGTCAAATTTAAGAAGAAAGGCTATAGTGTTAGTTGATTGCTGTGGTACGCTACAATCAACAGCAGCAGCTTATTTATCCTCATGAGGCTGAGCACATCCCCATAGGGTGAACGATGCATACGTGGTGTCCCCTACTTGTCCGATTACTAACCACGTGCCACGTTGCCTAACTTCAGTAATATGACGGGACCTAATTTATCAAACGTGATAAGGTCGTTGGCTAAGAAATTCTTACCTTCTTCAGTATCCGGTAGTGTAACAGATCGTGACATTGTAGAGGGTATAGATCCCCGATCCTGAGATAAAATAGGAGCTAAGTCAAGTTGTTCCACAACTGTTTCTACGGTAGCCGTCATTATCTGCAAAGAAAGGTAAAATATTTACGCAGGTAAGTAAAATAGAACTATTTGAGCAACTGCTCTAATTTGAATATAAGAATTATGCCTACATTGCTCACACTCAAAAAGCTTACCCAATTCAATTTGAAGATTAAATTATTTTTGACAGGGGATATTAACGGATAGAAAACTTTCTAGCCCCAACAACCTTGAAGTTTCAAACATTTTTTGTAAGGCTTTTTTACATACTTCAGTGCAATGACCGTGTGACGACCTGTGATTTTCGTTATGCGTAAGAAATAAATACTTCTTGAATCTATCCTATTTCCGTTGTCAGGAAGTTTACATTTGTCATCATTATACTATGAAAATTTAAATCTATCAATTGTAGATAGAAATTGGAAGAGATAGAAATATTGTATGCGCACAACGGATTTGAATAAATCTACATTAAACATGCAATCTAACTGTTTTATTGTATATCCTACAATCATAGTGAACCAATCTATTATTAACTCGAAATAATTAAATAAAATAAATTAAATAATCATGCAAAAATAAATTGATAAATAAAATCTAAGAGCTAGGACTATATAGCGTGTCCCAGAATGACCGGTCAACCCCCCCTCCCACCATTAACTTTTGAACGAGTTAGAATTTTTAAATTCGAAAAGCTATAGGGATTGGAAAAGGACCATAGACAAACGATTGGATATGGTGAGATCCAGGTTCGATACCCGGAAGTGACTTTTGAAAAAAAGTATCTTTTTATTTTTTGTTTAAATAAAATGAGAAAAAACGCCTGATCATTTTTCAAAAAAAAAAAAATCAGGGGCTAGAGGAGTCTAGCACCTGATTTTTTTTTTTATTTTTGTTACAGCCTGTATGTATAACGGTGTTTATTTTAATCTTTGATGTAAAAGTTTCCTCATTGTGCTACAAAAAAGATTTCGCATCTACCTAAACTATCAAAAAGTCAAATCTCATTTTTTTCGTGGAAGTTAAAAATAAGCCGTTTAGAAAACGGCAATTTTCGGGTAGAAAGTCTGAAATAACGTGGTTATTTAGGGTAGACAGTGATAACTAACCTACGTAAAGAAATAATTTAGTGAACAAATAAAACATTCACCTTCTCAATTTTTTCATATCGCGGCCAGGGAATGAGAAAATTTCAAGTCAATTACATAGAAAATAACCCTGGTTTAAATGTATGTTATTTCCTATGTAATTGCATTGAAACTTTCTCATTCCTCCGGCCCTGCTGTAAAAGAAATGAGAAGGTTAAGACTTCCGACTTTTTATCTGAAAATGGCCTTTTTCAAAACGGCTAATTTTTAACTTCCAAGAGAAAAATGTGATTTGACTAATGACTATGTCTTCTTACGACACTGATGAAAATAAAAATGTACACTTTTGATAATTCAGGTAGATGAGAAACATTTTTTGGAACACAATAAGAGAAACTTAACATCTACTTTTTAAATAAACACCGTTATACAGGGTGTAACAAAATTAAATATTAGACCCCTCTGCTCCGCCTCTGATATATATATTTTTTTTAAAAAATGAAAAGGAAAGTTTTTCTTTTTATTTGAACAAAATTTGTTCCATTCCATTTAAATTTCTTAAGAAATCTTTTTTGTCAATAAAAATCACTTCCGGGGGTCGAACCTGGATCTCAATTGGGGATGGCTCATTCAATTTGATATGGCTCTTTTCCTATCTCTAGAGCTTTTAAAATTCAGACCGGTCATTCTGGGATACGCTTAATGTTGTAATACGTTTTGTTTTTTAAAAAAACGACTTTGATTTTATACACCTAAATCAATTTTTATATTGTTTCACAAGCGCATTTTTATGAATACTGTGAAGACCGAGTAGAGATTTTTTGAAGGGGTTGTATGTTCACATGATTGTGTTGCCATCGAGTTGTTACGTATTATTTCCTTTATGATCTTTTATTTTAGCGCCTTTGCGTATTAGCTCATGTGGAAGTAAGTATTTATTTAAGTCGTTTTTTAAGATTTGAACTGTTGACCACGCAAAATCCGATAATTATTGATTTTTTTACAAGTCTTTTGCTTAAAATATGCTAGCTTTATTAAAGAAGTAAAAAATAAATTAAACAAAACTTTATTTATCGACAATAAAATTAAAATAAAATGGTAAAACGCCTATGAAATGTACAGGATGTTAAAAAAAGTTTTATCTCATCTTAATAATTCACCATAATCTTTGACTTTAAAAATATTAATTTCAACGCGATTAAAGGAAGTGATAATTGAGAAACTTTCTTGAACATTCTGTATTAATTTATTAAATACTTATCACACAGAATGACACAACATCAAATATCTTGATTCTTGGTCCACCAGGGGCGACAACATCGTCCTAAATCTTAAAATTACTAAAAACGCACGTGAGGCATATTAACCAGAATGCCTCCAACGGTGTTCATTTCCATCATGTTAGGGATACTCATTATAACATCCGGTTTGTTATCAGGACATTTCTTTTCATTCTCAGGTGGACTTCTCTTGGATGTTCCATCATCTATCTCCACTTCTTCGTCTGGAGGCTAAAATTATTTACAATATACATAATATAAATGTCACTGGTAAAATGTGGCTCCAAGGAATCCTCCTTATTTACATTAAAAATACTCCTTAAAAATTAAGAAATGTTAATATTAATTATTGTTAAATAGGTAGTGTGAGGTGAATCCTAAAATGTACTGCCCCTTTAACTCTACTAATGCGTTCTTTTTGAGTAAATTTAAAGACGATCCAACTTAGGATACCAATACAATTACTAATACTATAAGGAGTCTTTTTCAGTGTAGGTATGCTAAGAATAAACTATTTTAAATTCTAATCGACATCCTTTATTTTTTTAATTGGACAATGTGGATACATTTCATTTTTGAATTATCCATGTTGTTTACTTTCTGTAGCAAATACACGGTCCGCTTGATATAGTATTATTTCCTAGTAACAATGAGTTATAAAATGTTCAATATAGCCCTTCTTAATTTGAAAATTTTGGTCAGCGCTGATGCATTTTGGAAACTGTCAAACTGTTCCTCAATATATTTATGATTCCGAAAATAGAAGACAAGAGGAAAATAGAACTGTTGAAGGCCAAGCCCACTCAGGAACAAGATTTGGCATTCGGAATTAATATTGATCCTCAGAGGCCAGCTTAGTAGAGGTAATACTTCTCATCTTCTCAAGATGCTCTGGTGATATTCTGAACATATTCCTGTTTAGAACAGTCAAATTTTACTGCGGGGGTTGGTAGGTATACTTGTATTTTGTTAATCTTAATAGCAGTCCTCCTGTTCTAGTGGATATCATTCTGGAATTGCACTCGGAGGACCTGGGTTCAACTTCCGGCGGGGTCGGAATTTTTCCGTCTTATTGCTTGTGATTACTGGGTGCACTCAGGTTTGTGAAATAGATTGACCTGTACTTTAATCAGAGTACCATTGGCGGCATTAGTAGATAAAAAAATATTTTTAGAAGATTTAAGAGACTTTAGTACACAAGGCTCTTGATTTCCACAAAAATTGTGAAAAGTTTGGCTGCAAAGACAATATCTTACATCAGGCGGATGGGCTGGATGCTCCTGTGTGACATATTCTATTAACTCTAAAGATAGCTGATGCCATACAACACACGCTTCACATATTGGACAGTCCATCTTTTGAGTACACACATGATATTGCATCCAAGGAGCTATCATTGTAGATATTAACATTCTACAGATGTCCTGGGAGACGACAGTGTGAATTCCAGTATGTTTTTCTACACGATGAAGTTCCATCTGTTTGAAACAAATAAAAGGTAGAAGTATACAGGATGAGTCAGAATTAATGGAAAATAGAGCATACCTATTTGTTAAGCAAATTGCTTCACCCCGGGACTCCGGGACGAGAGTCAAAAATAGAGATGGGATATGTGGAAAAATTGAAATTTAGGATGTTGTTACTGGAAGTTTTTCTGACTATCTAGTTTGGTAAGAAATGTGTAACTTTTGATGTCTCAGTTGAAATAATGTTTGCTCATACTTATTATAAGATACATATTATTTGATTGATGTACTTAATTACAATCTATAGTCTAAAGATACATGTTGTCCGATGTCTAACAGATGTCAGAAGTTGTCGCTATCAAGCCGAATTCTAAAATAAACCACATCAGATGCGTAGTTCCAAAAGGACAACTGATGCATAGTTCCAAAAGGACAACTGCAAATTTCACTTTCCTGAGAAGAAAATTGTCGTTACGGAGGAAGTAGCCTATTTATGAGGTAACAAATTTGTTACAAAATAGCAACTTACCTGTTTTAGAATGATATCCAGCATTAGGACACAGTTGGTGACTTTCATTTCAATTTCGGTATGGAATTGTACTCCACTTTGTTTAGCTTTCCCTTCATCATCGGTTAATGGTGATTGCTGGTCGGATTCATCTTCCATTACAGGGGCTGAAATATTGAATTGAGTACATTAATATTATCCGAAATATGTGTAAATGGTGTCCGATTTTTTTTTTTTTTTTTTTTATAATTTCAGTCCTAGGGATGAACTGATTCTGAAATTACTAAGAACCAAAAAATTTTTTGAGTGTTTTTTTTTAATGTTTTTTTCGTTTATTATTTTTAGAAACTACAATCATATTTTGGTCACAAAAGGTTTAAGTAAATATCTCAGTGACCCATGGTTCAAATATCACATTAATGAATTATCATCAGCATTGTCATATTATGCTTTGAAAATAAATGTATTTTGTCTGCTTCAAACCCTAGTGGTCAGTGCACCGAACTGTAATGCCGTAGGTACAATGTTCAAACCCAACTTGGGACTGATACCTAATTTATTTTCAAAAGAGAGATTACACCACACAATAGTAGTGCTGAACCAACTGCTCTGGTAAAGGGATTTTATAGTCTTATTCGGGCAGTAAAATAAGGCCTATCATTAATATTTTAGTTTTGCATTGATTCTTTGAAGATTCTAAAATGGATTTTACTTACGCCGATACTCATTGGCGATGCTCAAAATCGTGTTTTCAAAGAAACACTCATTCAACTTCATTTTCGGGAATTTGCTTGTATCTATGAAATTTTAGTTTTTTTTTTTATCCCTAGAAGTATTTCCTGGACCTGTAATTTACTTGTTACTTATTTTCCTCCCTTCTCCAAGACAAGTTATGTTCCAATAAAAAATCAGAAATCCAGATTTTTTTGTATATGAAGTGCGGTTATCCATCGCCATATTGATATTTGACTCAAATTTGAAAAAAAAAACCTTACATATACTGCTTCTCTCTGTATCAGATTTATTGTAAACTTCAGTCATGCTGCTAACACCATCCTCAAAAAATGAAAATAAAAGATGAAGTGGTATTGCTACTTCTAAAATTGAAAGGATCTGGAAGAAGAGGAAAAAAAAGAATTTCAAGATAAACAAAAGCACATTTTATGAAAGTTGCTCGTTTGGGTAGTGACCCTCCATAAGAGTCGCCTAGAAATTTGATTTTAAATAGAGTAATTACTAATTGCGGTTTTTCTTAACTAACGAGACCTACCTCAAACTCAGAATCTGTTCTCAAACTCAAAAGGATTGTTAGTTTAAAAAAAACTACCTTTTTTTGAGAGAAAGAGTCGCAAATTTGTATTAGTTTTATTGTACCCCCCACCCCCCAAAAAAATTACATGATTATTTACGATGGCTCGATTATTCATGCTATAGGCATAATGTGAGGATCAGGACCAAATGAATTAATGATTTGACTTATAGATAAGTACCTGTAACCAAGAAAGTGTTTGCTCCATTACTCTGGGACTCGTCTGTTTGAATCGAATTGCTACAAATTGATAAATTTTCTTTGCTTCACAGCCCAATATACTCAGATCTGGATCTAAAAATTTACTGAAATTTGAAAAGAATTGAATAAGCACAAATGTAGAAGTTATTGACATACTCATTGTACATATATTTGCTTATGTGTATATGCGTTCAGAACATTTTAAAACATATCTCATATTATGAAAGACCTTTTGAAAAATTTAGAAAAAAGTGTAAAAAATATATTATCAGAAAATATGAAAAACCAAGTAGCTATCTATTCAAAATTGCGATAATCGTTAATATTACAAATAATTATATATATAAAAAAACGATTTTTTTTTTTTTTTTTTTTTTTTTTTCTTTTTTTTTTTNTAATCGTTGATTAAAAAAGCGTTATTTATCTTTTTAAAAAAAAGAAACTTAAAACAATTTATTAAAGAAAGAAATTAAAATAAAAAAAAAGGTATCAAAAATTCGTACACTGTTTAACTTCACAAATACCGTATTCAAAACACGAGAACAACTACGTAACTCACACACGAAAAAATCACAAATTAATCACTCGAAATAACTCAACACTGAACGAAAACGAACTATAGAAACTCACTTATCACTGAACTAAAACTGACTGATTGTTTTCTACTCACAGCCTCTATTTATAAATTCCTAACAAGTATCTCGAACCTTCTTGAATAAAAGATTTTTCTACACCTTTCTACATGTTCTCGAATGGGATAGTAAATACGCAGTACACATTCTCCCTTCACCCCGACCCCCTCTCCTACAAGACCCGAGTGATTCTTCGTAAACAAACTTTTCTCGAAAGAGGAGAAGTGTCGCCGTCTATATACAGGATGTTTACATCAGAATCACAACATTCTATACACAAGATGTTCACATTAGAATCACAATATTAGAGGTCAAGCTCTCCCATGCTCTATTCACTTCACAATGTATATAACAAAGGACACAATATAACAAGATTTCTCCATGAAAAATGTTAATTTCATTAATTTTGACATACGGGGTTTAACTATGATCGATTTTTGCAGATATTTGGTTGCCACTAGAAGTTCCAGATAGAAAAAGATCTTCCTGGGTCAGGTAAATCTCAAGGTAAATTTAGTTTGCCTCATATATCTCTATGTGTGAGCCTACGTTAATTTGAAAAGGGCTAAGAAAAAGAAGATTGGGAGAGGGGATTATTCGAAAGTTATGCATCACGCTTCAACTGTTATATTTTGTTCTATTCAACGTAAAGGCCAAAAAAGCCGAATTTCGATTGAATTAATCCTAAAAATTTAGCGTAAAATTTCAATATAAATAGATTTTCTCACAAATTTTAAGAAATATTCTCACCTGAGTAACAATTTCAATTCCACCAACTCTTTTTCTGGTACGTCTTTGACAATCGCTTCCAACCAATAAGGCATTACATAATCCCAAATTTCCAAAGTATAAGTAGTGTATGGAACTAAACAAAAAAATCTATTCAGACCGTTTTTCAAATGTGATGTTCTTGAAACTAGCATATCCCAATGTCCGCCAACTTTGGCGTATTCTGGTGGATGTGGAAGAAGACAAGATAGAAATATATTGAAATGTGATTTGGAAACATCATTCAACCATTGACAGACGTAATCTTTCTTCAGACGTTCAAGAGTGCATTCACCAAGTTCTGAAAAACATGAGAATTTTAAATTTAACCTCATGTTAATGGATCTTACCATAATGAATACAAAGCACTTATCGTCTTCTTTATGTGACTAAGCTAAGAAAAGTGTTGTTGACTATTTCTGAAGCTGAAATGAAATATGAAATAGTTGTACGCATTGCACTCAGCAAAATAATGTGTTAAATGACTTCTTGTTTGGACTCTCTTGTGGTCTATCTCATACGGATAGACTGTCTTAGACTCCTATAAAGTAGGATTCGACGAAATTGTCAAGAATAAAAAGAAATTGTTATCAGAGAATGTAATTAGTAAATGCACACTCAAATTATACCATCAAATGAATAAGCTGTCACATGAAACCAATGAAATAACATTGATAATAATCTTCCAAGAACATGTGTTGGGGTTTCCGGTGTTGGTTTACATAATCCAACAAGAAGCCAAACTCCAAACCGACCCATCAATTGTCTCTCATCATTTGGAATAGCTTTCGATCTTTCCATTTCTTCTTTTAGATGTGCTGCTTTCAACTGAATCTCTGTCATATCTTTGTGAGCTTCAGGAGTTGTACCACGAGCTTCTTTTAGGAGACTGAAAACAATTTAAATTTATCGTCATTAGTTGATATTATCGTATTTCAATTTTGTCTTCTAAAGTATACCTACTTTAGAGGACAAAATACAGAATGATGTCAATCAATTCAGTTCATAAGATACAAGAAAATTATATGTTCCATAACATAGCTTCGTTTTCCTATTTTAACACTATTAATTCAATTTTTTCAATACCTACATTATTCGCCTTTCATCAAAATAAAAACTCACCATACTNTTTTTTTTTTTTTTTTTTAGTTTGGCGAATTATTTCATCATTTAGAAGTAAAAAAAAAATGAGGGTTTATCAGAGCTTTTCTTAACTGGACCACCTAATTATATTCGAATTCCAATTAGATTCGTAGTGGAACTCAAAAATCAAATGAAAATAAAACTAAAGCCTTCTCTCAGAACTCTGTTCAAAAAACAAAGTGAATTTTAATTTTTTTAAAAATATTAATTTATATAATACACTTGTGTCAGATTTTTCAATCCTCAAGGCACTTCTTATATGCAATAACTTTTTGTTATTTCCTTAAGCTTCCCCGCCGATTCGGTTTTTATCTCCTGGCAAAGCGCCGTACTTTTCTGGGTCTCTCCAATCTTGGAAATAGATCTCGTCACAGGGGGTAAATACGGTGGCCAAAAAAATACGAACAAACTTAGACGAGTAAGCAGGGTTATGCGACGGTTTTTTAGTGACCCTTCAACAATTTTGAATCGAACTTCGCTGTCACGCTTTAGGCCCAAAATATCAAAAAAAAAAATGCATTACATGATCCAGTCGATATTCTGATATCCTCAGCAACTTCTCTAAAAGTGATTCGAGGATTCTCCATAGCAATTTTCTTTACTGCTTCAGTGTTTTCATTGGTTGTTGACGTGCTGGGCCGTTCAGGGCGAGCGCCACCTAATCACATTTTTGACACAAAATTTGATGCATAATCTTTGATCCATTTTTTTCGACAGAAGAATATCGCCAACAAGCGCAAACCAATTCTAACCTTTATGAATCCCTTTCAGCAATATAATTTCAGAAATATAACAAAAATGTTATATTGCTGAAACTGTGAACATACATTTGGGACTAGTTTGCTAACATAGGATTTCAAAAAAATTGAAAATCTATATTCACCTTATTTTTTAACAGACCTCGAAAGCAGTTCATTCTATAATATAAATTCAAGTGATTAGCTTCAATGTCTAATGTACCCTTTTCAAGCATGCACATGTATGTTGTAGAATAGCCGTCAACCGCAAATTTGCTTATTTGGGGTGCTTTCATACAGACGCATTATGTTATAGATAGCACACATCTTTGCTTAAAAGTAATGTGGAAAAATACACAATCATGTTCTTCAAAATGTGTTTGAACAGTAAGTATTTGAATATATGGGCATGCGAGCACCCTTGTATAGTTACGCATCTATTCTAAACTTTTTCCTTTAGAATATGAATCGCCCCCAATAACTTACTGAAGTTAGTGTATCATGCCAAATAGAAAATTATGTAAGTTGCTTCTCACCTGACGATTGATTCCACAAGATACGTTTGCATTTCAGCATCCATTTCCCAAGCGTTTGACAAACATGTGTGTATAATATGATCTCCACCCCTTTTGTTATTATGTCGCGAGTTATGACATTGTTTACAGTATCGAATAGGACGATAAGCATTATAACTCGCACATTCAGTTGAAAAACAAAGGGCAACCACACTTTTATCTGCTGACCTACATCCCTGAAAGAAAATTGAATTAGTTAAAATTAATAATCATGAGAATTTGTATACTTCTGAAGTAGAAAGTAAAGTTTGTGTTAAAAACAGGAACCCTCTTTTTCCCTCGAACTTATTATTCCCTTGAAAAATGTGTCCTGAGAATTCAAAATGTCCACTCTCAATTCTCAAAGTACGTCAAGATAGTTTCAATCCCCTGTGTTCAATATGTACGCGTATAACGCTTGTAGTGTTCAAATGTTCATAATTCCATAAATTAGAGTTTACCTGATGAAATTATTTTCAGTCATTTCGTCTACAGGGTAGAAATGGTTAGGTCGGTATGATGACCTGCACTAAACAGCTTCCTTACTATTTCACTTTTGTGGACAATCAATATAACTTTTACACAACAGCCGTTTTTTATAATATTTACTAGCTGTTTTGCCCAAGCTTCGCTACGGTCTATAGTTTGGCGCCTTAGAGGCATGGCCGTTCCCGTGCTTATAGTATTCTATGAAGCTAATATCGGATGATAATGGTATTCTATGATTCCCCTTACAAAAATCGGAAAAACGACCATAACTCGAAAACGGTCGGACCGTTTTTTGCAAACTATGTTTCAAATTAAGGCTTAAAAGCCCACCTAAAACTTTTTCGCTTTGAGTTGATATGTTGTCGCGACATAATTTATGATATCGGACCATGACCGGCTAAATTCGGTTAAAAATCGGCCGTAACTCGAAAACGGTTCGACATTTTTTAATTCTGATATTTTTCCTGGGCTTCTAGCCTATGGTTTCGGGGGGGGAGGGCATTCTCATCAATTTTTCGATATCTCTTACCGTTTTTGGCTAAACAATTAGTGATACATACACACATACATAATTACATACATACAAACGTAATTTTTTTTATATATAGATAGTTAAAAACCTATTCGCAGACCTACCGAATGTACATACCAAATTTCATTAAAATCGGTTAAGCCGTTTTGGAGGAGTATGGTGACAAACACCATGAGGAGAATTTTGTAGATATAGAGAAGATTTTAAGCTCCTCCGTGTATTTAACGTTGTTGACCTTAAATACATTTTGTCTGATGAAGGTGACTCTGAGTCTTCTGTAAGCTAGCGTGAATGGCTCGTTAGATGCACCGTTTTCTGAAGTCATAAGTCTAGCCAAGTTTTACTTGGTGAGCGACCACGTAACTTCGAGCCCTCATGATGGTGGGTGAGGTCAATGTAGGTATGTACCTGTTTCTAAGTTTACAGCACTTGGAGGGTAAAAACCCCGTCTTGAATGACGTTAGGTTTTAAGGTGACGATACATTATTTACGTACCTTGTTTTCACATGTGACTGATACTTGCTGCAAAGGATGTAAAATATCATGAAAAACTTGATTTGGATGTTCCCGGTGTATTTCATTAGCGCATTCAATGCAAAGGTACAAAGGTGGAGGTTTGTTTGTAGCAAATGTAATGGAGACACAAGGATCAAAACATACTTTGGCGGCTTCTGCAGAAGATTTTGGTCTCCCATTTCCATTTAAACACATTTCTCTTTGACAAACAAAGGGAACCCAATCATCTGAAAACAATTTATTATTTCAACATGAGCATATAAATATAAATATCAGCCAAAGGTCAACTTGCCATGATGCCAAATATTTGTCATTTTTTTACTTCAAACAGTGTGATCGATGATCGACAAATATATTTGATCAAATTCGCCATTTGATCTTATTTGATTAAACAAAAAGTGACAAAAAAATGGTCTAAATAGTTTGCCTAAAATAGGGTTTAAACGCATGACGCCCAAGTCCTCAATTATCGAAAATACACAAGTGAAGATAAACTAAATAAAATTAGGTACAATCAGAAATCGTATTGGAAAAAGAGAAAATATCAAAATTGTAATTATTACACCGGTCTGAAAATCGGAGACAAAATCTGTGCAGATCCTGTCATACACGACAGACTTGCCTGCGCAGATAAGTCTGTACAGACAAGTCTGCACAGACTTATCGCTACGTGTATGGCCGGCCTAGAGATAAATATCTGCTTGTTATAATACACAACAAATAAAATGTATGGAATGGTAAATAATTTTATTTGAAATTCTCATCAAATAGTGTGATAGGGGCAGAAATATATTATACCAAACACACAAATTCAACAAATATTCATCAAATAAATAGTGCCATATATTTATTTGGTATCATGACAAATAGTGTGTGATACGAACTTAAAATGTTCAAAAGATATAATTTTACTACTGATTTCTAAATAACAAAAACAATTTTTCAGCCTACCACTTTATCGTGTTGAATACATCATTTCATGCCAGATCACTGAAGTTTAAGAACCGTCCGATGTGTTAAATACACTCGGATGAAACTCCGCCCGAGGACATTATGTGTTGTTGGCAAGGATAGGCTGGTCAGCACCCGGGCAAGCTCCCATTTTTGCGCCCCCTCCCACCGGCCTTGAACAAATTTTCAACAAGAATATAAAAGAACCAAACACACAAATAATCGATATGTGCTGGTACCACTGTCTGTTTTATTGTCAATTGAGAAAAAACACCCAAGGGCTTTCGCCCTTTGGAAGCGACTACCCGCCACTAAAAGCTGAAGCTACTACGAGCGACTGATCCAAATGAATGTAGATTTATAGAACCTCGTCCACTGTAAAGCGTATAACATCTACCTAGGGCTTACAGTGGACGAGGTTCCATTTTCCTACATATATTTGCATCAGCTTCAATGCTCTAGAACTGCGTCTATCGGCACAATAGGATATGTACTACCCTAGATCCTAAAATCCATAAGTGAGGTCTAGTTTTAACACTAATACTTTTTGTTTGTTTGACTGTTTGTCCTTTTTTACCACGATAACTCTAGTACAAGTTTGATGAAATTTGGTATGAACATCCATTATATTTATAGAATTAGCTGATTTCTGGTCCCATTGGGCAAACAGCGGAATTGAGTGAGATCTATAGTATACAGAACCCCGGAGTAGTAATAGAATTAGCAGATTAGTTTTTGGCCCTTGTTTGGCCACCTGGGGTCAAATGGTGGCCTTTTTCACAGAACTATAATGAATAGTTGATTTAATCCGTAATCTATGGCAGGTTGAATACACCAGTTCCCGTTAGATCACTGAAGTTAAGCAAGGTCCAGCGAGGTTGTACTTCGCGCCCTCGTGATGCTGGTTTTTTTCTGGACCAAACCAGGCTAGGTGAGGTCAATGTGGGTAGCTGGTTTGCAAGTTTCCAGCGAATGGAGGGTTAAACCCCCGTCTTGAATGACCAATAGATGTTAAAGAGACGTTAAGCCAAATGTTGATTTTTTTTGTTGATTGATTGACCTAACTAGTAGATTTTGATTTATTATTATTAACAAAATGTTATGCGAATAATAAAATCAAAAATTTAGTCTGGAAGCTAAGAGTTACTTTTATATAATTTTAAATTCTGAACTTCAAATATTAAAAATTCAGTGAGCTTGAACTGTAATGAAGATTCCTCGAAATGAACGGCTCCCACCAATTTCTATTCCGGGCAGCAATAATCCGTATCAATTATTGTCGTCAGCAGCATAACGGGGCGCTGGAGGGGGGAACTTCCTAGTGACTTATCCTCCTCTGTCCGCGCCCGTCACTCGCTCAGTTCGTCTGCCATCGTGAATTGTCAGATTGTAATTTATTTTTGGCGCCCCAAGTATCCCGTTTTTCTCCCCAAAATCCTCGCGCCAGGGGCAGCCCACCCTAATTACCTCCCTGGTTGTTGGCTTTCTGGGATACACTCAGCTTTGCGAGTATAACTATGTACTTGTTCGAGCCACAGTCTACATTGAAAAAAGAACAAGATGGACTTTTAATGAAAACTAACTTGTAAATCTTGGTGGAGCTCCACGTCTTTCGAATAGAGTTGAATTAAATGTTGGCCAATAATAAAAAAGTAATTTCGCAGCACTTGCTCTTGCAGCAAAAGTACCATACGCAATAACACAAAGAATATCCTTGAGGAGTGTTAGTTTGATGGACATAAGACATTCCAATACTTGACAATGATGTGCTGGAAATCAAAAGGCATGGGTTAGACATTGAAATAATATATGTGGTTATCAATTCTTACAAAAAATCTATATGTTACCAATCCGTACATACCTACCTGAAACTGTTCGCTTGTGATGAACCACACATTTACTGACTCATAATCACCGGAACGATTTTTAAGATTGCAATTAAATGGTTTCACATTACAACATTTTTGATGTTGTATCATTTTTGTGTAAAAAAAAACATAAATTTGACAATAAAACATTATGCTTCAAACATCACGCGACCAGCGCCTATGGCTCGTTGAATACACAATGTCCCGTTGAATCACTTCAGCAACATCCATCGAGGTTTTACTAAGTGGGTGACCACATAGTTTCGCGTCCTCGTGATGGTTGCGTTTTTCGGCCCAACCTAGGCTGGGTGGGGTCAATGTGGGTAGCTGGTTTGCAGCGAATGGAGGGTGAAACCCCCGTCTTGATTGACCAATAGATGTTAAAGAGACGTTAAGCCCCCCTCAACTGATTAAAAGGGGCGACTAACATCTGGCCGTTTGAAGTGTTTTGTTTGAAATATCGAAGAAAACTGTTTTTACATGTATTTTCCATATGGACCACATGAAAGTTGGACACTCTGTATATCTTTATAGCGTACTTTCAGTCAAATTGATAATCACCCCAATATAGAATACATTAGACCTTAGCGTGTTGTAAAATCTGAAGTAGAAAATATAGCTCATTTTATATTTTCGATTCATAAATAGAGTTGCTATAATAAAACAATTTTTTCCTATTGGGTCGTAGGATCAATAACTGAGACCACCATCGGGTTTTTAAATAATTTATGTTGGGTAATTAAATACACCTTTTTTGTCTTAACGTCTCTTTAACATCTAAGGCTTTCCTCCATTCACAGGAAACTTACAAACTAGGTACCCATAATAACCTCTCTCAGTTTGGATTGGGCCAGGAATAACCGGCAAGGCTCAAACCTAGGTGGTTATCCTCGGAGTTAAACCTCACTGGACGTTGCTTCAGTGATCTATAGTGTATTCACAAAGGGGGATTGATGGTTGCTAAATACGTTTCACACTTGACTTATGGACAAACCTGTGTCTTTTGAGAATTCAAATATAATCATGATGAGTCCAGAAACTGATTGATTTGAAAAATGATCTCTGTTTTCATATTTTCTTGCTGTAAGATATCAAAAATTATAAAATTATTAAGTAATTTATTACAATCACATATTAATAGTATCATAGGATCCACTGAGTTCCATTAAAAATATTAAATTTTTCATCCGGCTAACTTTTGTTAATAGTCCTTTTGATGTGCTTCAAATTTAATATATTATTTAATATAATACACCAACCGACCCCTAAGATTTAAAAACTTCCATGTTTATGTTTAACCTTTACAAAGAAATTTAAAGATCTAGTGTCAATGAAATAATATTAAAGGAGCCACTGCATCCCTAATCAGTATACATTTATAATATGAGCATGCCAAATGCTCATACCGAGTTACATCCAATTTGAACCACGAGTTCCAATGTTACTATGGTACAGAACTACAAGCTCACCTAGACTGACGCCAAACACCAAAGACTGGCGTGTGGAGTTTGGACTACAAGTTCTGAAGAGCTCGTGAAATTGATTATAATTATAATGAATTTGGAGTATAATTTAGCATAAAAGCTTTCATTGAACTTCAGTGTCATTTTGCATGGAGTTTTATATATATTTTTTATGATCAGTCTGTAAAAGAAATGCAACAAATGTAAAATGGTCCCTCGTCTAGCACATGCGTATTTGGTTTCTGGTTTTATTTGGACCTTAAGATGCCATAATAAATATGTTTTCTAATTTTCAAAAATATAAAGTCAAAACAACTTTTTATACTTACTTATTGTAAATGGGATAATGTAAAAACAAAGTGTATTTATAACATCCTGATGTATATATTCAGGTAATACAGAGAGTAAGGACGCGGTTAAATATGGAAGAGACTCGAGTTGTTCTCCTTCTAAGAATGGCATCAGACATCCGAGACATTGTAACAGCTCATCACCAAACTCTGGAATTCAAATTTAATAATTTTGTTAAATTGGGATACTATGCAAATAAATATGTAATTAATGAGCTAGAGACAACATCCGAGACTTGTAACAGCTCGTCACCAAACTCTGGAAGTTAAATTTAATAATTTTGTTAAATTGGGATACTATGTCAAATAAATATGTAATTAATGAGCTAGCGAAATCCGAGACATTGTAACAGCTCATCACCAAACTCTGGAAGTTAAATTTAATAATTTTGTTAAATTGGGATACTATGTCAAATAAATATGTAATTAATGAGCTAGAGAAATCCGAGACATTGTAACAGCTCATCACCAAACTCTGGAAGTTAAATTTAATAATTTTGTTAAATTGGGATACTATGTCAAATAAATATGTAATTAATGAGCTAGAGAAATCCGAGACATTGTAACAGCTCATCACCAAACTCTGGAAGTTAAATTTAATAATTTTGTTAAATTGGGATACTATGTCAAATAAATATGTAATTAATGAGCTAGAGAAATCCGAGACATTGTAACAGCTCATCACCAAACTCTGGAAGTTAAATTTAATAATTTTGTTAAATTGGGATACTATGTCAAATAAATATGTAATTAATGAGCTAGAGAAATCCGAGACATTGTAACAGCTCATCACCAAACTCTGGAAGTTAAATTTAATAATTTTGTTAAATTGGGATACTATGTCAAATAAATATGTAATTAATGAGCTAGAGAAATCCGAGACATTGTAACAGCTCATCACCAAACTCTGGAAGTTAAATTTAATAATTTTGTTAAATTGGGATACTATGTCAAATAAATATGTAATTAATGAGCTAGAGAAATCCGAGACANTTTTTTTTTTTAATTTGGCTTAAAGTCTCTTTAACATCTATTGGTCATTCAAGACGGGGGTTTCACCATCCATTCGCTGGAAACTTGCAAATCAGCTACCCACATTGACCTCACCCAGCCTGAGTAGGGACGGAAAAATAGCCAGCATCACGAGGGCGCGAACCCACGTGGACACCCACATGGCGCAACCTCGCTGGACGTTGCTTAACTTCAGTGATCTATCGGGAACTGGTGTATTCAACGTGCCATAGACGCTGGCTAAGGTACCTTAATAATAGATCCTCTATCTTAATATGATAAAGAGGCGTCGGGGAAAAATAAAAACTGGGGATCGGACTTCGGAATCCAAGGTCGATTGGAAAAACTATCGTACATCCGCCAAACGTGAATGTTTTGCCACCTTATAGGTGTAACTTGCGATGTAGTTAATCCTCGAACCTCGAATTTCGGCCTTTGGGTTTAATTTTAGCCATATGAATGGAGTTCCGTACTAAAAAATACATGAGAAAATTTGGGGAAGAATTTTTGAAAAGACATGCAAGGTTTTACTTACAAGCAGAGGCCAAAGTACTCATTCTTGAGGTAGTAATTTTGCTTGTTTTTAGTAAACCCGTTTAAACAAAAAAATCGTTCACTATTGAACGGTAGTTTGGTATTGAGATTAATATTTAAATTCACTTCTCTCAACATTTAAATACAAACTTTTTGTTTCAAATCATAAACTTAGGTACTTATTTGTTTAAATTATTAGTCACTGCAACAGAACTATTAAATAATTAAAATTGGATTAAAGAAATAACATTTTAAAATTTTACGTAAAAAAATCCAACCTATTTCGCCAGGCGCCTTAGAAGTCATGGTATGTTCAAAAAAAAAATGCTGACGTCTCGAGTGAATCATTTCTTATGCTTACTTAATCATGTTACCGCCGCTTTTGTGGTAACGATGATGACTGGAGCTTGTACTTTAATTAATTATTTATTTAACGATGCAATTTGATTAGTAGACTGTATAGCGATAGCGGTAGGTATTTTGGAACTGACTTAATGTTAGAGATGAGGTGGAACATAGGATCGGAAGCAAAGGAAGAGCCAATGAATGCATTAAGGACTGAATTCGACAAATTAATCCTTGTTGAACAAAGTAGCATGGACAGGGCTGTCGATATTGTGTTTTCAATGACAAACACGTTTTGAGGTCCCCAGGGTCCATTTCTCAAATTTAACCAATACCTTTGTGGTTCAACCTTTCCATATAAATGACATACAAAATAAAACTTCAAGTCCCTTTTCTTGTTCACAGACTGACGGACAGACAAACATGGAACCTTAGTTGAAACTCGATATTTGGGATCTGGGGACCTCAAAACGTGTTTTGGCATTCAAAACACGAAATCAAAAATATTAGCCCATTATACAGTACTTTCCTTTTTATTGGCATGCGCGGATCGCTGCAATCGCACAATATAACTAATAGAAAATTTGGAGGCGGGAGGGGGAGAAACTCGTAATCTAGAGACCGGAGATCCAAGTCCTGGGCAGTACTTTTTAATGCAATGTTTATCGAGGTACGACACCTAATTTGTTAAAAGCTGTAGAGCCCGCCGCAAATACCTTTCATAAAGGCGATAAGCGATTTTATAATGACGGGAAAAAGTGCCATGACAGATGACAGAATTTTTGACAATTTTTTATTTACCTCAACGGGATAAAGACACAGCGGATCACCATTCATTTGATTTTTTTTTTTAAAAAAATTACGTGATTATTTATACCACCCTCTTAAAAAACTGGGTGAGAAACACCGCCCTCTTAAAAAACTGGGGGGCACGTGCCCCCCGGGCCCTCCCCTATATCCGCGCATGTTTATAGTATAATGAAGGTAAAAAAAAATCAAGTAATTTGCATACAAATACATAATAATATGATGTGCCTTTAGCTACTTTATATCACCTAGAAAGGCCATGCTTCTCAGGCGCCAGACTTAGCAAGCGGAGTCCCCTATTTATCCAATAATTATATTTTTCTCAGCCCTCGTTTCATATATTAAATTAATTAACACAATAATTAATTAGACGGTGATTATTGTATACAATTCAATATAGGTACTACCTCTGTGAGTAGATAATGTTAATGACTGTTTACCAACCGAAAAATGGAATGCGAAAATATTCGTTCAAACTCTTTTCACTACACACTAATACGTTAGCAGAAAAACTTTAAAAAGTATTATAATTTTCTAAAATCCACAAACTCACAAAAATACATCAGCAAAAAATTTAAAAGATGAAATCAATACACAGATGTAATAGGCTGACGAGGAAAATGACTGAAGTTGAGTTTCAGTCAGGATGCTGGGGAAGTCGAAAATTTCAGTAAACATGTCGCACTCTGGTGAACATTTTCAGAATGTAATAAAATTGTCAGCTCAATTTAAGAACTTATTAATAATTTACTCATGTAATTTGGTTCGTGGATGGTTTCTCAATGAGTGAATTTTGCAGGAAACCAGTTGCAAACACAAGGGGTACGTACGGGCTAGGCCCCCCCCCCCATAAAAAAAAAATTAGTTCTTATGCGCATACAGTAATCGAACTCAGTAACTTTTGCACGGTTAGCGGGTATATACGTCAAAATAGCTTCCTCACCGTTTCACCTCTGTAGAAAAATTACTTAATATATAAATCAGAAATTTGTGTGTACATGAGTGGTTGTCTGTTACAATACCACAGCCCAAACGGTAGCAGATAGCGAAAAATTGATGGGAATGGACCCCCCCCCCAAAATCTTGATCTACGACGACAGCTTTAGGAAAAATATTTGACATTATTCACGAAGGTTTTAAATACCTACCTCCTACCGCTTGGCTGTGCAATTTCATCACCTAAAATTTTCGTTTTTAGCAATAGCTAATTAACTTTCATTTGAATTTCCGATTTCTCCCACCTTATTATATGCATACCTTCATATTAAAAGGAAGCAAATATCCTTATAATAAAAATACCTTCATATTAAAAGGAAACAAATTTCCTTATATAATATACATACTACATACCTTCATATTAAAAAGAAGCAAATTATGAGGCAGTTACTATAACAAGTGTAGGCTGAGCAGAGCTCAAGTTTAATTAGTAATTAAAGCATAATATAAATATGAACGATGTAGGTAGGTAGCAATAATCCTGCGCCCGCATTTTAAATTTCAGATTGTTCTAGTTTTAAATTCCCTGCCTCTTCTCTCTGAGGTTGGAGGTGTGACATTGGAGAGGAACACGTACCAGCATGCAATAAATCTTATAATTTCTCACGTGTCATTCTGATACAAATATTCTCGAAGATCTACAATTTTTGAAAACTTTTCAACAATTTATTTAACTTTAGAAAACAAATTTTCCAGAGTAAATCACAATGGGATACTTTAATCTATCAACGTTGCCAACGTCTATGTTACGTTCAATATACCAATTCCCGTAATATCACGTGAAGTTAAGTAACGTCCGGCGAGGTTTTAATTAGAGTGTGACCATGTAGGTTTGAGCTCTCTTCAATAGGGGTAACTGGTTTGTAACATTCCATTTTTTTCTTTTTTGGTTTTTTGACTTTGTTCCTAAGTAGGTACTTTTACAAAGTAAATTACTTCAACATTAACTTACTTTTAACATTTGGGAGGTCATACCAAAGTTTTGTGTTACAAATAACTTCACATCTAACATAAGGAATCACTCACTAACAAAGGATTTCGCCTCTAATTTTATTAGCTCCACAGTGGCACCTAACAAAGACATTAGAGCGCGAACGATTGTCATTTACAGAGACAGTTAAAGCTCATTATTTGAAGAAAAAAATACTTTATAGTTTATTGAGAGATATAAATAATATTTCACTTATATTTGAAAAAAAAAAAATATGTATTACCGAAGATTGAAATCTACAGCCATGACACTTTATAGCCAACACTCTTCTACACTGACTTTGCAGACTGCATGAGGGATAACTTTTGGTTTGTTATACTATATGTATTATATTTCTCTGTGTCTCAATTATCCTTTTATTGTGCACATTCCCAATTGAATTTTGAATAATAAACCTTATTGAGTATATACCTACCTAGGTAAGACCGTTTGAGCCTTATTAAAAAAAAACATTTCCAACATTAATAGGTGGAAAATTCAAAAATTAATTATGTCTTTCAAAGTAAACAAAAGTTCTGTTTTGCATAAGAAAACAAATTTGTAAGGAATAAGTTTAAAAATATGTAAAATATTGTTTATCATTTTTCATAGAGTTAATTTTCCAAATTAATAAATTTTCCATTGAGTAATAGTTCATGCAGAAATCAACAGATGCCCGGCTTCATCATTAACATTTTCCAATGTTGAACAGAAGAACATTTTTGTTAAAAAAAAAAAAATCTGATGAGAAAAAGAAAGGAACATTATTCCCTTCAAGACAGAATGATTTTTTAATTTATTTCTTTACTTTATTTCTACAGGGTGGGTTCTTACCCAGGAAGAGTATTTGCATCCTTTAACAGCTCCAGTAAGGGGAAAATCGGTACATAAAATTCCGCTCCGGGGGGGGGAATTCAAATGCACAACCATACTAGCAAATGGGAGCGAATAGATGGAGGAAATTATTTTAACGGTAGTTTTGAGTATTAGAACTTTTAGATCTAAAGCACACTTCAAATTTTGATTGACATACTATCGTACTATAATTTTCGATTGTACATCGTGCGCACTCACGTATGTTTGCATGGCCATTAATTCGGCCAATAAAGTTAAAAGTTAAGAGCGAACTGAACTGGCTCAAATTCTAACCAATAAAGATCTCCAAAAAGTCACATAAAAATAAATTGGTAAAAATTCTAAAAAACCTTAAATCACTGAATTTAATTGCCGTGAAATACCCGTCTCGAATGATCAATAGATGTTCAACAGAAGTTAAGCAAAACAAAACAAGAAATTGTCCTATCTACAGTGGACCTCACTTCTTTTTGTTAAACGATTTTTTTTTTTTGGTCATTCGAGACGGGGGTTTTGCCCCACATTGACCTTACACAGTCTGGGTTGGGTCGGAGAAATAGCCATCATCACGAGGGCGCGAACCCACGTGGACATCCATGGTACAACCTCGCTGGACGTTGCCTCGGTCGATATTTTTTTTTAAAAAAAAAGGTTAGTCTGATGGGATGATGTGTGTTAGATAAATATGTATAAAGTAAGGTAGTACTATGAAGCAGATAGTTTACATAACTGTCGTACACTTGACAATATGAAATCAGTAGTAACTACTAGTTCAGTGTCAGTAGTAACACAACTGTTGTGACCGACTAACTAATGGTCATTCGAGAATCGGAATTCAAGACCACAGAGAGTAAAAATATAATATGAAATGGGAATAATGTGGAGTGAACTAGGAGAACAAAAGGCAATTTTACGGTCAACAAACCAGATTGCTTGAGAACAGATCAAGTAATGCAACTCCTCCTCGGATTGATTGATTGTTACTTGATTTATTTTCTTTCTTTTTGTTTGTTTTCATCTTGCTTTAAGTTAGCAAAATAAAAAAAATCACCTAATGGTTGTCTGGTTGCCATCAAATGTGGTATCACAATATACACAAAACCATATTATTAAATTGGAAGTTGTCAGCAAAACTGATAACAAAATTCATTGCAAATCAAATTTAGGTGACGTTCATTGTTATTATTATAACCCAAATATAAACATAGTACATATTGCTCAAGGAATAACAGAACAGACACATAGTCTATGCATAATAGCAGGAGATTTCACTGTAGAGGAGATATGCCAAACCTAAAGGGAGACACATTGATGCATCTGCTAAACTCAAGAGAGTTCAGAATGGACAATGACCCACAAAATTGCACTTTCATAGCACACAAAGAACAAAGTTGTTTAGACCTAATCTCCATATAAAATCCAGAAAATACAAAATAATAAAAAAATCCGAACTAACATTGTACCCCAGCAATTCTCTAATGGCAAATCCGTTTCCAGCACTGTATCAACGTTGAAAGGAATTATTTTGGGGGAGATTAAAAACCACAGCTAACCAAAAATATCTTGTCTCATTATTACTTAATACACAGACGACTTAGGTACGAGAAGATTTTTTTCTTCCTATGGCCACACCCATTAGCTAACTATTTCTTCATTGCCCTTTATGCTGAGGATAAATTATTTGCAACAGCAACGGGATGACGGGGGACTCATACAAACCAGAATTTTTTTTCATAATTTTAATGATGAACTATTTATTATTAACTTTATTTTTTGAAACATTAATATTACTTTCTCAGACATTTTAAAAAATTTCTTCGAAATATAAAATAAAACTACCTTTTCTTCTTTCAGAAATTTAAAATAATTCAAATATTCGGTTTTCACGATTCAATTATCAATTTTGTTTTGTGAAAATAGAGCAATAACATGGTGTAAAAGATTTAGAGTGCCAAGGCGAGTCCGCGACAACTAATATTTGGGTTGAGATTTTGGTCTTTGGGATTTTTCATAGAACTCCAATCTTTCGTTTACCTATTGAAAACAGTGTTCGTGGTATCGAGGCAAGGCCAAATAATCGTAACTTAGCGCGCAGAACTAGAGATTCCCTTCAGATGCCTAATACTGGGTTGTAATTATCTTTTGATTTACGTGCCTATGTAGAATCAAATAATATGCAATAAAAAAAAAATATATTGATAGCAATACAAACACGAGGTTGACATTAAACTAATTTTGAGAGTTTCCATAGTCATCATCGTGATTAACATGACATGTCTCCTTTGATATCACGAAACTTTGGTGATATTTTGAAGTCTGAGTTCGACCCAAAAGGCTTTCCTTTTGGGATTTTCTTGTGCTAATGCTTTCACTATTTGGGAGAACAATTACACAATTGTGTCTACGTTCTCTCACCACAATATGTTAGTAGTTCTGTGACTGTAGACCTCACTCGTTTGCAGCGTATACCATAAGGCCCCGGATGGCTCAATGGTAACATAAACTAATGAGCTAATCCTATGACAATAATTATTTATGTCCATAATATATTTCATCAATATTGTGTAAGGAGTTATCGTGGCACAAAAATTCAAACAAAAGAAAAACTGTAGTGTTAATAATAGCCTTCCTTTGAGTGAGCTTCAGCTTCAGCAATGGCACTTCTGGATCAGAGTGGTTTTCTTTTAATTCGCTCCCTTGCAAGAAAACGTTCTGAAGCGTTGCAATATTAGGAATGGGAAATGAAACATGATGATATGAAGATCGTAGTCCTCCTCTGCAAATCGCTGTTCCGTAGTCCAGTCCTATAATTATTAGAACTGGATTATTAGTCCTCTAGTTATTAGGGCATATGATTATGTTTCCTTGGACAGTATGCTGGTATGCTCCAGCTCTAGTACAGATACTCGTATACAATTAAATAAAACCACAACCATAATTTTGTTAATTAATAAAGAATTTTATTTTTAATAATAAATTGAATATAATAAGTAGATAATTATAATAAATATCTGTCAATAATAATTAAATTTACAATACTAAATTAAATAAGTAGATTAATTATCAGACCAAGTATTCATGACGCAAAGAGGAACGTAATTTCAAGAGCAAGTACCTACACAATACTAAGGGATTCCGTAATAAAAAACAAAACTAAAGTGGTAGGCTTTCCGTTATTATTCGTCGCGCACTTTACTAGAAATTTCCGTCTCTCAAAATCCATTTGGAAATATCAAATTATAAGCGGGTGTATTTTTTTTGTGACGATGAAAAAGGTTGTTTATTCATAACAATAAACAAAATAAATAATAAGCGTATGCAACATTCAATAGAATCTCTTTTCTTCCTAATACAGCATTGTGTCCTTGAGCTAGGTATGTAGGAATCATTTGGTTTCCAATCATGCAGTATGAATTACGGTGTCCAAATTTTCATACATAATTTTTGAGCGACGAACAGGACGTTCACATCTGTATTTTTTCAAAGTAGACTGAGAAACATCTGTGATGCAAACATGGCCATGGAAGGGGAGTCTGACAGATGAGCATAGCCTATAGAGGCCTAATAAAAGGGTTCCAATTAAGATTAATAATCTTGCGAATCTATATAAATTAAGAAATTTTCCAAAGTTGAAGTCAAGCCTATAAATTTTTTGAAAAAATACATATATAGTCATATATGTATTATTTTCATTGACTGTTTTCATTGAATGTTTCAATAGTCTCAGGCTTCATATTTATTTTAAATAAACCAATCTCGTTCAGTCAAATTTTAATAGGTTTAGCAATATATGAACCCCTACCCCCAGCAATAATAAACGCTTCTGTTATGTGAAAGTAGATACCTTTTTGTGTCCCGAACTCTCAGTCTATAGAGTTTAGCTTTTTAGAATATAATTTTAAAATATAATGTAAATTAAAATGATAATAAACAATAAGATGTGTGATCCGGCGTCTATATACACCAGTAGTGTAAGGCAGGGTAAGGTAATTGTAGGTAGTTGGTTTGTAAGATTCCAGCGAAAGTATGGTAAAATCTCTGTCTCGAATGAGCAATAGACATTAACCAAAAAAAATGACATTTTAAGAATTATAACGCATGTTCTTTTCCTCAATTATCTTTTATAATTTTTCAGAAACCAGTCGTGTGAGGTATTTGAAAGTTAACATTACCTAGCCCCATAAAGTAGTAAGGAAGTGTTCAGAAATCTGAGAAATGCATTTAATTTGAGCTGCCCGTAACACTCCTAGTTTGACCTTTTACCAATTTCTGATTTAATAGAAGGAGATAAAACATCTTTTCCTGATCATAATTAAAGATCTATTTATCTTAGAAGTTTCCAGAGGTTTAAAAAGCAGAATACAATTTAATTTTTCATGAAATATTTATATATTTATGTAATAAAGGAAACATAGCCTCTATGGCAAGTGGAATATACCAGTTCCCGTTAGATCACAGAAGTTAAGCAAAGACCAGCCCTCGTGATGATGGCTTTTTTCCGGCCCAACCCAGACTGTGTGATGTCAATGTTGGTAGCTGGTTTGGAGGGTAAAACCCCCGTCTCGAATGACCAATAGATGATAAAGAGTACCCTGAAAACGTTTATTTATTTTTCAACTGCTAATTTTTGAAACGTCATTTAAAACCTCATGTTGTCACTATTAGACTTTTTAACCGAAATTGACATAGACATCCAAATTGCCTTTCTGAATAGAGAACTGTGGAATTTTATACGGAATGTAATCTTAATTGGGCGGAGCGAAGCGTAGCCTTATACTCCCTACAAACTGTAAACTTTTGTTACCCTACTCCTTCGAAACTACTCAACCGATTTTTACCAATTTTTTTTCTTCATATTCTGCATATACCCAAGGGTGCATATATCTATTTTCAGAACGATATCTTGAACCGTTTCCGATTTTTCGGCCGATTATTTTGCGCTTTAAATAGGACCTACTACTCAACGGCACGATGCAATCAAGAAAGGTGCGGTATTCTGAAAAAAATCTTGTTTTAACGGAATAATGGAACAATATGCAAAGTTTATGTGGTGCGCGAAAATTCGAAACGGATGGCTCCGCCCCTCCTCACACGTAGTAATATAGGAAAAATTGGGGAGAAAAGAAACAAACCCTTAATATATTATAATGATTCCTTTTGTATAAGGTTGTATTTTTTAATGATTTCAAAAAATTTGACATCTCTTTGATTTTTCAGAAAAACAGCAAACAAATTTATTTTGTGTTAATTTCCATTATGTGTCGAAAAATAACAACAACAAAAAAAGATTTTTTGTTGTTGTTGGTAAAATCTCATTTATAAAATTGTATTGGAGTAAAATACACCTTCAAACAAAGGAAAATACCTAAATAATGTGATTGCCGGTTTTGTTCTTTTAAACTTACTGGCTGTATCCACTCCAACTTCATTTTACGTTAAAAACTAAAATTTGACATTTATTTCTTTGAGCGAGAGTTAAAATTTAATATGTACCTCAACCGTAGTCAATTGCAGGAATTATTCCTACAATGAATACTGCAATCATAAAAATGTATTAAGAAAGAAAAAAGTAATTTTATGTTCCAAAAACAAAGGCCATTCCTCTAATTAAGGCCCCGGTATACCTGCTTGTATTAGTGTATACCTAGTATCTATTATTATTTATAATATTAATATCAGTCCAAATGCTATTAACACGAACATTTTTCTTTAACTTTAACTGGTTAATGATCTTATTTTCTACGACCAATAAATCGAATGTTAGTAAATATTGAAGTTGCTGGACGTTTTCGATTACAGAAGTTGACCGTGCGTCCATTAACACCTTCTCTAGCTTCATGGAGTGCCACTAATAGTTGAACAACATCGTCACGACTTGGAGTACACATATAGACATCAGGCTCATAACCATGTCCATTTTGACGTTTCCAAGGATATTTTCGATAATACCTGTCACAAATAAAATCAGAGACAATTTTCAATTCAAATCTGTTAAAATTTAGGTCACTAGAGGAGAATGTTTTGTGTTTTGTTACATCTACCAGATGGCAACTTTTCGGTATTTCCAGAGCTTTCAGCAGATTTCTTGACTATAGAAAAGCTTTTTCACATTTTTTAAAATTATTTATAATAAAATTAAAAATGAAAATAGATAAGTATTAATAATAATAATAATATAGTCTTTATTTGTGCATATAGAATAAACACTAGGGTAAACTCGTACATTGGAGAATTTAATTTAGATATTTTTTTAAATTTACTTTGAACGATTTATTAACTCTCGGGACAGCGTTGTTCAAGAAGTTCTAAATAATTTAAAAAGTCATTTTTTACAATCAAACTTGTACATAGAAACTCGTTTGTTTTTTCTTGGCATTACCATAGGCGGTTTGGAGGGGTGGAGCTTCGGTTGCTTAAGCCCCCCAGAATTTTTCGGGTCTTACAATAGATAAAATGGAAAAAACATGGGTTATACAATTATGATGATCAGATTGTTCAGACATAGATCAAAAATCAAGCCCCCACCCAGAGAGGATAGAATCCGCCGCCATTGGGTATTGCACAAAATATTTCCTCCCTCAAATTCTGGTTTTAGAGTGGAGAAAATTTCAGATGTAAAATATATCTTGAAAATATGTTTACTCTTAATAATTTAGTATCTGTAGCCGTAGGCATATTCTTAAAGAACGAGGAATGCTTTTGTCAACATGGTTTAATGATCCTTCAGAATGTAGGTAGCTATATTTCCTTTCTCATTTTTTCTTTGCCGAAAATTGAAAAAATCGACATTCCTCGCTCTTCCACTTACTTATTCAAAATGAAGAAAAAAGAAAAGGAAGAAAGTAACAAAAAAGCGATAGGGTGAAAGAAAATTATAAGCATAAGATAAAACAAATGTTAAAAGAATAAGAACAATGGAACGGGCAAAGAGAAGAAGATACGTCCATTGGGACATAAGAACATTAATATTGTGACGCCGGTCACCCCATGTGAACAAATAAAAGAAAACATAATTTTCTTTAATGAAAATTATTTTCCGAGAAGAAATAGAAAATTTCTGCGTTTCATGTCAAGAATTAATAATTAAGCATGAAAACAAAATTATAGAGGAAGATAGCAATTTATTTACAGATACATTGTGTGGGAAGATGATGGATTTAGTTAGCCAGCTCTATGACACGTTTAATACACTAGTTGTCGTAAAGTCATCGAAGTTGGGCAACGTCCACCGATAATGGGGCTGTTCCCGGCCCAACCCAGGACGGTTGAGGGTATCTAAAAAGTGAGTCAAACTGTATTCTAGACACATTTTTGGCAATATTTGTGAAAAACGCTCAAAAGCGTCAAAAATCGAGAACAGTAATATGAATATCAAACAAAAGCTACCTGGTTCGTTCTTGGCATAAAACTGATAGACATAGCAAATTTCAAGACTCTAGCAACTAATATAACCGTTTTTGAGATACCTTGTTCACAGACAGACACTCAACAATGGCTGAAACTCGAAATCGGGGCTCCGGGTTGCCTCAAAACATTATTAGAAAAAAAATCTGGTACAGTGTATATTATGTTGTAGATCTGTTTTATTGGAATTCTGTTCCTTTTCTGTAAATATAGATTTTCTTTGACCGAACAAAGTAGCTGTAAGAAGTGAAGTCCAATTTTAACCACGATTTTCCATAAATGTCTGTTTGTCGCTCTGTCCGTTCCAATTTTTAAGAAGAATCATCACATTCATATAATTAGCTGATTAGTTTTTGGAACCTCATCGTTGATATTAGTCACTTAAAATGACCAGCATTTGGTGTTCACTATTGTGAATTCTAATAATATCTTCAATATTCCACTCAATGCCGCCACTAGTGCTACTCAAAATTTTCCTACCCCGGCGGGAACTGAATCTGAGTTCCCCTAGTGCCATGACAGTAGACTAGGAGGACTAATAATTCTATGAAAATAATAAATGTCCATACCAAATTTCATCAAAATTAGATAAGGCGTTCGAGAGTTATCGTGGTACAAACAGACAAACAAAAGAAAAATCGTGGTGTTAAAATTAGACCTTCACGGTCGGTGAAAAAATGCATTGTCAAACAACGTTTTAAGAAGAGTTGTGTTTCCATTGCAATTGTGATTGATTGATAAGTTTGAAATTCAAACTTCTCAAAAAAAAAAAAAAACATTCGNAGCTATAAAGCAATAGAGCACAATCAATGAAATTGACCATAATACGACGTATTGGAATAGGAGTCATTCCAATTTAATTCGCAGTAAATACTTTGAGGCCCCGGCGGAGACATCAACTAAACAACTAAAAGTAATAAATATCCATACAAAATTTGGATAAGGCGTTCGAGAGTTATCTTAATATATAAATCAGAAATTTGTGTGTATGTACCTAAGAGGGGTTGTCTGTTAAAATACCACAGCCCAAACGGTAGCAGATAGCGAAAAATTGATAGGAATGGACCCCCCCCCAAAAATCATGATCTGATCTACGACACCAGGAAAATTATCAAAACTAAAATATGTCAAGCTGTTTTCGAGTTACGGCCAAAGTTATAATTCCTTCACCAAAATCGGACAGTCACGGTCCGATATCTTAAAATTTGTCGCGAAAACAATTAACTCAAAGCGAGGAAGTTTTGGGTGGCCTTATTTTAGGACATTTTCTGCAAAGGTCTGGCCAGCCATTCCGGAGTTACGAGTTCGAAGCCGGGAACGGGTAAAATAAAAATTAGAAAATATTAAAAAGTCAGAATGGCCGTGCCTCTAAGGCGCCTGGCGAAACGTATAAATTTTGGTTTTTAAATGGTGCAATATACAGGGTGGACGCAAACCAATACCCCCCCCCCCCAATTTCCATTGTCCTTGAAAAACAAA
Source organism: Pachypsylla venusta (assembly GCA_012654025.1). Classification (NCBI taxonomy): domain Eukaryota; kingdom Metazoa; phylum Arthropoda; class Insecta; order Hemiptera; family Aphalaridae; genus Pachypsylla; species Pachypsylla venusta. The sequence goes on along the minus strand of CM022877.1, from coordinate 15,735,505 downwards.
GATAGCAATATAAGAATTGTAGCGAAGCACGGGCGAACCAGCTAGTATCATATATAGGGAACTAGCTATTTGCCCGTGCTTTCTCACAAGCAAATATTATTAATTTTACAATTTAATATTCTTGCTTCTTTCAAATTATCCACCATTTTTCATTGGTTCTTCGAACCATGGATGCACGTATCGTTTTCACCCGTGCCAATAGTATTCCATGATTTCCCTTTCAAAAATCGGAAAACGTCCTTAACTCAAAAACGGTTGAACAGTTTTTTGCAAACTACCTATATCCTAAATTAAGGTTTAAAAGGATACCCATAGTACTTTCTCTCTTTGAGTGTATATGTTGTCGCGACGACATTTGAGATATGGGACCGTGGCCGGCTGAATTTTGTCAAAATCGAATAATCGGCCGGTACTCGAAACTCGGTTTAAGATTTTTGATTTTAATAATTTCTCTGGGGTTCCAGCCTATGGTCCATTCCCAAAAATTTGACCAAAAGATTTTATATCTCTCACAGTTTTAGCTAACACAATTAGTGATACATACAATTAGTGATCCGTAAACATTAATTTAGGGAGTCTTTTTTGAAATGGCTGCAGAAAGAATATTCTCCTACCCATAAAACTTGTTTTTTCAACAAAAATTAAGAATTTTGTTTCCCAATTTTCTATTCATAAAAAAATATTATGAAAACATCACGTCAACAAAAAAACAAACAAATTTTCTGAACGAATGCAATACTTTATCTTCCATATGGTATACTAGGAAGAAAAAGTAAATAAATAAAAATTAAACCTTGAATCGACATTTAAACAATTCTAATGTCCAATCCCATTCCATGTTCAACTCACTATTTCTTTATTTTATTTTATTATTTGGAAATGAACACCATACAGCCATTCCACTCATATTTGGGTGTCTACAAGTTGGTACTTACGATAGATTGGCTGGTATTCCTCAAGTGATGTTGGCATTGCAGAAATATGACCCAGACAAAAGAACACCAATACTGATATTGCATAGGTTACCCACATACGTAACATACTCTGGAACAGAATAACAAAAAATGACATCATTCTAAAGATGCCTCACCGACCGATCGTACTGGTGATTTACCTAACTCAACGGATTGCAATATCGGGAAATTAGATAAAGCTATTAATTTTCTTACTGTACTGAAGTACCTAAATATTTATATTTATCATGTTTTGAGCAGCGCCCCATTTCTCTAATCATTTCCCCAAAGTTACCGTGTTTAATTTCTAAATACCCTTTATACAGGGTTCTATGGGGCTAGTGAGTAATTGTGCAAAAAATTTCCCAATGAAAGATTTTTTGAAACCTCTTCGGAACACAATTCAGGATTAAATTAATGCCCACTAAAATTTGGCTTACATACAGTTTGACTCATTCCACGGCCAAGGATGCATTTCTAGAAGTTCATGAAAGTTGGTTTCAACTCTCTCCAGAATTGGTCAATTGATTCTGACAGTTCCACGTTAATTGCTTCTTTTAATTCCTCCGGTGTTCGGGGTATATGTTCGTAGCACACGTGACTTCACAAGAAAGCATCACAAATCGATAGTCAGTTAATCCGGGGGCTAAATCTAAAAATCTGCCGACCAGGGAAAACAGGACGCACGTACCTTTTTGTGTCACGCCCTGTAGTATCAAGGAACTCCCTATTATTTTTAATGAGGAACATCTTTTGAAAGCTCTAAATATTGTATTTACTTTTTCTGATGGAATTATTTTCAATTGATATTTTAAACTCTATCTTTTCATTCATATTAGATGGCACTAGGTGGGGCGAGTAGACATGACAATGAAACAGGTGTGAGAATACAGGACATACTTAAACTGTAATCACCATTTTTAAAATTGACCATCTGACAAAAACGTCAATCAGACCGTTTAGAGAACAATTTCAATCAGACCGTTTAGAAAACGTGCGTTTTCGGGTAGAAATTTGGAATTATTGTTATCATTTAGCAAACAGTAGAAAGTAACTTTAAATATATACTTGGAATATGGAACCATTTTAGCAAAAAATAAGAAACATTAACCTTATCATTTCTTTCACATAATTGCCAGAGGAATGAGACATTTTCAATACAATTAAATAACTCGTATTCTAAACCTGCAATATTTGTACATATTGAAAATTTCTCATTCCTCCCCCTAAGGTGAAAAAAATAAGAAGGTTAATGTTTGATATTTTTTGCTTCCATATTTAAGTTACTTTCTACTGTTTGTAAGACTTACTCTCCGAAAATGCCCGTTTTCTAAACGGCCTGATTTTTTCAGTCCACGACAATGATAAAACTGAAAATGTGTACTTTTGATAATTTTAGTAGATGAGAAATCCTTTTTTGCAACACAATAATTGAACTTTTACATCGAAGCTCGAAACCGGGGCCTTTATACAGGGTGTAACAAAAATAGAACTTCATCAGACCCCTCCATCTCCACCCCTGACTATTTTTTTTTCTTCAAAAAAATGTAAATTCATTATTTTATTCCAAATTTATATTAAAAAATAAATTTGACACCATTCTATTTAAAATTCTTGAGAAACCAAAATTTTTTGAAATTTTCGGTTTAAAAGAAGACATTTCCGGGGATTGAACCTGGATTTTACTATCACCAATCGAATGGCCATGGTCCCTTTTCTACCCTTAGGATCAATCAGAATTTAAAAATTCCAAGTCATTCAAAAATTACAGAGCCTCCGCTAGGACTTCTGGGACATACTGTATGGTTACTAGTATTTGTAATTTCAACATAGGATGTCAAAAATTTCAAACTTTTTTTGTGGATTACAGTTAAGTTTATTTTGAGTAGACCAAGCAATATTAATAATTTTATCATGTGCTTGAGATTTAAAGAAGAACATATCTCCCAGGAGAGTGAGACATTCGCAAGATATTTTGTCCCTTTTAGAGTAATAAGATAATACCCTATTCAAAGGTTACAAAAGTGTTAAAAGACTTTATTGATTTCCCCTGAGTGTTACGTCTTATAATAACTAGAAGTTATATGAACTGTATACCTTACTCAATTTCCTTCCAATAAAAGAATCAATGCCCAGTGTGCACACAGAAATTGACATAAAATGGTTTTATTTGCATACCTACCGATAGTTTTTTGTACATAGTCTCTATATTTTTCAGCATTATGTAGACGGACATACTTTTAAGGCACAACAGACGAGCACACCTATTAGCATAAAATATATAGATATTCTCTGATAACCTCACTTCTACTCTGAACACCGTAAAGTCAACATCGGCCTGACAATGTTAGTTTGAGTACTATTGAAAGCTCACCACTAATAATTTTCGAATTGATGTTGGTTTTAAAACTATTTTATTATTGTTATTTTACCGTTATTTTATTAAGCAGCGCTGCAGCCCTCAGCCCGCCAAGTCAAATACAATGAGCGTTGCACAAGTGATAAATATTTAAAAAATATAAATGTTAAATTTAACCGGTTTTAGGTTCAAGTTACTGCTTTCTGGGATGACATAATTATGAAAATTTGGACTAAAATCTTTGTAATATGCCAGGCTCTCCTTGCTTCACTTGATACCTTTGACCTAGCTTAGGGGAATCTAGATACAATTCATGTTTGTTGGTTTGTCCGTATTTTATGTAAAGTATTGGGTTGACGTGATTTTTCACTTAATGAGCCGGAGAGTGAAATAGGTTTTTATGCCGATGTACCTAAAAGGTCATGCCTTTACCTCCTATGAAGTTAGACGCAGCCCACCAGAATAAAATTCAATCTAAATTAGAATGAAAATTATCAACTGAGTGGCTTTTATAGAAAATAAATGAAATTATAATATGGAATTAACATCCGTGTAATACAAATTGTTAACTTTTCTAATGAAAGTTTACTGTCGCCGGAATTACATTATCTCCGGAATGACATTTTAACGCGTAGGCATTATTATGTACATAGATTAAGCTTTTCAATGACTTTTTAACTTTCAAAACAAAATATTTTCCTGTCTTCCGTCAACGTCAGAGAGAGCTTTTTATTTTCAATTTTGAAAAACTCTTTTTAATATGTCTTGTACTCGTAGTTCGAGAGGAAAAAACAAACAAGAGTGTCTGTAATATATCAAAGAGTAAACATTTTCAGTGACAATGGGCTGTGGAGCACAATGTTTTTCTTGCCAATAGGCATTAGAGGCGATTCCAGGATGCTTATTGGGGGGGGGNGGGGGGGGGGGGGTGTAATCATGAAACTATAAAAGAGGATTCGGAGACATTTCACACAATATCAGATGAAACTATGTTTTCTATGTTGTGTGCCTTGTTTTTTCTCTTCTTTAAATGCTTATGTACTAATAATTAGCGATGGCATTCGCCAGGAGGCAAGAAGTTCTCCGGTAAATCTGTCTATGATAAACTTCTGAGACCCACAGTATACAATACATAAGGGATTCTTAAAAATGTTTAACTCAGCGTATCGTGTACCAAACTCTGTCCACTCTCCACCTTGAGAGTGATATCAACTAAATTGAGAAAGACGACTGTTCATGGTCGTAATAGTGTTACAGTCCTGAAGCTTTTCATAGATTAGACTATTTTTCAGAAAAGCATAGGTAATTACCTAACAATTTTAATTCAAACCAATTTGTACTAAAATTTCCGAATATTCCATTTAAATTAAAAGTTCAGAATTGTTAATAATAATTATTGATACTCTAATAACTAAGGTGAAGTGTATTCTAAATAGCGCAGATCTTTTAACTCTACTGATGAGTTTTTTGGTGGTAATTTGCGACTAAGGATACAATTTTAACAAAAAATTAAATACCACAACAAATAAATGGTATGGAACACCGTCGCAGGTATTTGATTGATGAAAATATTATATCAATTCTCAGCGGCAGCCTTTGTCTGTTGTCGCAGGTCTCTGTTGAAAATATTATATTCATTGGATTTAGGAGCCTCCGGCTGTCGCAGCTATTTGATGAAAATATTATATCAATTATCAGCTGATTTTGGTAATTAGTTACTCGCGCTCCAATGTAAAGGTTTTAGCTATAATTTGGTCTAATAATAAAGTTTGTAGATGCGCGAACACGATTTGCGGACGGGCGGACAGACATTTTTTCTAGACCCGTTTTTTGGTATCTATAAGTCAACATAATTCGCCCAGAAAAAAAAAAAAAAAAAAAAAAAAATTTGGGTTTTAGAGTGTGAGACCAATGATTGATTCCAGCGAAACGACTAGATAAGCTATATTTTAGTTAATCTAGAAGTAAAATGAGGTGTCTCCATAATAGCATGCCTCATGGCATAGGTAAGATACTAAAGAGAGGACCAAATCTTCATTATTATTCGTTGAAGCGTGGTCTGAGTTTGAAGCATGTACATTATAAACACATGATAATTTACCAATCTCTGAGACTCCATAATAGCATGCCTCATGGCATAGGTAAGATACTAAAGAGAGGACCAAATCTTCATTATTATTCGTTGAAGCGTGGTCTGAGTTTGAAGCATGTACATTATAAACACATGATAATTTACCAATCTCTGAGACTCCATAATAGCATGCCTCATGGCATAGGTAAGATACTAAAGAGAGGACCAAATCTTCATTATTATTCGTTGAAGCGTGGTCTGAGTTTGAAGCATGTA
>CM022877.1:15687291-15726151 GCA_012654025.1 Pachypsylla venusta | reverse complement strand
TTGAAACGTATAATATCAAATTTTGGGGGGGGGTATTTTTTTTTTTTTTTTTTTTTTTTCGTGACGATTCCAAAGGTACATTATTGAAAATAATAAACCAAAACTGAAGTTGTATTCAAAATTTGCAACCTTGCCAAAAATATTGATAAACGTTGCATATTAACTCGCTCTTAGAGATATGTGAGTGGTTCGCGAATACGAAAATCCTTTATAAATTACGCAACAAAGGTGTGTGATGAATTTGAATGAATTCAAAGTAACCAAAGTTTTGTCATATTGACAAAAAAAAAAAAAAAAAAACGAAATCGTATCCAATAATAGGTAATTCTATTATTATTATTTTCATTTCTTTTTTCAAACCTACAAATTGAGATAATCAGTCTATACCAACTGGCCTTTGTTTTATAAGTTTAAATTAGTTTTCAAACTCGTCAAAGTACACCCCCCTCCCCCCTTTCAATCATAACCTCCTTACAATGAGCTGAATGTTTTCCCTCTAGCCAAGTTTTAAAGTTAGGAGACAGAATTTTGATTGAAACAGAGAACAGTTTATTGACTCCAAGTCTTTCAATGCAATAAAAAAATGCAATATGCTTCCTCCGGTTATGAGAAATGTCCACAAATAAATTATTTGCTGTGAACTATTCTTTTGACAAGAAAAGATGAATTGGCAATCTGTGGTTTTCAATTTATCTATTTATCTTTATCCCTTTGGTCAGTTCAAATTTTAATTTCATATTAAATTTCAGTGAAAAAGTGATTTCAGGAAGTTACTAGGCACTACTGATTTTTTTTTTTAATTTAAAAAGTTGTAACACTAGAATAAAATAAGGACTAGTATGTCACAGGTTCCATAAATTTTATAGGTACTGGATCGGCATTTCCGTCTGATGTGCATTCCTAATTTTATTTATTTTGACTATTGGTTAGTGTTATATTGTCCTATTTATATTGTTGGCAGGCCTTAGGTTCGAATTTCATTAAGAATATTGTTGAAAAATAGATGAACAATGTCGGTAGGACGGTGAGTATGTCAAAAAAAATAAAACAAAAAAGGGAGTTTGACTTCATTTCTTCCTAAATGTCTAATACCAGATTTTCAATTGCGAGGATATTTGTTTCAACCTCTTCTCTACATGAATACAAATCGTCTCCGCTTTCTGCAGTTTGGAACCAAAAAGAAAAATGTAGAAATTTGTTACAACCATTAGTGACCCATATCAGATAATGGAAAATATACTTGACATCATATATTATGTTCTACAATTTAATATATTCTTACTTCTATATCAGATATATTTTATCAGAATTCAAAATCATTTCTTGTTAAAAAAATTTCTTCGCATTGCTACAAATTCGCCAGCAATGGAATCCAGAATCTTAATAATCTACAAGACACGTCTTAATGTCTTACGTGTTGGAATCTCACAAATTCCATTGAAAAACTCAAACTCCTATATTCAAAACAAAATAAAGTATTTCAAGCACTCAAAATATTTTGTTTTGGATTGTAAAGATAAGCATTTCCATTTCGAATTCTTTTGAAGAAAAGACACATTTTTCCAATACTGTTTTTTTCTCCGTTAGACGCTTTCACCGATGGCAAATTTTGTGTATTTGCACATATCTGTTGGATATAATTATAAACTACAAAACAAAAAAAATGTTTGGCGGTAACTTGCTTTCCTTTTTACGCACCTACATACTAAAAGGGATCTGTGTGCCAAATTTCAAGTCTCTAGATTTGGACATTGTGGAGCTGCGTTGATTATCAGTCAGTCAGTATACCAACCGGGCTTTGCGTTTTATAAGTATAGATTTATTATTTTAGACTAGGTCATTTTTTGGTAGGAGTATTATTACGTACGTAATTACCGTTTTTTTTTAATTTAAAAACAGGAAGGAAAGCAGTTTTAACACATTGTCACTAGAGGAGTTTCAAAATAAGGTAGGTCGTTTTAGGAAAGATTCAATCCCGAATATGTATTGTTGCAAGCAGGAGAACAGCTTAGATTCAATATTGAGAATTCTCCTATTGGGGGGGGGGGGTATCTTTAGGCGTTCCTTGAGAATATGATTGGAAATCTGCGTCATCTGTTCTAAGACGGATAATAGAAACTTAATTTATCTTGGAAATCTTCGGTGGAATGAACCAAGATTTATAGACCGGTGTTCTATATACCGGACTTTTAATATATATACGGTAAGTAGTTATTCGACCTCTAGGTTGAGTCAAATAAATTCCCACGAGATTACTAGAAATGAAGTTTAAAATCCTGGGGTAACTCGTTAGGGAAAAATGGGCAATTGTTTTTGTCATCTTTTGACAGAAAATTTTCCTTTTCGATATCGGGAATGCCAACATGGGAGGAAATCCATAACGAACTTTTATAATATTAGTGTAAAAGTCTAAATTAAACTTAACGCACTTATAAGTGTCTACAAATACATTCAATCAGGTTACAAAACTAAATAATTGTACAAAATATTAAAAATTGGTGGGCGGAAAACGTGGATATCAATTTTAATTCCGAAGAAATTAAGGTATGGGGAAGTTTTGGTTTGCACGTATGAAGAGATTGAAAAGAACTTTGGCCTCAGATAAAAAGTATCATAAGATAGAGGACATTTGAAAAAAAAAAAAAATTATGGACAATATTTCCTAAATGAAAAATAGCACATCCACTAAAAGCAAACAAAAATATTCAATCACATAAGAACAATCAAGTTTTTTTGTTCTTGTGTTATTTACTCGCTTTTGAGTGGTAATAAATATCTGAAGATTCCTCTCAATCTTTACTCTTTTTTTTTGCTAAACGTCTCTGTACGATCTATTGGTCATTCGAGACGGGAGTTTTAGCCTACATTCGCTGGAAACTTACAATCAGCAATCAATATTGACCTCACCCAAACTAGTTTGACCGGAAAAAGCCAGCATCACGAAGGCGCGAATCCTTGTGGTCACTCACTTAGTAAAACCTCGCTACTCGATGCTTAACATCAGTAATCTAACGAGAACTGGTGTATTCATCATCCCATAGACGCTAGCTAATCTTTACTTTTTACAAACATTACATAACTAGGTACCTAATGAAATGTGAAATTTATATCTATAAAAGAAAATCTATGGGACACATGGTTTAGTTATTCTACTGGCTAAAAAATAACCCCCCCCGCCGAAAAAATACTCCCTCCCTTTAAAAAATTGGAGGGGGGGAATTTTTAGCCAATAAAATAATAAACCCTTGTGTTATTGAAAATAATAAACCAAAAATCACTAGAAATGTATTCATATTGCAATATATTTTTAACTCATAATTTATGAAAAACATATTTCTTTTCGTTTAATTTGAAAATTTATGTTAAAAATATTTCTTTATTATTTTGTATTTAATTTTATAGCAGGATTCGCCTGCTGCAGTTGACACCTCAGAAACAAAGCAGTTTCCCGGAAAAGATTGCAAGAAATCACAACACTCACTTATATAATATTAGTGTTGTACAACCCGAGATATCCATCAATACCAAAATGCATATTATGTTCCATTACCTCTCCCCCCCCTCCGGCTTCATGAAATAGATAGTTTCACTAAGTCTAAATTTACTGTGGAAAGAATAAACAGACAAATAGAAGTATAAAGAAAATTTGTGGTGTTACACTCTGTAGCAACAAAGAAAATTGAAATTTATTGTGCCTATGATAACAGACAGATACAATTAATTTTTTTTGGAGCAATTTACAAACTTAATGTGGTTTAATATAATTTAAAAAGTCTTTTTAAACGTTTTAGGGGTGGGAGATTAATTAATTCACCTTAATTTTAATTTATTTTGAAAAAAAACCTTTGTCTTCCGTATTTATTGAACTATTTGAATATATTGAACTGAAGCAGACATAGTTGTACCAACATGAAAAAATGCGAGTGCAAGTTTTTTTTTTTTTTTTNTCAATATAAGCGTTAAGATTAACGTCCCCCCCTCCAGAGAGGTTAGGAAACGTTTTGATCGGCCATGCCTCGATTAAACTTGTTCTTCTCATAAAGTCATTCCCTAAAAACTCTTGCGCCATTCGGAAAAAAACTAAAATAAATTAAATCGTAGTGTTATTTTTTTCATGTTACCTAACCTTTTAAATACAAAAATAAAAAAATTCTATGCATATTTAAAGAAAATCCGAATAAGCATTTGATTTCTCCAAAGTTTCAAGCAATAAAATTGTGAATTAAACATTTAAAAGAGAGTTTTCTCGTATTTCGCACCATTTAATAGTGAAAATTAACCTTCTACTTTCAATTAATCACATTTTAAGTTAGGTAAGTTGCTCAGAAAAAAATTAATAGTATCTGCCTGGTCCCCCGAATGTAACTTAGCGTTAGACCTCGCTTTTTTCGTTCAAAAATATCACATATACCTTTAATCACATTTTGAAGACTCTGTCTACTTGAAGATATCATAACAGACCAAAGCACTCATAACTTGTGATTTTAATTGATATACTTTTGGTTTATTATTTCAATAATAAAAATTTGGAATCGTCACCAGAGAGAATAAAAAATATATTTATAACGATCAAATAGGCGATGGTTTTATTTTTAAAAGCATTATTTTTAGATACGACTTCTAATTGAAATTGTAGCCACTATGTATGACATTCATTTGATACATAAACAGTTGAGATATGAGAACTACAATGCGTCATATTAAAATATATTACGTCTGTAATAGAAAACCTTGCAGTGAAAATAAAATTGCCTTTTTACTTTCCCCATCCTATGAAAAGGAAAGTATTGTTGTAGGCTGAAATTAGAATTTCGAGTTTTCAAAGTCAAAACGAGTTTTGAGGTCTCGAAGCATGAGTTTCAGTCATTGGTTCATGTGTATGTCTGTCGGTCGGTTCCGTCTCTCTACCTGTGAACAAGATATCTCAAAAACGGTAAGTGCTTCAGAATTGAAATTTGTATATATGTCACTTTTCTGCTTTTTGGTTGAAAACAATTATACGAGTAATGACGGTTTCTTTTTTTGGCCACTTTCTGTTTTTTTTTTTCTTTTTCGTGAATAAAATAAAATATACCGTAGGCGGTTTTCACAAATCACGTTTTGGTAAATTTTAGTGAAGTTCATATGAGTCATGAAAAATATTATTCACACCCAGAACAATAGTTGACGCCTGAGATAAGGGTTTTGCATTGAAAACGCGTCATCGAAAATTATTTCAGCGCAGTACAATTCTTTCTTCTTTTTTCATAGATAGGGAAAGTCGTGCGGAATTCGGAACAAATGAACCTCACGAAAGTCAATTCTCATGGCATAGAATATATTGATGAGAAGTTATCATTTATTTGTGTTGAAAATTACAACCCAAACCATAGATTGAAATGTTTTTGAAAAGATTCAAAAGTTTCATCTGTTTTGAAGTTCTGGTCCTTTTTTGATAAACCATCATTTTCATTGAAAATACAAAATATTCTCCCATTCAAAAATCAAATTAAAAATCCCACACAACAAGTCATGTTTGCACTAGGTACGATTATTTATTATGAAAGGAAAATAAATAATTATAGACTAGGCATTACTCGCAGGTTTGTACCTTTTTTTATTAGCTGGGTACAGTAATTTCAATATTAAAAGTCTGTGGTGGAATCGGCTACTTTTTGGATACCTCCATATTTTACTAAAGGATATTATTTCTTGTACTGCGGAATATTTTGAATAAAATTTCAGCTTTCTTGGTACTTCTCATTTTTGTGTCTTTGGTGGTACATAGGTAAGCCCGGGGTGGACTCGGCTCCTGTTTGGAAAAATCGATATTTTTTATGCAAGGATATTTTTTTTTTGTTCTTTCTGTGCTTCAGAAAAACTCTGTATCAAATTTCAGCTTTTTAGATCATTCCGAATATTACTTCTAAATTTTGATTCTCCAGTAATGGTAACCGGTCATTAATCGGGGGGTACCCATAAAAATTAAAATTTCATATTTTTATGGGATCCTCATATTTATATTCTTTCGGGTGGGAGTCCATTACAGGTCATTTTTTTATTTTTTTTAAAAAATAATAACAAGTCACTAACAACATGATTTCCGACGGTAAGTGGCTTCCAGTTGAAACTAAAGAGTAAAGGAAAACAGTGTTCAAAATATCAAGTTTAGCCATGGACATTATGGTATAAACATTTATTATGTTGATAAAATTTGCTGATAAGAGCCGTATGCCATAAGGGGCCTCATGACAGCCCATTACTGGTCTACACTTCACAGAACTGCTATTGCCCTAGGTTAGTCTTGCCATACATCTCCAAAAACAAAAATTTATCAACAGTCCATAGAGTCATACCAGATTGTCAATTCTTAAATATTAAATAGAACTCCACTTTATTTTCATATACCTATTTTGAAAAATGAACACCTGTGATTATGAGTAAGAAAATCTGCCAATGTGACACATGGGTTTATTAGACAAGATCAATTCTCTTTTTAGACAGGATTAATGAAAATCGCCAAAAAGCGGTAAAAACGCAGGCTAGTTAAATTTGATTGCACCCAAAACTATTATCTTTTTAGACATGATTAGTGAAAATCGAATATACTGTTGCAGGGAAAACCACTGCAACAGTATATTCGATTGCACCCAAAAGGGTCGGGGCACAATTAGACCCCAGATATGACCTACATACCAAATTTCAAATCGGTCAACGCTAAGTGCAAAATTGCCCACCACGGCGGACACCTTGAAACGTAAATTATCAAATTTTGAGGGGGGATATTTTTTTTTTTAAAAAAAAAGGTGTAAGGACATATTTTAAACCAGAATGTGTCTTTACACCAAAACGGCTAATTTTTCCAAGTTTTGAATGTAATTTAGGGAAATTTTTGTACTCTCTCGTCCAATATAAATCATATTTATTGCTTAATCCGGATTCGATTGCATTCATTGTAATTCTATAATGGCCAGTGTCTATGGCACGTTGAATACACCAGTTCCCGTTAGATCACTGTAGTTAAGTAACTTCCAGCGAGATTGTATCATGTGTGTGTCCACGCGTCCTGGTGATGGTGGCTATTTTTCCGGCCCAACCCAGGCTGGGTGAGGTCAATGTGGTAGCAAGTTTCCAGCGAATTTTTTTAAAAAAATCCTATAATGTCTATCTTCCTAGTACAAAATTTTATACACACCCAAAATGTTTATCTACAGGAGTCGTTAGGAACCACTAGTTTGATTTTACTATTTTCTATTAAAAAAAATACTTTCAATTAAGTTCTCTACTTCAGGCTGTTTCCATGTCCCAACAGAGGGAATGTGTGTACAAAGTGTACTCAAATGTTACCCGAAATTATTACTGTTATTGAAAATTGGATTTCTTCAGAAGATGATGTTAGCTTTGGGCAGTTTACTGTGGAAAAAATATCTGATTATTTCGAAAATACGATGGCTCTTTGGGTTATATAATATGTAAAGGTATGAAAAATAGCACAATACTTTGGTATGAAAAATAGCACAATTGTGAGTATGAAAACACAATTTTTACTCCCTACGTTTTGTTATTTTGTTTTCCTTATTATTTCACCGATCTTGATTTCATGCAATCTAGAAAATTTATTTTATTCGATTTTTTTCTTTCCAAATTTTGTATCCTAAAAGCTCATCCTGTATTATAAATAACAAACATTGAATACCAACAATAATGATAATAATTATCACAAAAAAATTATCATTGAAAAAAGGCCAAGTTCCTCCAATTCTTCCAAAAAATTCCGCCTATGAAATAGTGATATCGATTATTGGGGCCAAGTTTATTGTTGCTGCTGTATATCCCGCACTTAAATTTATTATTGCACGCTCTGCTATCTCAATTCTTATAAAGTAATAGCGACTTTACACTTGGTCAGTTTTTCTAAGGGGATTCGTAAAATGCTACCTTTTTACAAACTGGCCANTCGTGTAAAGATACACTGGTGCTTTCCGGAACTTGGCCTGGCGCACTGCCGTGCGCTCAGATCTACTGGTTTTAATAGGACGTTGATGTCGCCATTGTAACAATAGTTTTAATAAATTATAATTCGCGCATCGTTCATCATCTTTAAGAACTGGCAAGTGAATTGGTGACCTTACTTGTTTCTTGGGAGTTATCAAGAGTAAAATTTGTGCCTCAACGAGAATGAACAATGTCTCGCCAAGATCGGGGAGCAATTATGCAGAATTATCACAAAAAATATTGACTCTCGAGTAAGGGTGAATCACATAATTAACATGAAAAAGAAACTCAATAAAGAAATAATTACATTTTTCTTTAAAAATAACAATTAGTTTACTTATAGAAGCACCACCCTTCATATATATTGCATTTTCTTTCAAATTAGAATCCTCTTAAATACTCGTACGTATAAATGGAATTTCGAAATCTCCCTTAAAATATTTTTTTTACTGTATGTCCCAAGTCCCCACATTATCTTTTATGCTTTGAATTTTTCAAAGCTCTGGGCATAGGAAAGGGACCTGGACAATCAAATGGTTTTGTAAGATCGAGGTTCAAATTTTAATATTGTTAGATTCTGTAATTCTGACGGACCCGTTTATAAAAAGAAATCAATCGTGAGTCCAAGTTTTTACTTTCATCCGTGTCGTAGTCTCTAAAAAACGGTCATTTCGGGGTAAAAAGTCGAATTTAAGCTTGTTACGTGGAAAGTAACCTAAATAAACATTAAAGCTAAATCTTTAAATAACATGTTAATTATAAGTGTTAAAAATAAATATTATTATTTATAAAATAAAACAAAACACTTGCCAGAAATACTGTTTATAATTATTAAACTTAAAATTGAAAATAGTTTTGAATCATTCGATTCATCATCAGGATGGTCGAGTCCCCTAGGATTCGAAAATATTTTCAATTAAATTTTATTAATTATAAATAGTATTTCTGGTGAGTGTTTTATTTTATTTTATAGATAATAATAAACATTAAAGAAAAAAAANAAAAAAAAAAAAACATTAACCAGAGAGATGAGAAAATTTCCATGTAATAACATTGCAGATATCTCGCAGGTACATCAATCATTCAATAGTGAATTTTCGAATAATTTGACACTTTTTGTCCAAAAAAGTCCTTTCCGGGGTTTGAATCAGGTACCATTGTCAATCAATTGGTTAATTCTACCATAACTATTAGTTTGGCCATGGAACCTTTCCAAAATTCAAAAAATCCAAGCCGTTGAAAAGTTAAGGGGTAATGACAAGATATTCTGGGACACGCTGTACAATAATTCACATGCATTACAAATTATAATAGTAAGGAGCTACATCATCGTCTAGGATATGCAACTCGGTCAAGTTGCATTTACTGGAGGATGATGAGTGGGTGTGCAATGTAGCCACCGAGGGGAGCAAGCCAGCTTTATTAGGTGACAGCCTGTTAATATACAGAAGGTTTGGTGTTAGGAGGCTTATCCAGCCTTTAAAAAATCTGCTTCAAACCAAAATGATGAAAGATCAGCAGCAAACTACGAATTTCTACGCACTATCTATGGATGCTGTGAGAAGCAATCGAGGATACCATTCCAGGAAGGGTTACAGCTAAAGAGAGTAGGCACCCAATAGAAGTCTGTGGCATGGTAGTGTTAAGGAAAGCAACACCAACCCCAAATATAATTGGAAATGGTGATATTAAAGAAGAAGTTGAGTAGGTGTGGCGCTTTTAAAGGAACTCTTTTATAAATATGTTCTAGAGATGGAAATACATTTTATTATGTACGTGGTAGGTGGTAGGGTGCTAACATTTGCATAGATTTAAATTATTTATATTCACATAAGATAAATATATTCAACAATAAAGTAATCAGCGATGTAATCAATCATCGTATTGTCAAAAAACTTTGGAAATAAATTTCCAAACTTTAGTATGATGGGTGTACTTCGTATTTATTTATCTATTATCAAAAACTTTGCATATAAATATTGACATATAAATATTGTGTTTTTCTGGAGCTATAAATTCTTTAAGTTACAGTGCATATATTTAATTTAAGCCGCATCACAAATTCCCTCAATTTTTAATAAAGCGCACGCAGCGCATCATTCAGCTGCCTCAAATGTTAATCAATATATTTTCCTTATATTGATTTGAAATTTTGTGCACTAAAGGTTTTCTATCAATTTATTCAATCTAAACATGAGAATCTATTGCCAAATAATTAAAAAATATAATTCTGCAACCATCTTTTTATAATAATACCTTCCACACACATAGAAATCAAAATTACATACATCAAAATTCTGCCGCGCACACGTCTCCTAAATTCCTTAATTCGGCCTAATCTATGGTTAATTCTGCATACTCTATAGTGTATAGGTCTTAAAATTGAAATGCGAAGGTCATTTGACGTGTTTATATATCAGTGACGCAAATACTCGTATGGACTTTATTCCAATTTCCTAAAAAAAAGTTATGAACGAAAAATCAAATATGTGAGCAAAATTGTGTCCGGCTTGTTATTTTATACAAAGAAGATCATTTTGAGATAGCGGGGAGGTACTAGTGAGTAGGTATTCTTTTTATGGGCCGATGTTTTTTATCTATTTTAAGGGAGTGAAAACAACAGTTCACATAACTACCATGAAAAATTCGTTTATAGGTGTACCTCCCAAAAGTTTTTAACAGATAAATGTATTACTATCTATTAACTATTCATCTCAGATTTCTAGGTTTGGTAGTTTCTGAAATATTTTAAATAATGAGTGAACGATGTTTTCAATATTTTTCTCTCATTATTATAATTATTAAAAATCCGTAGGTAGTTCTGTGAATTGTGAACCCCACTCAAGTATCAAACCCTTAAAACTAATCACTTATCCATTAATGTACATACTAAGATTCANCCTTGGAATAAAACTAATCACTTATCCATTAATGTACATACTAAGATTCACCGAAATTCATTGCGATATTAGTCTTGTCATAGGCTGGATAAACTTTCAATTATTTTTTTCATAAAAGAGTATTAAGTTGGACCAGCGCATGGGGATGTCTCTATTGAAGTTAAATCATAATTGATATTGTTAAAATTTACTGGAGGATGTAAAATAACACAGAGCAACTCTTCGACGTCATTAATTTTTTGTAACTGATTTTCTTCTATTACTGATTATTTATATTGAAGTGTTTTCACAAATCTGAAGGCCTATGTCAGTTATTAGTTCCCAGAATTGATGACCATCAATACGAAAGACAGGGAAAATATCAATTAATTGACTAGTATTTCTGTAAATGCTAGACCTCACACATTTAGAATGGCCACCCCAGTTGAATCCTATTCCTATAAGCCTAATGAATGTTCAAACAAACCGACAAAGCGATAGAGATTTATCAATCGAAAAAAAAAAAAAAAAAAAAAANAAAAAAAAAAAATCAGGGGGTCAATGTAAGGCTTTCACTTCGACCCAAAGATCAAGGAATCTGAATATGGCGTATAAAATATAAAGAAAAGAATATGAGAATTAATGTTAAAACTACCTACCTGTTTAATCACTTTATAGAAAAGATATTAAACCAAAAATAAAACAAACTGATAAAATAGTTGAAAAAAACAACTGTTATCAAAACAAGATTTTTATTAAATTCACAGTTTTGTTTTTCGTAATAATTACGATTTTCAATTTTATATAAAAAACCAAAAAAAAATTTGAATTATATATTTACTTGCTTAAAGTTTTACTTGTTGATAGCTTTTGATAGCAACAGATAGTCCATAATGTGTTTTTATAGAATTTTCATAAGAAATACTTTCAAAAGGACGGCGCTTGCGTTTGATTTTTTATTTCCTTTGTCTAATATTTTTAACTGAGAGGCGGTTTGAATGAACTCTAATAAGCGATTTTTTTTACCTATAACATGACTCTTTCGTTAAATGACGCAAGTTCTCAATACTAGATGATGTCATTTCATTGACTTCCATTCCCTGAGGTTTGGAATCCTCATACCTCAGCCTCATGGGCTTACTGTGTATTGGAGTTAAGCCCATTTCTACAGTCTTCTTACTGAATTGTTTTGAACGAGGAAGTTAACGAAGTGAACGAATTCCCCTCTAGGGTTTAGTGACCCGATGATACTAACTGTCCATTTGATTAGGGCACTCCAATAAAAGATTACACGAGAGGCCGTTTCCTCCTCCCCCCACATAGAGTACACAATAGGGTCACTCCAAAGATTTCCTAAATGTGTAGTTATTTTCTGAGACCGCAATGTCCCGTTAATATAGTCTAGTGACCAGGTCCCATCTGTTTCTGATTTAAGTGAAGGAGATCAGTTAGAGATGTTTATGTTCAGCCATTAATTGTTTGCTGAGGAAAAATGATAATAGATCTGACTCTTACATTAATAATCATATCACCGTGGTAGAATGTAGAACATGGGGAGTATTGGCTTAGGTTCCAAAAATTTAAAATCGACCTAACCTTGCGCAGCCTTCAACATCAACACACATTTCATTTTTTTTTGGAAACAAACTCCATACTACTCCCAACACGTCCTACCCAACAAACTTGGTTTTCAATTCTATTAAATTATATCGGCACGGCACTAACCGCTTTTGTAGAAATTTTTATTTAAATCGTACAAAATTGTGCAAAAATTTGAATTTCCATACGAAAGCAGTATTAAAATCCGTTCGGTAGTTTTGAGTTTATCGCGAACAGACAGACTGATGCGAAAAGTGACTTTAATTTATAAAATGTATAGAAGTATACATTTTATTTACCTACTTATATTTACCGCAATCAAAGAGAAATAAGTAAGATTATCAATCAATAGTGGCATCATCGTGTTGAATGGTATAATATAATCGACCCTCGCCCCGGCAGTCGTCAACCTGGTGGGGGAAAATTTTTATATTCATGGGGAAATCATTTGTAGACTCCTCTCTATAAATATGGATTTACAAAAGTTCCAAAATAAATACAACTCCAGTGTGAGCTTTCTAGTAAAGTTGAAAAATTAATAACGCCTTGGTTAAATAATAATATTAAAAGTATTTTAAATTTTATGAAATAATATATATTCTCGGAAAACTATATCTGCGTATTGCAATTGTCAAAGTTGCTGAAGTTCTTACCGAAGACAAACATTCATTCTTTGAATGATATTAAACTCGTCTGCCCCGAGAGTTGGTACATTTTGTACTACGATACGTACCCACTACCCACCTTCTTAAAAATTGAAAAGTACGGAATTTTTACTTGAGAAACTTGATCTGGGATGTCTTGTATATTTTGATATAGGTATATGATAAGCCCGAGGTTAAATATTTATTTTCTAATTACTGGGTGTCTCTGGTCACTGGAGACAAAAGTACCCAGTTGTATGAGACATCAACTCTGAGGTTAATGAAATATGGGCACCCAGAACGATGGTAATTGGTCCAATTATCAGTGCATCAGTAAAGCAAACATGTTAATATTACTGCAAAGTTCCTTTCTATGTTATTTTACATCATCAGATCCGTGCGGATGCCCTCTCAAGTAGCTTTTCAAAATCTCAAGTCTCACAACGTTTTCACAATGGAATTTAGTAACTGCGCGTTCCCAGTTAACGTTCTTTCCGTTGGCGGAAAAAAACGTCACGAATAGTCGTGTCCCACTTTGGGAAAAACGTTCATAATTACGAAATAATCATTCAAAGTGTACCGAAGTGCGAAATGAGAGACGAAGGTGCAAAGAACCATATCAGTGGCATGTGAACCAAATGCCACTGGATCATCGAATGTTTTTCCCCGTCTCGTTTCAGGAATGGGAACACTCCAATTTATATGTACGAGTATGTGCCATGCGGGGAAAAACGTTGTCAGTGGGAAGGAAGTGTTATTAAAAAATAAAGGATTACCTAATTTTTGATCGAAGTTTGAAAAAATAATGTTTACACACTTGTGTCCAGACAGCGTGTATACTCGTTTGACAGTATTTTTTGAAATATTGTTTGCACAATCCCACTTAAATTTCATTAAAAATACGACATTTTTTGCGAAAAAATACAAGTTTTATTTTCGAATGCCCATGGGACATTCCTTATTGTATTTGGCTATAGGTAGTGGGTAGGTACGTATACTTACCTAATATGATTTTATTTTCTGTCATTTTTGTATATTATTTATTAGTACCTAGTAACTTGTGTAACGTACCTAGGTATATCGGTTAAATGTTTATTTGTATCCAATACAGATTCTTCTTTAACTTCACCTTTTACAATTCTATTTGTGGTTTGGCTTTGCTTTACCAAGTTCTACCATTCCAAAACAATTTGTCCAGTGCCTACTCTCTTCAGCTTTATCATTTCTAGGGCTTCCAATCCCGCATGCGGGATTTATTTTGAATCCCGCATGAGGGATTTGAGCTTAATCTCGCGGGATCCCGCGGGATCCCTCATTTTTTAATATTATAAGGAGGAAAGTTCTCAGTAGGTAGGTATATCCTCATACATGGCACCATCTACGCGAACTGCTTTTATATATATTTGCCTGATCTTTTTTTTTTTTATCTCAAAGGCAATATGTCATCCTCACTTTGAATACAATCAACAAAGTGTTTATAAAAATCTGGTGTGAACATCACACGACTTTCCTTATCTATATATAAAAAAAGAAAGTATTGTAATGGGCTGAAATTTTCGATGTCGAGTTTTCATTGCCAAAACAAGTTTTGAAGTCCCTAGAGCGAAAATACAATTATATATTACACATCTTGATATAATACAATTGAAACTAAGTTGTATATTTCAATTTCTTATATGAAATTGATATGAACTTGCACCAAAGTTCAAGTTCTAGCTCAAGAATAGAAAATTCTTGTTTTAGGCGGAACCGCCAAAAAGTGGCCTTCAAACTCTAATTAGCGGCAAACAATATATTACAATTCAACCTAAGTTGTATTTTTCAATTTCTTGTATGAAATTGATATGAATAGGGTCCAAGTTTAAAGTTCTAGCTATTACCGTTCTCATTTTAAGCAGGATATGCAAAAACCACTAAAAAGCGGCATAAAACCGACAACGGTTTATTCGATTTCCACCAAAAGCTTATTTTGCCGTTCATGGCATAAAACTCTAGCACTTTCCGTTCTTGAGACATTTTGTTCACAGACAGGCGAACAGACAGGCACACCCACGGACCAATGGCTGAAATTGGGGAAATATTGCTCTGTTGAAATATTGCTCGAAAATTTCAGCCCATTACAGTTTACAGTATTTTCCTTTTTATAGGATAAGGAAAGTAAAAATGATAAAATAAATACCTAAGGTCATGTATTTTTCGGGATTTGCGGGACTGCGGGATTTTCCATAGGAACTGCGTAGAAACTCCATTTGCTGATGACTTTTCATCTTTGGTTGGAAGCAGAGTTTTTTTAAAGACTCCATGCCATTCCCAACATCAAACCTTCTGCATTTACACCAGCTTAGGACCGTCACCTAATGGCTTGCTCCCTTCGGTGGCTTTATTATCCGATAGGGATTTCAATTTTACATTTTAGGGATTATAAATAAAATGTAAAGGGAAAGGGTGTGGTAAGCTTACAGCCCCCATCCCTCTTCTGTATATAAAACTATTAGTGTCCCTTTGGGAAATGAGAGGGGGGTCGCAGGCTACTGGTCATTCACTCATGGTGTATAAAAAATTATGGGAAACCTACCCGTTCGAGTCATTCTCTCGAGCCCGTTCAAATAAACCACCTGCCCTTGATTTGGTACTAAGTTTGGCATCCCATAAACAAATGGTTTCGGGTGGGTAGGGGGTGGTTTAGTGGTCCGATATGCATCATTTAATTGGGAGATAGGGTGCCCGCATTGCTGCGGGTGTTTTCTTTCCAGTTCTAAGTGGTGTACGTTTGACAGTGTGGGTTTGACCCCACACTGTCAAACGACAAATTCATTGTCTATGGACACTTAGTGTATATTCGTCTTAATCCTGGGTTCGGTATCCTTTATATGGGGGATACTCAGGTCCCCTACTTAGAGGTCACTAACTCGAAAAAAAAAGAAAAAAAAGAAAAGGGATTTCAATTTAAAAATAAATGTTATTTTTTCTTTGATCTACATGTGTACTTATACTTATGATCTTCAGTCGCTGTTGTTCAGTTGTTTTCAATGGATGATATGGATGGTGGATCGGGTTGTGCACGTGTAGAGTATCTATTCATATGTTTTTTAATCTGTTCTTCACTTACTACTTACTGTAATATTAACAACATTGAAACCACTTTCCTCAGAAGATGTTTCGCACAGCTTTGGGAAAGCTCTTTGTAATAGATTATTGTTATTTTGAAATTAAAGATTATATTCTATTCTTATCAAAATAAGTTACCCGATACATTTATGTGTATATACACAACAGCACCGATGCTACCTTCAACTTACTACATATTGTATTGTCAGTACAAACATCAATATAAACAAAAAATAAAAATTGAATTATTTTTTTTACACCAAAAAAAAAGAAAAGCATCTTAAAAAATTGTATTCTGAAAAATTCCCAGAGGAAACGTCTCAAATTACATTATTTTTGAGGTATAGGATTTCCACTCCACTCATTTTCTTCTTCTCACTGCAAGAAAAGCGCTAACAAGACAAAATCGAAAATTGTAAGAAAACACTGAGTTGCACATCCTACATAATCATAATATGGGCCACATTATGTTGTTATACATAAATCACCGAAACTGATAGAAAATTAATGATGCTTGGAAGTGATAAAAAATTAAAAGAGTCATCAAAAGTTTTACTTTGAAAACCAATAACCGTACATTCGTTTCGGGGCACAATTAGACCCCAGGTGGGACCTTTATACCGAATTTCATCCAAATCGGTCAAAGCTAAGTGGCAACCCACCCTGGTGTACAGCGGACAAACGTATTTTTTTATTATATTTTTGAATTCTACGTACCTTGAAATGCAAAATATCAAATTTTGAGGGAGGGTATTTTTTCCGTGACGATTCCAAAGGTTCATTAATGAAAATAATAAACCAAAAATAAGGCAATTTCTAATATTATTTATTATGTTTTGTGACAAATTTTCTTGTGCTTCTGACTTAATAATATTAGACTAATTAACATATTTGCGGAGGCCCATATCAATTATAATCCTCCAAGAAGGGATGATGACAATTTAAAACTGCTACCCAGGTATACTCGTGAGGCAGTGTGCACCTCAAATAAGAAACCTTATAGCCCTGTTCAGGTAAAGTTAACTTAATAAAAAAGAAACCTCAAACAAAATTACACTTTGGCGAATTTTTATTTTTTTAAAAGTTTTTTGGTTTACAAAAAAGAGAGAAAAAATTACATTAAAGACATTTTATGCAACTTCATCAGGGAAGTAGAAATTTACTTTTACCAACGAGAAATAGTAGAGGAGAAATATTTTACAAGATAAATACTACAAATGGTTCATACAAATTTTTCAAAAACTAGTCTTATTTAAATACAAAATTTGATAATTTACGTTTCAAGGTACGCAGAACCCAAAAATCGAACAATATATCCGTTCCTTATCCGCCTTTGCGACCTGTATAAATCGCACGCCGTTGGTTCCTGCTGTGCCGTTCGCCTTTTTGGAATCTACCCAGCTTGAAACGTAAAATATCAAATTTTGAGGGGATAAAAAATGTTCATTATTGAAAATAATAAGCCAAATTTTTTTTTAAAGGTGGAATTCCCCCCGTGACTGATGAAAAACGATGTATCATTTTGGACAGATAATTTAATTAAGTTGATCTTCTTGTAAAATATTTGAAACTAGTGCGAATCGGGTAAAACGCTTTCGCTATCCGGTAAAACCATCTGCAAAAAAAGATTTTCTAATTGGTAAAATGAATATTTAAATATATCTTTATTTAAAAACTCGGGCAAATATCTATGTTAATTTTTGAGCAGCCAAATATACAACTGATCATTAACAAATGCACTGAAAATAAACTCCTTATACTACACCAAAGGAATGCATCAGTAGGGTTAAAGGAGCTGTACAATTAGGAATACACTTCAAACTACTTGAATTGATTTATATTAATTTTTTTTTTATTCTTAAGGGTTTATATTTAAATTTATATGTTTTCGGATTCAAGGAGTTTTTTAAATGTAGATAAGAAGGGTACCTTGGAGCCAATTATTCAGTGTGGATCCTAAAGAACTGTAGTATCTTAATTCGTTATAAATCTGACGCGATGGAAAGTAAGAAGCAATATTCGTATATCTACTTATAAACCAAATGCTATTGCTTGGAGAAAGAGAAAAAAATTCTTTTATTAAGTTTATTTGAAATCTAGTACAGTGTCAACAAAGACTGTTTTTTATTTACTTTTTGTTGTGTGGGGATTTAAACTGGAATAGGATTAAGAAGAAAACTTCATCTTGGACGGACAGGTTTAAGTGGAGATATTGCGATTATAGTTGATGCTTCCAAAGTAAGTAATTGATTGCAAGAAATTATGTGCTTGAGAGAGAGCATTGTTAAATTTATTGTTGAAATAATACGTGATTTAGAGAGATGAAATTGTATCTGAGTACAAGGTCAAGACTAATGATTGAACATTATATAAACAAGTAGTCCTGTGAACTGTAGAATATGGACCAAAAAGTAATTAATTCTTTGAAAATATTGAATTTTCATATATTTCGCTCGAGAGTTATCGTGGGAACAAAAGATATTGTGACAAACAATCGAAAAAAAATCGTGTTAAAACTAGACCCCACTTTGTTTCGGTCAATGAACTAAAGATTTTGCCCGGCATCTAAAACAAAGGACCTTTCTGTTTGTTTTTAATTTCCATTTGATTTTTCACTCTATGATAAAGCGAAAAATTTCACATTTCTCACTAATTTTTGGTTGTTGATAACTCTAATCATTTAAATCATTACGGGCCACTAAATAATTCCCAATCCTGAGAGTAAATAGAAATACGTTAATGAAAAATTGTCAAAAATTCTGTCATGCGTCATGGCATTTTTTTTCGGGTCCTACACCGAGGAGATGTGTTGAGGCAAATTTTACAACAAAAAAAATGTCCAACATGGGTCCATGTTAGACGATTGTACATACGCAAACAAGATTATGAGCGACGTCTGTGAATTTCAGACCTCACGCACTTGAATGGAAATCATGATTGTCCATACCAAATTATATCAAAATCGGGTAAGGCGTTACCGTGGTAAAAGACGAACAGACAAAGTAATATTTTCGTACGTATTGTACGTGGACTGTGTTACCTGCTTCAATAAATGCAGTTACAGAATTGATAACAACTTCATCATTTTGGTGTAAGCTACGATAGTAAGATATTATGAACGACGGGGAACTGAGGTCCAAACCAGAGTGAACATCCTTATATTCGCACATGCATGCATCCGTATTTCCGCTGTTATCGAAATAAGATTCATCTGCAAAGAAGATGTTCTATGTTTTTGTATTAATAGTCAAAGTTGTGCAACCGACAGGTGGAGGTTTTTCTACATTATGAAGTTGAAGTTCACCGACGATCTGTTCTGCCGCTTCATAAATTTCATGAACTGTCTGGAATTAAATATAAATAAAGTGGCAAGCAGGTATTTTCATTCATTTGCCGGATTACATTCATTTGTACGTAGATTTATCTAGACATTTATTCTTCATGAATTCCCGTGAAGTACTGATAACTTACGAGACCTCTATGATTGTGTGCGGCGGTAGGAAAATATATTGGAGGGTTCAAT
The DNA here is from genome assembly GCA_012654025.1 of Pachypsylla venusta. NCBI lineage: Eukaryota > Metazoa > Arthropoda > Insecta > Hemiptera > Aphalaridae > Pachypsylla > Pachypsylla venusta. The sequence continues at coordinate 15,706,424 of CM022877.1, read as the reverse complement.
TTTTTAATTCGGAAATGATTCCAAAAAAGTACGAAAAAATATAAATTCGAACCAGAGAACTGGGAATTCTCAATTATTCAAGAAAAGTCAACCAACTTAAATATACCCAACCAACATAGGATGATATATGATAATAATCGTTTCATCGTAAAACGTTAAACGATAATCAACCGGTGCTGTGTGGATTGTAGCGTCTTTATTGTGCACGATATACCACTGCGATGCATTTCTCGCCTTTTAGTTAAACAAATTCAAACAACTTTTTTCCGATCAATAAAAAACAAATGAATTCTGTTTTAGCTTTTTCAAAATTTTAAATGGGTCAATCAAAGTTTCACCATTCGAAATATCCTGCTTTGCTTTTTTTATTCGATTACTATCATTCAACTTTTTTTTTTCAACGTGGAACTGAGTGGAGTCTACAGTTCACGGAAATCCGATAGTATATTACTAGTCATCATAGGACTACCCTGGAACTACAATCGCAAGAAATTTAATCCAGACATTACTTCTATGTCCATTTACTTTAATTTTACATTTCACAATTTTCACATACAGAGTTAATGATTTATTTTCATAAAATTTAATAGTCAAATCTGCATTGTAAAATAAAAGTTTTGCTTTACATAACTCCGGTTGTTCTTTGGACGTGACTGCGGTTGATAAAAAGCTCACACTAAGCGAGGAGTCAAGAGAAGTTTGCCGCTTGAAGTCTCTATCAAAGACAGTCGCCCTAAGACTCTTAGGGCGTTTAATTTCTTTTAAACAAATTTAATTTTTAATCTTTGAAGAAATTATTAATATTTTAAGATGCGCGTGCAATGAAATATTATCAGGTAATTATTGTTTGTGTTGAGCTTGAAAAAAAAATACAGAGAAAATGAATTGTTTATTTACAAATACTCATTTTTTGACATTTTTAAACTTCTGCCAATGGTATTGACTCAATTTTAGATTATTTTTTCTTGGATTGTCCGGACATACCTACGACCACGCAGAATTTTATATTTTTACATTTTGTAATCAATTTTTTGATCCGTTTCAGTCTCTTCATCCGACTGATTTTGTCAATTTCTTGGGATTGAATGGTCATCTAATGATTCCATATACATTTCATTGAATTTAAATAAGTTCATTTGCAATGAAATTGTTAATGCACAATGGGGAGCTACTCTGATAGTCAGTCGTTCTGTGGAATCATTTAAAGCTCAGCTACATTCGTTGAAAACCTAAACTTAATCGGTGTGATTTTTTTTTCAATTCATTATTTTTTATATTTTTTGAAACATTGGTATACTTATATTTTAAGGAAGGGGAAAATACTGTAAAATGGATAGATCCCGTAAATTCAAATAATAAATAAACAGTCCCAGTATTTTTTTTTTTAAAAAAAACACAGTTCAGTTGAACTCTGCGAGAACAATTTTGGACAAAAGAAAAGCACAGAAAGAACCTTTGTGATATCTAAAACGTAATTTGCCAAATTTCGTTGTGGAAAATTTCAAGTTTGGGGGCAACTTTCTTCTACCCCCACACAAATATAAAGCTATTAGGCAATAGATATTTGCTTTGAATAACGGATTGTCAAACTCACCTCAAGGGCTCTCATCTGTTTAACACGTTTCGTTTCATATCTAAGTCTATCAAACTGTTCTTGTGTAAATACAAACTCTTTTTCGGTATCCTCAATCTCAGGAACGTCTTTTTCAAGATCACTAAAATTCTTTTCATCTGGGTTCATATCAGTTTTGTGTTCAAAATGTTGGTTTTTAGTATTTTCAGTGCGTTTGTTGGTAACAGAAGATGGTTTTTGTGAATTTGGTGCTGATTGTTTACTATCAAGATTAGATGATTTCTTTGATCTTTTTAGCTACAATGGGTAAACATAAAAGTCATTATTTAATAACTTAGTAAAACTTTATCACACTCTTATTGAATTGGTCCTTTTTCCATGACCCTATCATCTAGCCTCCCCTTTCATTTATTCTCAACAAGTAAAATAATCACTGTAAACGACCTGACTTTTAAAGCAGCGAAATTGACAAAAAATGACATTTAAGTATGGAAGTTGTTGCGCCTTATTTGGTGTCCCATTAATTTTATTATCTTTTTACAAGTATGAGGCCAACATCTTTAGAACAGCCTCCGTAGATCAGTTGGAAGACGATGGAATCGTAACCAAGAGGCTGGTGTTTTGAATCTAAACTCCTTCACAGCTTTTTAGAAATAAATTTCACAATAAATCTAAATAAAGGTCGCAGTAATAATTGCAATCTGTCTCAATAGATACATTCAACCAGTTTAATAATAATAAAGCCATGAAATTAACCACGTTGAATCAGTCGAATACACCCGGCCGCATCAAAGTTGAGCAAAGTCGGGCGTGTAGCCTCAACAATCTGCGGTGTATACTCCTAAGTTATCTCCGATTCAAATTTTGAAAATTTCCTATGGATCCGAGGAAAACTGATGTCTTCAAGGAGATTATGTTCGATATCAATATATTATTTTTGTGTATTTTGAATTTCTGATATTTTATATAGATTTAGACAGCCCCGCCTGGTTTAATCTGTCTTTAAGTGTTATTTCATAAAATATGAAATTTCCATAGTTCAAATCCACGAAAATAAGTACATTTTTGTAAATAACCTCTGCATGAAATACGACCACGCTCTGAAGACAAGATATATAAAAAGCCATAAGCAAGAAATTACTATGTACCTTGCAACGTAAAATATCGATTTTTTCAAACCCATTCGTTACATTGGCAGAGTTTTTTTTATGTTCAAGCAATGTTGTTGTTGTAATGAGTATCTGTGTGTATGTAGCAATAGCAATCCATATCAATACACAAATTTCCACGGTCTGGTGTATTATTCTTTCTCTCGTAAGTTAAATAACGTTCAATTTGTGATTTATTGTTCTGACCGGAGTTTTATTGAAGCTTTATTGCTATTCAATAGATCTTTATTTGGAAGAAAACTTTGGTGGAAAATATAATATAGGTCCTATATATGTGTAGACTTGTAGAGAGTTTTAGTGGGAGTCGGGTGTAGAAACAAGAGGGAAAAAGAAAAAAAGGATTTGACAGGAGAAATAAATGGGCGGGAAAAGATAAGAAGAAGATTACAATTTACAAACGTATGTATTAATATGATGTTCTACGAAGTACTAATGTCAATGTTAGACCTGATAAGGAACGTCAGCCATTTTCAAGTATTAGTATTATTGTTTACATTTGATTACCAGTTCAGTATCGAATGTTTATGGTGATGACTGAAACTATAGAAATAATTTTTAAAACTTTCCTTAATTAATGTAAAGGTAGTTATTTTCAAACATAACAGGATGAGGAGGCAAGGACATTTTTGTTTCAATTCAAATCACAATAAATGAAAATATGTGGCCAAGCTGAAAACACGTTACACTACTTAATTCTTCTATTTTATATAGTATTAATTATCGCTACTTCTTCTTTTTCAAGATAATTTACCTATATACAGGGACGGCTCTACCATATAGGCGAACTAGGCAACGGTCTAGGGCGGCAAAATTTAGGGGGCGGCAAAATAAAAATGGAATTTTATTTTCAGCGGGATATGAAAAAATTCTCTTCAGCCGGCCCTGCCTATATATAGTAAAGATGACAAGTACACAGAGCGTTATAGAAAATATAAATGTCAGGAACGCGATGTGGGAGGTAAAATTAAAGCAATAATAAGATGACACAAGAATGAGGATGGACAGCAGAACTAAACTAATGTTGTGGGAAGGGAGGGTGGGGAGTATGACGGAGGAATACTGAGCAAGGGCACACAAAGACGAAGAAAGAGATTAATGAAAAGTGTTGACGGAAAGATGGAAAAGAAAATGAGATGTTAAGAAGGGTGACTAAGAAAATAATGGAAGGACGTAAAAGGCCACCGAAGTGAAAAGAATAATCCTAGTTCCAAATTAATTATAATTTCTGGGTGTAGTGAATCCATAATATAACTTAGTGAACCTGCTGTTACTACTAACCTTTGACTTAGTCTCATCTAGCATCTGATGCGTTAATTGTGTAATTTTGAAAACAGGATGATTTGTTAGCTCAGACGGTGCATCTGTAAACGGCATTTTTCCATCTATTATCAACTTTTTTTGTCGATCGATTTCAGCTTGCTGTAAATGAAGTAATACATAGTTAGTTTTTTAAGGATTTGGTGGCTCTTGCTGTTCCCATTCAAAAATTATCATCGTAAAATGTACTGTCACAAAAAGAGACAATTGAATGAAGAAGGAAACCCATTAAAATAGTAAAAATAATTTACAAAAATCTTCTTAAAAAATCTGGTGTAAAGAAGAGCACACGTTTTTACGTCCTCCGAGTCCAAATCTCCAGCTTCGGCTGGTGTGTTTGTGTGTGCTTGTGTCGGTTAACAATTTGCCGGTAGGACATTTCGTGTTTTTTGTATATACATACATTTCATCAAGTACCTGCCGTTCCCCTTTTAAACAAGGTTCGTGAAACCCTCTATATATAAAGCCGTAAAAAAGGCCGCCAACGGTAGATTGACCCTAATTCTATCGTCACATTCTTTTGTCTATAGGTTTCTAAAATGGTATTCGCAGTGGCGGTTTTACCGTAAAAGGAACATAGGCCATGGCCTGAGGCGACAAAATATGGAGAAACTTATTTAAAGATGAAAAAATGTTTGGATTTAGCTGTAATGAAAATAGTGTCTATGTTTATACATTTTTCTCACTTTTTACACGATTGAAAATCAGAAAGATACTGTACTGTTTTCATTACACATAGCAACCTCCAGCGGCAAGTGATGAAAGGACGGTTTTTGACTAGTACCTATAGGCTCTAATAATTGAAATGAAATAAATGAGATTTCGAGCTTTGATTTTTCATTAATATTGGTATTTTGTCTCAAAATAATCGACAAAATTACTAAGTAAGCACTACCGAATGAAATGATCAAAATCGCTTTTCTTGTCAAAATAGAGGCGGCAAGTTCTAAATTGTCTAAGGGTGGCGAAAGTTTAAATCCGCCACTGGGAATGATACGTATTTCCTTCTATTCGTGAAACCCTCTATGTATAAAGCTGTAAAAAAGGTCGCCAACGGTAGATTGACCCTAATTCTATCGTCACATTCTTTTGTCTATAGGTTTCTAAAATGGTATTATCAGTGGCGGTTTTACCGTAAAAGCAACATAGGCCATGGCGTGAGGCGACAAAATATGGAGAAACTTATTTAAAGATGAAAAAATGTTTGGATTTAGCTGTAATGAAAATAGTGTCTATGTTTATACATTTTTCTCACTTTTTACTGAAAATCAGAAAGATACTGTACTGTTTTCATTACACATAGCAACCTCCAGCTGCAAGTGTTGAAAGGACGGTTTTTGACTAGTACCTATAGGCTCTAATAATTGAAATGAAATAAATGAGATTTCGAGCATTGATTTTTCATTAATGTTGGTATTTTGTCTCAAAATAATCGACAAAATTACTGAGTAAGCACTACCGAATGAAATTATCAAAATCGCTTTTCTTGTCAAAATAGAGGCGGCAAGTTCTAAATTGCCTAGGGGCGGCGAAAGTTTAAATCCGCCACTGGGAATGATACGTATTTCCTTCTTTACACTTAATGAATATTCGAGAAATTTATGTAAATTGGGATAACTAAATCTTGTTTTACACCAAATACTTTATTTCTATTTAATAACTTACTGCTATAACTTAAAAGTCAAAAAGTTTGCTTCATTTTTAAGTACTAACAACAAAAGTTAGTGAATAACTTTCAAATGACATCAAAACTTTTTCAAGGAAAATATTATATTTTGGAAATAAATTGTTTATAAGTGTGGGATGAGTGAGTATACATATTATTATACGAGTATTAGACTTCCTGGAAATACTCATTTCTTAGATATCTATACTCGATATAATTCAGAATCACAATAGAAAAAGGTCGCAGTGATAAATGTAATGCTATGACTGTAAAAGGGAGTGTTGGGACTATCCTGAAGTAATGTGAAGAAGGTTCCAAGGAATTAGGCAAAAGGTGGAACAAATTCCAACAAAAGGTTTTTTGACATGTTTTGGTATTACTAGGTGTTCTTATTAAGAGAAATAAAGGGTACGAAAAACCGTAATAAACATTATCTTCCTTTATTCTAGGCAGGCTCCGGATAATGTCTTGTGATAGATACTCTTGTGTTGAGCCGGATTTTTTTTTAAGAAAAAACTCGTTTAGATGCCAATAATTTTTTTAATGAACAATGTATATGATTTTATTAAGGAGCGCGGAAGGCAAAAGGTGGAACAAATTCCAACAAAAGGTTTTTTGACATGTGTTGGTATTACTAGATGTCCTTATTAAGAGAAATAAAGGGTACAAAAACCGTAATAAACATTATCTTCCTTTATTCTAGACAGGCTCCGAAAAATGTCCTGTCATACTCTTGTGATGTCCCGGGTTTTTTAAGGAAAAACTCGTTTAGATGCCAATAATTTTTAAATGAACCATGTATATGATTTTATACTTATATACCTTTTGACGTACAATATAAAAAGCTGTCAAACTATATACGGATCTTCGAAATCGGTTAATCCAATCTTTGACAATCCAGAAGTTAGATATAATTAATTCTGGTCAATGAAAGTTGTCCATGGACAGGGCTTTAGCCAAAATTTTCTCCTCGTCACTGTCCTTTCGTGACTCTAGTTCATCCTAGGAATTGTCATAATGCGTAACTTGATATCATCCACAAACAGAATTGCATGGAAGTATGAAACGTGGACCACTGCAATTTGTTTTGCAAATGCAGTGTATACTTTATATAGAGTGTCTTGCGCATTGTTTATAATGTTTATATCATACATTATTGATACAACTTCATCGCCATCGAGCTTCCATACAAGTTCCGAGGATTTCTTTCACTAGCCATACTCATCCATAGCGTACTAGAGGACAGTGACGAGGACTTATTACTCTAAAATTAAGGCTACAACCCTCTCCACGGACAGCTTGTATTGGTTGAAATGAATTATATCTATTACTTCCTTGACTGAAGTTAGATATGAAGCAAGGGAATTGCTTCAGAAAATTAACAAAAAAAAATTAACAAATAACTCACAGAAAATTAAGAAAGATACAGAAGTTTTGCACTAATTTAATATTCAAATTATTTTTAATTTAAATTATGTGTCGTTAGAATACTCGTTTATTTCTATGTCAAATAGACTCCTTAATAGGTTTCTAGAACTCGTCTCGCAGTGAAAACTCGAAATTGGTACCACAAGCGACCGCTATTTCTGTTATGTCAGAAATTTCTGTTATGCCAAAAAATGTCAAAGATTGACTTAACCGATTTCGATGATCCATATATTGCCTGAAAGCTTTTTATATTGTACGTCAAAAAGTATAAAATGAAATACATGATTCATTTTAAAATTAATGCCAGTTTTTTTTTTCCTTGAAAATAAAACCGGCTCCCACAAAAGTAAGGTCGATTTTGAAACCAATTTTGACAATTTTTGTCAATTCTAGATTGAATAGATAACTTAATTGTCTCAATTGGGTTTCTAGAACTTATTCTGACTAAAAACTGGAAATTTGCACCAAAAACGGCGGCATCTTGAATTTTGGTACGTAACCGATTTTTGGTAAACATTCTCTTATTAGGGACATCTAAAACTACCAAAAAACGTCAAAAAACCTTTTGTTGGAATTTGTTCCACCCCAAATCATATATTGAAAAAATAGGACCCATTGATTAGGGGGCAGATGAATTTTGGTGTTAATTTTAGTTTGAACCTTTGGAAAAGTGCCCCCCACTAAATATTGGATATTTTTCGAATTATAAAATCCGTTTGTGTGATTTTTTTTTTTTTATTTGTTTTTATTAGTCGGTAAAATAATAAAGCCACATGTCACATTGGCAGAGTTTTTCAACTGGCATACAGCACTAGTCAATAATAACGTATTGTCTAATGTTCACTTTCCTACTTGTAAAATGAAACTATTTGATATAAAAAATTTTGACAGTAAAATATTGAAAATTAATATAACTAGAATGCTGTCAAGTATCAAGCTCTGACCTTAAAAATTAATTCAATGAACTAATCCATTCAGATATGATTACTGAGGAGATGGAAGTTTCTTGTCAACTTATTATTTCACAATATAATACAAATCTAAATATTCGCACAAAACAGAGGACACTCTAAATACATTGAATATCAATAACAGAGGACACTCTAAATACATTGAATATCAATCACCGGCTGTCGATTTCTCGGTCTCCTTTTTAACTAATTTTGGTTCTTTTAAAATTGGTCATTTTGAATAAGTTTTGTGGTGTACAATCACAAAAGTGCTAACAAAAGCGGTCGAACGAATTAAAGCTAGTTTCGTCCCTTATTTGTTTAATAAAATAAAAGTGTCTTACCCGAAATATCACCATTATATAGAATAAAAAAGAAAGTATTTTTATGGAACTCTTTAAGGACTAAAGAGGTTTTTTGTCATTAAATATTTAATGCCCACCAATCCTGATATGGAAGAGAAGATCAAAGAAAAGAGGCACCTCGTAAACCACCAATCGAGAGGTCACTTCTCGATTACCCAGAAAATAGCCAGTCTAACGTCAATGGAATACAACTAACGTTAATGGAATAGAACTGAAGGGTTACATCGCAGTAATCCCATTTTTGACCTGCAAAAAGTACCGGAAATTCAAAAAGGGTAAAACGCCCGAGGGTTTATATTTCACCTAAAGAAATAGTTCAAGCGAAATACAGATTTGAAGTCTGCGAGATGACGCTGGAAAAGATGAAGTAAATAGACCAGCTACGGAAAACAACTGCCCATATTTCTGTACGAAATTATGGATATAAACGTACTCATATCATTTTTATGAAACACAATTGATAAAAATGATTTTATAAAGAAATAGTTCAAGCGAAATACAGATTTGAAAGTCTGCGAGATGACGCTGGAAAAGATGAAGTAAATAGACCAGCTACGGAAAACAACTGCCTATATTTCTGTACGAAATTATGGATATAAACGTACTCATATCATTTTTATGAAACACAATTAATAAAAATGATTTTTGGTTCAAAATTGTTACACGACGACAATTAAGAATCAACGCACGAACTATTAAGATATATAAAATATTATTAGATCTCATTAGATCCGAAGGCCTGATTGGCCATACTTTCCCGAAAATGTGAAAAAGCTTTTCGCATTATCATTAAGAATCTACAACATACCACACCGACTGAGGAAATTGAAAAATCTCTTCAAGCAGAAGGTCACAAAGTTAGGGAACCAATAATAAACGCAAGATTTGGTCCCAATGAAATACCGCTTCCAACCTTCTTTGTCAATCTAGAATCAAGTTCTAATAACAGAGAAGTGTATCAAATCCAATACATCCACTACACTAAGGTCAAGATAGATACACCGAAAAAGAAAGCTGACATCGTGCAATGTATGCGATGTAAATAGCTGGAACACACTTGCGGAATTTTTTTCACACCCGAGGAACACACCCGAGATATTTAGCTCCCTAGGCATGTGTTGCCTGTGGCGAAAATTATGACAGTTCGTTGTGTGAAAGACAAAAATACATCAGCAAAGTGCGCACTCTGTCTGGAAAGTCACCCCGCCGGGTGTTCTTCACTTAGGGGGCTATACTTTAATCTCGTAGATGTAAAAGCAGTAGTCACCCATGCTAAGTGTTATGTGCTAAGTGCTATGTCCGGTACATTTTTAGCCCATATAAAAATGGGCTAAAAATTTCGATGTCAAGTTTTCAATGACAAAACATTTTTCGAGGTCCCCAGAGCCCAGATCTCGAGGTACGGCCATTGGCTCGTATATATGTCTGTCTGTAAACAAGATATCTCAAGAACGTTAAATGCTGGAGACTTGAATTTTATTATGCCAAGGATAAAGGCTTGGCATAATAAATAATAAACTACGCATAATAAACTACAAAAAAATATTATAAAATAAATGGTACGGAAAACCGTACTAGACTTTCTCTTCCNTTTTTTTTTTTTTTTTTTTTTTTTTTTTTTTTTGTAGCGGCAAAACTGTTATGCATGGAATGCGCCATGACAGTTTAGGTTAAAATCGAATTTTCACGGTTTGCACAAAGCCTTCAGAGAACGACAGCTGACAGAAACTTGATATTTGGTATGTATGTAACTATGTCAAGTATATCCATAGAACACGACAAATTCTAGCGCTTTAAAAAACACACTCACAGATCAATGTCTGAAACTCAAGATTTGGTCTCTGGGGAACTCAGCCCATTATAATACTTTCTTCTTTTTTTATAGATAAGGAAAGTCGTGGGATGTTCACACCAGACTTTTTAGGAAAAAGGAATTATTTTAAGATATAGGAACCTATTTTAGGTAGGTGTTTAATTAATTTTACAAGGAAGAGTGGGGGGAGACATTTATCTGATTTACAAAATCCTAATTCATTATGTAGAATTCCTTTAAATGCCGTTTTGGAGGAGGCTTAAACAAACCACTTTAAGGATCCATTACCCAGGCCTAAAATATTCCATTTTATCCTAGTTTGTTCTTTTTGTTGTACTTACTCTCAAATCAATGAAACATCCGCTAAAGATAGAGGGGGAAAACGAAATATTTTATGGAAACTAAAAAAAAAAGTTGCGCTGCCAATATTTTAAAAGGCCTAAATGGACATTTCTTTCTCCATGTTTTATGTGGGGATATATCATTAATGATTTTTAAATAAGAAATTGAAATGATTTCTAAATCTTTCATTCAGATGGAGTCAATCTGAAGTGGTTTAAATTTAAGAATCGTCAGCGGCATTACAGGCCTACTCTGATTAGAGACACCTTAGTTACACACGGATCCTTAACTGTTTCGGAGTCATTGTAAGGATAACTCATTATTTGTTTATGATGCATTAAAATATGATGCATTAAAATAATTATAAGTTAGTTGATCTTCGTAGTTATAAAAATATATGCTCCAAGAAAAAGTTTAAATTTTCAACTTTTTTAGAGGTACATATGTATAGAGGCCCTAATAAAGGCTAGACACTAATCAGAACATTCTATGAACATAATAAACGACCATATCAAATTACATTAAAATGGACAGGGCGTTTGAGAGTTGACATGGAACGGACCGACAACAGACCTTTGAAAATCCTAGTGACCTCATTTCANAAAATTTGTATTTTCAACTTTTTTAGAGGTACATATGTATAGAGGCCCTAATAAAGGCTAGACACTAATCAGAACATTCTATGAACATAATAAACGACCATATCAAATTATATTAAAATGCACAGGGCGTTTGAGAGTTGACATGGAACGGACCGACAAACAGACCTTTGAAAATCCTAGTGACCTCATTTCATTCAATCAATTATCTCTATGCAAAAAAAATAACACATCGATTGGTTGCTCCGCCGCGCCGCTGTGTGAGATGATTGACCGATCGAAGTGTGGTCTAGTTATAACACTACGATTTTTTATTTATTTGTCTCTTGGTGCCACGATACTTATAGAACGCCATATCCGATTTGGATGATATTCGGTATAATATACAATAATTATATTGATAGAATTAGCTGAATTTTGTTGCAAGCGGTGCTAATTTTGTGTAATTTTATTTCTTCGCTCTCTGTACGTAGAATGGTATTTTTCGAGCTACTCTGTAATTTATAAAAATTACATTGTGTTCCTTCGATAAATTTATTGTTCCTATACTAGTAATTTTGTGAAGAGTAGATTTCATTCCTTAATGAAATCTAGTAATAGGAACAATAAATTTATCGGGGAGAACAGTAGATTTCATTCCTTAATGAAATCTAGTAATAGAAACAATAAATTTATCGGAGGAGAATAGTAGATTTCATTCCTTAATGAAATCTAGTAATAAGAACAATAAATTTATCGAAGGAAGACAATGTAATTTTTATAAATTACAGAGTAGCTCGAAAAATACCATTTTACGTACAGAGAGCAAAACAATAAATTGTATTATTTTCCCGCAGTTACTTGAAATATAACCAAACTAAACTATATCTGGTATTTATCTTAACTTGATAATTTCAACTTACAGACCAGCGCCAATTTGTATTTTTAATTTATACTTTTTGCTCGAAGTTTAATGTTTGTTCAACGTGTAATGCTCCATTTAATATTACGAGTATGTTCTTTTAAGAGAGGACAATAGCTTTGGGAAACTTCGTAGGAGTCACAAGTAAAAGTTTTCATTTCACCCCTCCTCCCGCAATGTTGTATTGAGAGATGGGGGGGGGGCGAGGGAGAGTTGAACAAGTACGAGTATTGTATAGTTTTGAAGTTTTTTTATTTCAATAGAATTTAAACTGTTGGTTTACTTAGATTAAGATAGGGTGAGGGAGGGAAGTGTAACGAGTGATTATTATATGTCGACGTGTCTTCTGTCTTCTTCGAACTAAAATTTAGTTATTACGTCTAGTGTTTAGTTTTCAAGTTTTTTTTTTTTTTTTTTTTATTTCAATAGATATTTAAACTGTTGGTTTACTTAGATTATGATAGGGTGAGAAAGGGAAGGGTAACGAGTGATTATTGTAAGTTGACGAGTCTTCTATCTTCTTCGAACTACAATTTAGTTATTACGTCTAGTGTTTAGTTTTCAAGTTTTTTTTTTATTTCAATAGAATTTAAACTGTTAGTTTACTTAGATTATGATAGGGTGAGGAAGGGAAGGGTAACGAGTGATTATTGTAAGTTGACGAGTCTTTAAATTTAGTTATTACGTCTAGTGTTTAGTTTTCAAGTTTTTTTTTTTTATTATTTCAATAGAATTTAAACTGTTGGTTTACTAAGATTATGATATGGTGAGGGAGGGAAGGTCGACGAGTCTTCTGTCTCTTTCGAACTAAAATTTAGTTATACATCTACACTAGCCATTTAAGCCGTACTTCATTTTTGTTTTCAATTACAAAAGAGATTTGGCGCTATTATTAGACTCCAAATGATGCATACATACCAAATTTCATAATTCCACGAAGTTTGAAACGTAAAATATCAAACTTTGTGTGTGTGTGAGGGTATTTTTTCAACCAATAAAATAATTTTGGCAAAGTCTTTTTTTTTGCTTTAAAACAGGTCCTCTAGAGCTTGCTCCCATCTTTTGAAAAGAACATATTACGTTTGGACCCTTTTCTGAGACTGAAAACTAATTATTTAAGAATTTCGGTCACAAATGTTACCGAATATGTAGAGATCTTGATATATTAGTGGAAACTTTTGTACCGCGGGAGATATAACTCAGCGAGCCGTTTATTATAAAAAGGTCCGAAAGTTTTTACACTCCAAGAGTTTATGCATAGGAGATTCTTTGCCTCGTGTAAATATTTATCTAATCAAAAGCCCTGACCACAGCAAAGATTTTACAAAACATAAATCAAATATCTAGGAATAGATACTTTGAGGATACAAATCTTAAATTTTCACTCCATGAAACCTTTTCATTTCTTTCTCGGTGCGCAGGGCCCTAGGCAAACTGCCTTAGGATTATTCCGCGCTGAGAATAGAGGGAAAAAAAAGAAGTAGACAAAAATTGAATAATAAGGTTGAGGAGAGGAGGGATGCGAAAACGTTGAATAAGGGCCTCAGAAAAAAGGAATCGAAACAGGCTCAAAATAAAATTGATTGAAATTACAGTGAAAGAAGTATGGCATATTAAAATCCAGTCAGGCCTTACAGAATGTGAGGATAACAAATTTAGTTCAAACTTCATCTATCAGTACATGCAGTTATTACACATTGTGGGATAAGAAATTTCTGGACAACGAGTTTCACCAACGAATCTCACCCCGAGATATATATTTATCCTCCGAATATATCTCTGAGGCCTAATAAAATAGAAAATTCTGGACAACGAGTTTCACCAACGAATCTCACCCCGAGATATATATTTATCCTCCGAATATATCTCTGAGGCCTAATGAAACATCATGTTTTCCTTAAATTTCAGGCAGATGTCCAAACACTCTGTACGACATCCACATCCGTTCTACACCAGTATATTTCAGCTACATTCAATCATTATGAGTCTAAGAAGGAAGAAGTTAATTTACATTGTTAAAAAAAAAAAAAGTTTCAACTAAGGTGTTTTGGAAATTACCCGATAAGTTTTCAGCATAAAAATAAAAGTGGAAGGAGTTACTAAAAGTGATGGCATTGCATGTTCGCATGTTGAAGAAAGTAAGACTCTCTATTTATGACAAGAATTCCGAGTTCTTCTTGCCAGAATATATGACACGCTAAAAACATTTTTGTTAAAAATAAAAATATATTTAGATTTTACAAACGTGTCGTTTTTATTCCTAGATTTTACAAACGTTTCACTGCAATCGACAAGATAGATCTACTCAGTTGTTTTCAGACGGCTCGTAATGTCTCCAAATAGACAGCAACACGTGGTGTACCTACCCAAGTATTAAACAAGCTCGACGTAACTTAACTTCAGTGATATGGTTGGAAATTACAACATGGTTCAGCTATCAATATTGTCAATGTGAACAAAATTATGATGGATTTCTTGCAGAAATGAAAAAAGGGAATTTTGGCACATCCACTAATACTCGATTTTAGGAAACTATCTCTGTGCCCTCAGTTGCTTCTGAGTTGTCAACACAACCATTGAAAGTCAGAAATATGTGGTGTTCCCAAATGTACCCCCACATCTCAGATTTAAACACATCCTGTAGTTCAGCGTCAGTGGAACGTTGAATACACCAGATCCAGTAAAATCACTTAAGTTAAGCAACTTGGTGGGGGACAAAGAAGAATCTTGGACTCGTGATCCTGGCTATTCTCGTCCCAAACCATGCTATTTCAGGCAAATGTAGTTCGCCGGGTTGTAAGCTTACAGCGTCGATGCATAAATCAATATGATAGCATGAGTATCTACAATTTAGTTGTTGTCAACTTGGTGGTTTGGAACACTACTCCATTCCACGATATTCATATTATTTATTATAACTTCTAAAACATAAAAACATGCTTAGATTTTTTTTCATATCACAAAATTATTCTTTTGTTCCTTGGTACCAACGTCTCTGACATAAAAACCAGTGAGATTTTTGAGTGGACGAAATTTCTTCAAGGTCGATTTCGTCGAAATCCACAGTATTAGAAAATTCGATTTCCAAATCAGAGCGCATGGCCAAGTTCCAGAAAGCACCAGTGTTCTTTATACGAAGCAACTCACTGTTTTTTGCACACCGCCAGAATTATTTTATTTCATAACTCGAGAGACAAGTTATGAAATACAACTCCAAGTTTGAATTTAAAAAAATGGTGAATGGTGAACTTGTATTGCTTATTATAGGTATATGTAATAACGAATGCACAAATCTCGATTGTACTTGAATTTTTAAATCCTTCTTAGGACACCTGGACTTAATGTTTCAAGTTGGAAACAAGACTAATTGAGAAGAATAACGGGAATCGTCCTTATCATGCCCGATGGACAATTTTTAAGGTGTATGTGACATCATACTAAGAATATTCTATGAACATTGATGATTAGCACAATTCTTATTCACTTAGTTATGTGCTATCATAACTGGTATTGGTCACTGAACTTTTGAACATGGGTACATTCCGTAGTATAGAACAATATTACAGGATAAACTTCAAAAGTTTATATTAACCTCGGCAGGATATAGATAATTTCAAAGTTTGCAGTTTTAGAAGTCTCGGGCAATTCCTGCATATTTAGAGCGCTGAAATGTTGATTGTAGTTAGCAATTGGTATTCAAGTAAAGGGAAAATTACGAATGTCTGAACTGTTTAAATATAAGTGCTCTACAACGGTGCCGATTTAGAGAAGACAATACAACGTATAGTTTTAACTCATAATAACACTGAAATCTTTCGTAAAGGTAAATATTTACAGACGGGAAAATATTTATATTTCAACTCTCTCACACCCAGTGCTCCAAAACGGTTCCACTTTAGGGAAGGAGGAGCATGAAAACAACTTTAAACTACTAAGACACTGAAATCTTGTATGAAGAATGATATTTACATACAAATGTAAAAAAAAATATATTCACACTTTTACTACCAGAAAGAAAATGCACGTAAGCCAGTTTCAACTCCTGGGACGTTGAAACCTTGCATGGAGGCATAAATACTAAAATTCAATCAAACGGCAAATATCAAGATTCAAACTCTTCTCATTTTACAGAATCGCGCCCTCGGAAGTGCTACAACTTCAAATTTTGTAGTGTATGTTAATTTATTAATAATTTCTTGTTAGATCTCAGTTGGGCATTTGGAATTGCTTAGCAAAAAAATGTCTCCTTTCCGATGTGTAGTGTAGTCGAAAAAAGAACAGAAGAAAATGACTTTGTGTTTTTTTTACTTTACTCATTAAAAAAATCTCCCTTTAAATTTCATATTTTACGTTCAAAGGTAATATCCGTTTATTTGCGTAAGTCATAAAGTGAAACTTATCTATACAAAAGATTTACTAATCGAACCAGCTCCCATGGCTCACTGGTCCTTGCACTAGTCTTGCACTCGGGAAATCCGGTTTCAATTCCTGACAAGGGCCATAATTTTTCACTGTGGTTTGGATGTTTCGGGGCTCTCTGAGCCTCGTGAGGACAGTGAGTAGCTATGGGGATAAATGCGCATTGCGACCCGACATTGTATGTAAAGTTGAAAACTCAAAGTAATTGGACAGTGATTGATATTGCGAAACCCCTTCAATGCTGCAGTGAACACCAAAATTGTGACATAATAACACAAAGAAACATCATTTATCTTCATCTTATTTTAAGTTTACTAACCGAACCAAAAGAAATTCTTTCTAATTTTTACCCCACGATTTTTCTTTAAATGTCTGGCTGTATCCATATATTCGTTTCACGATAACTCTCGAACGACTTGTCAAATTTTGCACGGACATTCATTATAGTATTAGCTGTTATTGACCCGTTTGGGGCACCCACATGATAGTCCATTATTTGATTACTATCTACAGTTGACAAAACTAATACTTTACAATACATTTTAAAGTACCTATGGAGAGAAACGCATTTGTCTTTTTAACACCGACTTTAGCCTTTTTCAAAATAAAATCGTGTCGGTTCATCCTGTATACTATTATAAAATCAAAATATTTGCCCAACAGGTTAAATCTGGAAAAAATGGTAGAAGGTGTTACAAAATTCCATACAATTAACACTATACACCGCGCCATCCTGTTCGTACTCTTGACAATTTTTTTTCGTCCACTTCCACAACCAGTGAGGCAGGGACACCCAGATCTCTCCAAAACAAACAAGTAAACATTTTGATTAGCGCTTTTTTTTTTTCAATTTGTTTTTCCAACGATACGATGGTGTGAATGAAAGTTCAGCCAGAGCTTTTCAGGATAGATTACAGGGTGTGGTAGATTCATAACTTTCAAAAAACAACAACATTACAATCAAAATTGAAATGTTTGCAGTCATTGGGAGGATTTTTCTGCGTCTATCTTTCGTTGCTCGATGAAATTGACGAATAATAATGGAATGAACAAAAAGCAACGTCAACATCCGGACACTGTAAAATCTAACTGGAATAATGGTGTAATGCTGTTTCTTTGTGTTATTATGTCACAACTTTGGTGCTCACTGTAGCATTGTAGGATTTTCCCAATATCAATCCAATTCCATTATCCAATTTCTTTAAATATTTCTATTTTACCTACAATGCTGGCAACGCTATGCGCAATTATCTCCATAGCTACTCATTGTCATCACAAGGCTGAGTGGGCCCCGAAACATTGAAACCACAGTGACAATTATTTACCTTGTCAGGATTCGAACCTGGGTCTCCGAATGCAAGACTAGTGCAGTGAGCACTGAGCCATAGGAACTGGTGAATAATGGTATAGAGCACGCTCGTTTTATTTTTCATGCCACTGCATCAATAACAGGAATGTTTGTGGCCACCGGCTAAAACAATTGCAAACATTCAGCAAGCAAAAGGCAAAGCTATAACTCTTATAGATCAACAAAGAGCGGTCTTTTTTTATTTAGAATGACGAGTTTAACCGTGAAATGTCGGTTAAACTATCCATCAATAAATCATTTATTATTCAAAATTGAATTAAGGCACGCTTTTCCGTTTTTTTATTATTATTAGTTGTCAAAGTTCTTAAAGGATTTTCCATCAGTTGGAACTCACCCTGTACAAAATCATCAATGTGTGAAACTAAAGTGACTGTAATCAGCAAAATTTTAATTAACTTTTGTCAATCAAAATAAAATAGGATGGGGCGAGGTAGTGACAAGGCCTTTGCTTTTTAGCAGGGCTACATACTCGGTAGGGGAGACCGGGGCAACTTGAAACACGCAATAGGTTAGTATATTGATATTCGATTTATTATAAAAGTGCCCGGTTTATATTTCGAACTGATTTTCATTTCAAAAAATACTTTCTCGAGGATTAAAAATTACCTTCCTTAGAAGCTCATTATTAGCTTGGGAAATTTATAATGATCTTTACAAGACCTGACTAATTTCTTGACACTTTATCAAGTCCATTTTTTTGGATTATTATTTTCAATAATAAACTTTCGAATCGTCCCAAAAAAATACCCCCCACAAAATTTACATTACCCAAATGGGTTCAATTTTTCATTGGTTTTATAGTTCGACAATACAAAAATTATGGTAAATAAAAGTGCACTAAAACTTGTTTATAGATTAATAAATTCGTCATGAGGGCCATATCGGTATTTAGCCTCCTTCATATCACTATATCTTGTGTATCAAAATCAGTTAGTTGCATTTACCTGATACTCTGTTGACTTTATACAGGTCACTGATTTCTTTGTTGTGTTTTATCCGCCACTCATATGGTTTTTTTCATCATTATTATACAGTTAGGAAACTCGAGGTGAAATCAGTGACCTTAGGACCGATCTTCCCTACTATACTAATCCCCAACATCACTTGATGTTTTTAAGACCTACATTTGAGTAATCAATAAATAAACAATTTGACATATTACCTAGTAGTACGTGTACTCTGAGGCTTTGACCTCTGATATGATAGTGGGGGGGGGGGTTTG
>CM022877.1:15593103-15687215 GCA_012654025.1 Pachypsylla venusta | reverse complement strand
TGTCCATAAAGTCTCACCCCACCCCCCGTATCTCGAGAATGGCTGAAAATATAAGAAAACGCAAAAACACGTATCCCTAAGATTTCAGGGGGATTCGTTTTAGACTAAAAAATTGTCGGCCTTAAATGAAAATCTTAAATGAGAAAGTATATCATGCGATTTTAAAGGTCTCGTTAATAGAAGTTCATTACAGAAAACCAGAGCTCTCTAGGATCTACCGTTCACGAATTACAGTGTGGAACATGTGACATGGACCCTTTGCGGCCGCACCGAAATGGTAGGTAAAAATGCCTAGAAATAAGTTTTTAAACTCTGGTTTTCCGTAATATTCTTTTTTACTAAAAGAACATTACAGAAAACCAGAGCTCTCTAGGATCTACCGTTCACGAATTACAGGGTGGAACATGTGACAATGGACCTTTGTGGCCGCACCGAAATGGTAGGTAAAAATGCCTAGAAATAAGTTTTCATGATCCCAAATAAGTAATTTAGTAAAAAATAGTGTTTCAACAAGATGGTTGTCCCGCCCACTTCCACCGCAGAGTTCGAGCTTTCTTAGACCAAAATTTTTAAGACACCTGGATATGTTTGGTCTAAGAAGGCTAGATCTCTGCGGTCAAAATAAGCGGGACAACCATCTTTTTTACTAAATTACTTATTTGGGATCATAAAAATTATTTCTAGGCATTTTTACCTACCATTTCGGTGCGGCTGCAAAGGGTCCATGTCACATGTTCCACACTGTAATTCGTGAACGGTAGATCCTAGAGAGCTCTGGTTTTCTGTAATGAACTTCTACTAACGAGACCTTCAAAACAAGGTGTCACTTGATATACCTTCTCATTTAAGATTTTGAAGCCAGTCGGTGCCCAGCCGAAACGGCTGGCCGAGGCCAAAAATATTTTAGTCTAAAATTAATCCCCTTAAAATCTAAGGGATATGTGTTTTTGAGTTTTCTTATATTTTCAGCCATTCTCGAGATTCGGGGGTGGGGTGAGACTTTATGGACACCCTGTATATAAATATATATATATATCCCACATTGGGACACTATTTAATAAACTACCATAGTGTCCCACAATGACGGATGCACGAAAGTAGAGATAGGATATCTATCCATCCAAAATGAAATTCTTGAATGGGTATCCTACGATCTTTTATTAAATTACCCGTAACAAACAAAATTCAATCAACGACTTTAACGCTTTAAAACCAGTAAGTTTTAGATGGCTAAAGAGAAGACCATACGTTGTAAACTATATCGGGGAAAACTTAGCCTCCGGAGGACAACTGAATAGCTGTTGTTGATTGTATCAAAACGACTGGGGTGATATTGGTATCTTTATTGACCCAGGTTTAAAAATAGATTGCTCCCCAAAATTGCTCCAAAAATGAAATCAAAGTTCTTTGAAGAAAATCTTAATATGTTTTTGTGATTGCCACAGGCAAATGAGTTATTGAGTAATAACCGTAAGTTGTATAACATTACAATAAGAATGGAGCGAAAAATGTTGATACTTTAATTCAGTTGTTTATCCGACACAATAATATCTCAGTGGTACCTATATTCTTGCAAGTCATAATTTAATGTATCACAATTACTTTAATAAACTACCATAGTGTCCCACATTGGAAGAGTTTTTAATCAGTGATTCCGGAAACTTTCTATACCATAACATAATAATCCGGTTGTCAGTAAAGGAGAACAGAAAAAAAACAAACATGAAACAATAGCTAGATGATTAATAAAAAAATTTATTGGAAATAATCGAGATCTCAAGGATCTACTCTATCTTACCTCTCTTCACAAAGTCCTCTTTTGGACGCTTTGTTCATATTCCTATTGAATTTTCTATAGCTTAAGGATCTACTCAATCTTATCTCTCTTGACAAAATCCTCCTTTGGACGCTTTGTTCATATTCTTCTTGAATTTTCTATAGCTCAAGGATCTACTCTATCTTACCTCTCTTGAAAAAATCCTCTTTTGGACGCTTTGTTCATATTCCTCTTGAATTTTCTATAGCTCAAGGATCTACTCTAGCTTACCTCTCTTGACAAAATCCTTTTTTGGACGCTTTGTTCATATTCCTCTTGAATTTTCTATAGCTCAAGGATCTACTCTATCTTACCTCTCTTGACAAAATCCTCTTTTGGACGCTTTGTTCATATTCCTCTTGAATTTTCTATAGCTCAAGGATCTACTCTATCTTACCTCTCTTGACAAAATCCTCTTTTGGACACTTTGTTCATATTCCTCCTGAATTTTCCTTCTTAATGACAACATGTAATTCCTATCAGTAAGTCGAACCACATTGGATCCCATTAATTTTTCTAACCTTGACTGTAATGGAGGAAGTTGGAAACTAGAAACATAAGGAGAAAAAGAAAATACAGTTTGAACATAGACGAGCAATAGCATCGCTATTGCATTTCAGATTTGAAAAAATAGCGTGTTGTGCAAAAGCAGGAAGGCGGCAGATGTTGGAACACTTAACAAAGTGACATTAGTTTGCAAGAAGCTATCATTTCTTCAGGTGGATGAAATGTAATTATTGAACATGCAGGGACGAACTTAATGGGTGGCTGATGAAAAATATTAAAAAAGGTTAGTACCTAGTTCCTTTTACAATATTACTGATACGTATAGATTTTGTGGAAAGTGTGATCATGTCAGTTAAGAATTTGCATTTTTTTAGCTTAACGTTTTTTTAACATCTAAGATCCTTCGAGGCCGCTCGGGTTTACCTGCCATTGGCCGGGTACTTACACACCAGCTACTGACATTGAACACACCCAGCAAATAGCCGAGAATAGCCAGCATCACGAAGGGGCGAACCTACCAAGTACAACCTCGCCGGACGTTGCTTAACTTCAGTAATCTAGCAGGAACTAGTGTATTCAACATGCCATTGACGCTGGCTAAATATTTTACTTATGTTGAATATTTGTTTGTGTACATAGATTTTTATTTGCTTAAAGGATCTTCGTATGCGACTGAGGGAAACAAAAGTTTTCATTTAGAGCCCAATAGGACCTATGTACAAGTATGTACATTTCATTAAAACAATTCAATACTGAGTGGCAAAAGTGTCACTTACCTACAACTGAAAACTTTTGAGTGTGAGGTGTATTATTTTTAATATTTTCTATTTGAAAATAAAAGAACAATTATTCAAGATCAAGAAACTGATTTAAATAAAGGAGTCTGACAATCCTCTGTTGATGATAATAATCTGAATGTCTTTGAAGACTTTATCAAGTTTGTAGCTCTCGCATATTCTTGGAAGTAAATAATTTTTAGTTGAACTTGGCGCTCATATGATATCACCTCCTTTGTGGGGAATTTGTTTAGAGGTGACATAAACTTGGCACTTATTTGATATCACTTTCTTTGTGCCTACAAATTTCGGGAGATTTTTTGGGGGAGAGACGAACCACATGAATTTAATGTTGTTTTTTTTTTTTTGTTAAGGAACATTTTCTTGGCTTTATTTTTTGCACACGAATTGTTTTTGGGGGGGATATATTGTTTCTTGAGGAAAGATTAGCCAGCGTCTATGGCACGTTGAATACACCAGTTCCCGTTAGATCACTGAAGTTAAGCAACGTCCAGCTAGGTTGTAGCAAGTGGGTGTTCACGTAGGTTCGAGCTCTCGTGATGCAAACTGTTTTTTCGGCCCAACCCAGGCTGGGTGAGTTCAATGTGGGTAGCTGGTTTGTAAGTTTTAGCGAATGGAGGGTGAAACCCCCGTCTTGAATGACCAATAGATGTCGAAATGACGTTAAACCAATTTTTTTTTAAAGAAAAGAAAGATTTTTTTCATTTATTTTAATTTTGGTCGTTTGACTTTTTCATTTTAGAATTGAAATGAATTGAATGTAATTGCATTAAAAAAATATCGAAGAGCGGAAATCCTGAATTCCTGAAGGCCTCATCAACATCAGATAAAAGAGAAACAAACAACTTTGAATACCAAGATTTGGGCAATTTTAACTTTTATCTTTAAATTGCATTCAATTCATTTCAATTCTAAAATGAAAAAGTCAAACGACCAAAATTAAAATAAAAAACATTTCGTTCAAGAAACAAAATATAAAATCTGATAATGATGATGATTATGAATTCGATAGATTGAAGAAAACAACAAAGCCACGGAGCTCCCCAACCGTCCTAATAAACAATTAGATATATTTCAACCAAAGGTTTGTTCATTATATTATATTTTTAATTTGCCCCCCACTGTTTGAAATAATTTTAATTATCTGAAATGTTCCTTGTGTGACAATTTACNGAAAGGACATAGGCTATTTTTTATCGCGAAAAAAAGGAGGTTGGAACTATAAACGGCCATGCCTCTAAGGCGCCAAGCGAAGCGGGCGTATTCTGCTAGTTATATTATATTTTTAATTTGCCCCCCACTGTTTGAAATAATTTTAATTATCTGAAATGTTCCTTGTGTGACAATTTACATGAAAAAAAAAAAAGAAAAGACCAGAACTCAGACNAAAATGAAAAAAAAAAAATGAAAAGACCAGAACTCAGACAATAAAAGCAGTAAATGAACTCAAACTTTAACGGAAAATTTTGTATATATTTTTTTAAAAAATTGTAAAAGTTGTGTTGACCTCCTCAGGCGCAGTATTTATATACGACGCAACTAATGCCATCCACAAAGAGTTTTCAAGTTTGAACATCATTATTAAGTTTAACCAGATCCTTTAAAACTGATAACTATAAAACTGCTGATTGCCAAAAAAAAAAAAAAAAAATCGGCAAATAAATTTATTTTGAACCATCCAAATCAGAGGTCCTCAAAGTTATTTGCTATTGTTCGGTCAATTAGTTGGGTCCTTGGGACCTCTCTTTGTTCCGTCAATCATGCACTTGAGATTTCTAAACAGAATAATGAATTAATGTTCTTGTGGATCTACAGGCTCTAATAAGAACAGGTGTATTTGTTTTTCTTATCATTGCATAACTTTGTGCTATACATATGTAATACGATAATCCATTTCTAAACAGAATGATGAATTAATGTTCTTGTGGATCTACAGGTTCTAATAAGAACAGGTGTATTTGTTTTTCTTATCATTGCCTAGCTTTGTGCTATACATATGCAATAAGATAATCCATTTCTACACAGAATTATGAATTAATGTTCTTGTGTATCTACAGGCCTAGCTGTGTGCTATATCCTCTAAAGACCCAGTGTCCAAGATTTACTTTAAGCCTACAAGACACAAAAAGTCTTTGGGCCTTTAGAGGATATATATGCAATAAGATATGCGGTTATCTGGGAGCAGCCATACAATAAATCTGTTATATGTTTAGCAGATACCAGTAGAAAGAAGTATCCACAAAAACAGCAACATTGAACAGCGCCTCATGTCATTGAGATATTGTTCCATCATCAATCACAGGTATCGTTTGTGCATCATAAATATTTTATTTACTTATATTTTCCTGAGTTTTATTATTATCATCCAAAAAAATAATAAACCAAAATTAAAAGTACTTTATAGTTTAATTTTGTCAAATCAAATGAGGTCTACTTGTTTTTTGGGTATCATAGGTATCAACTATATGAAAACGTTTTTAAAATATGTTGGTCAAATTTCTCTAATTGGTAAATTACGCGGTTTGAGTTTGTTTCATGTAAATCACGTGCACCTTTAGCGCTAGATCCGTGATTAATTCCATAATTGAAGGAGCAATTGTCGTAAAACCCTTTTCTATACTAAAACTTTTTTTTCTTTCCACACACCCTATACTTCCCACTCAACTCTTTTTATTTCTCACACACCCTATACTTCCCAATCAACTATTTTCATTTCTCACGCACCCTATACTTCCCACTCAACTGTTTTTATTTCTCACACACCCTATACTTACCATTCACCTCTTTATATTTCATCTTGATTGTCAGTATTTGTTTTAAATTTTTGCATAATATTACTCGTATAATAACGTTTGGTTATTTCAGTATAATATTACATAAAATTTTATATTCAAACTTTTGCTTTCGCTAGTTCAATAACAAACTTTAGACTAACTCAATTAGCAAATTAATGTCTACCTACTTCCAGGATCACTCAGTCCTTCCAGGAAGACGGAGGCTTTTTCCAAAACTTTTTTTCACCTCAATGAGCATTGTTTATTCCACGACTGAGAAATAATAATTATTATTCATGAAACGGTAAAAATTATAATAAATAAATGCTTTCAAATTGTTTAGAAAGTTTCAATTGATTTTATTTTTATTGATAAGCAAAAGTAGTTCTCCTGGTCTAGTGGGATATCACTCTAGCAATGCTCCTGGGGGATCCAGGTTCAATTCTCGGGGGGGGTCAATTAGTGCATGTGATTTCGGGGTTCACTCAGCCTCGTGAAGACGGTTGTGTAGCTACTTTTATGTGAATACCGACTAGTGGTGGCATTACCAGAGTTGTAACATTTGATTTGTTAGAGATCATTAGAATCGTCTAAAAGAAAAGAAATTCTACGTTTACATTTTGGTTTATTATTTTCAATAATGAAACTTTGAGATCGTCATAGGAAAAAAATACCCCCCCCTCAAAATTTGATTGGCCGGGGGGAGACTTAAACGTTTCGCCAAGGGCTTTAAAGGCACGGCCATTCCGTCTTTTGAATATTATTTTGCCCGGTCCTTGTTTCGACTCGTAACTCTAAAATAGCTGGCCATACCTTTGCAAAAAATGTGCTAAAATAAGGACTAAACGGCCATTTAAAACTTGCTCGCTTAGAGTTGATATGTTGTCGCGACAAAATTTAAGTAATCGGACCGTGACTGTCCGAGTTTGGTGATTAAATTAGATATTTGGCCGTAACTCGAAAACGGGTTGACAGATTTTATTTTCTTTAGGCCATATTTTTAGGGGGGTCCATTCCCATCAAATTTTCGCTATCTGCTACCGTTTGGACTGCGATTTTGGAACAGTCAACCCCTACCTCATAGGTATCATCACGCCATTCGTGGATTTTTCTCATTGGTTTTTGAGTAGTAAATTTAACTGATTCTATACAATATGCAGGAATACTAGTTGTCCATGAAACCATGGTTATTAATGTCAGAACAATGATAAAAAGATTCCCACATTTTCCAAACTTACCCAATTCGGTAAACATACATATCCAATTTTTCTCTCATTCTTGCGATTTTCACCATTTTTCCAAACTGACTGACGAAAGCTACCGTCAATAACCTAGTGAACACTAAATTTTGATGAATTTAGTTGATGCATGTTTAGCTTTTGTTTTTGTATTTTTATATAACAAACGGAAACACTTTAATAGTTTTCTACACTAATGATTAACATGGAAAATTTTAGATAGGGTTTGCTGAAAGATTTGTGTCACTATCCACCTATAAAACTATGTGTCCATAGAAAAGTCGAGTATAAATAGGTATTTGACCGATTTCGATATATCTATATGTCGTCTGTCAGCGTTTATATTGTTCGTCAAAAAATCATATAATATTTGGTTCCCTTAAAGATATAATAGGCTAAAAAAAATCTTTAAAAAATCATCTTATCACAAAGTTATGGCCGATTTTCAGAAATTTAGCTGAACCGATTTTGACAATTTATGCATAAGTACCTACTTGAAATACTCGTTCAATTCTAGATCAAATAGACAGCACAGTTGTCTCTCCCGGGCTTCGAGAATTTATTCTGAATGAAAATTCGTACCAAAAACGGCCGCCTTGTTATGGCTGCGGGTGCCATGTCAATTATTAGTTTCCAAAGTTAGATGTCTAATAACATTTCAAAACTTCAGTAAACTAAATTTATTTAGAGCAGAAGTGTCATACTCATACATCTGGCTACCATCGGAAACGATGATGCCACTATTGATTGATTGATTGATGGGAAAATATTTGTTTGTGGGAGACAAGGCCATTTGAAAATCTTTTTTAAAAAACAGAACCAAGCAAGTACAAAGTTCTATTTAATTCTACATAGAGTCAAACATTCATTTTTTTCTATTATAAAAAATCCAGACATAGCTAACATCACGACTGTTTATTTGGCGAATCAAAATAAAAGTCTCGTGATGCCGAGGCATTTTGTGTGTGTGTTTTTGTAAAAAGAAATAGAAGCCATGAGAGCTTTAATTTGATCTGTCGCAAAACTGTACCTCGTATCTACTCGCAGGTGAAAAAAAATTGATCGAGCTTATTAAATAAATTAAATGGTTGTGCCGTGTACAAGGTCTTTTTTCTTTACATCAGATTCAGGACTAGAGATTATGATCCCGAACCTTCTTGACAATACCGAAATTTCGGGACTGGAACGATCACAATCCCGGGATCTCGGGACTGGTCCCGAGTCAAGTAGAACCTTTCAAAAATCAACTAGAACCTATCAAAAATCAAGTAGTTATAGTTACTATAATAAGTAGATAAAATAAAAATGAAAAATCAAGTTTTTAACTTGAGAGATGGAGTCTTTTTGTGGAACCGCCAAGAGTTTTCAAAATAGCATCACATCTTTTACACTTTGCATTTTTACCGTCTTTAGACAGTAAAAAATGATTTCAACCGTCCATTTTAAAGTCAAATCAAACACAAGTTGCTACGTTCAAAAAAGATGTTAGAATATATTAGAACATTATAAATTAAGTTTTTGAACAGAAACAAGTGAAATGCCGACGGCTCCTTCGTTTTTACCTCTGTATGTGTGCAGAACGGTGAATTATAAATAAAATATGCATAGTCCAAGTATTTCTGTTTTTACTAGTAGTTTAAGTGCAGTCCTCACTCACCAGCATTTGGTCCTCAATAAGGCCAAAAACTCATCTAATTATTAAAATATAATGTATAAACAGAAATACTAGTTTTCATCAAAATCAGATAAGGTGTCCGAGAGTTATCGTGGTATAAAAAGAAAAACAGACCAACAAACCAAAGTTAAATGGTGATTTTTAATTAGAACTTTAACCTGAATTCCAATTGAATTTTATACTTTTTTAAAATAAATCCTTAATGAAATACACCAGTTCCCGATCAATGAACTTAAGCAACGTCAATCCGTTAGATCCCTCGTTATGCTCGCTTTTCCCGGTACAACAGAGGCTTAGGCGAGTAGCTGGTTTGTAAACTTCCAGCAAATGGAGGGAGAAACCCCCGTCTCGCTCTTATGACCAATAGATGCAAAGAGACGTCATAAGCAAAAAAAAAAAAAATAATAATAATAAAAAAAACCGCTTACGAGTGTTGAATACCATAGGATCCATATGAATGAGATATGTCTACTTCCTCTGTTTTTCACACACTGTATACGGTAGCATTGCACGCAACCCTGCAAATTACCCAACAAACGCCTCATCGTATAACAGAAGTTAGATCATAATATACTAACGAAACTTTTTATCTTTAAACATTAAATTTCTTAAGTAACGTCAACATGGAACACGATCGGGGGAGGAGTTGTGCGTGAACTCTAATTTGAGAAAGAATCGGGAAATCAACGAGCACGGACGCGGAAAGTAAAGTAAGTAAGGAGAAACAATAGCATACAGAAACAAAGTGGCTTAAAGGAACTCTCCTTATATAATTAAAAAAACTCCTTAAATTCCGAAGCATATCAGTTTATTTACAATACTTTGTATTTCCATTTGAACTAAAAGTTAAAGAAATGGAAATTTTATTGATACCCTAATAAGTAAAGTGAAGTGAAAGTTAACATCACTTAAAATATTTGCATTTTAAAGAGTAGAACTCCTTTAAATCAACTGATGCGGTATTTTAGAACAAATTTAAAAGCGATCCGACTTAAGGCAAAATGCAATTGTTTAATATTATAAGTATTTTTTCAGTGTACTGTGACAGAGATCCTGAGTTGTCAGCCTCTTCGTGTGTCTTTCATATTCATTATTCTTAGGCTGAAATAAGCTAGTACCTATATATCAACAAGAAAACCTAATACTCTAGTTCGATTATCCTTATAAAAATTAACGATTTTTTTTTAATTACCCACCCTGGCTGCGACTCTACTGTATCCTATATAAACCAGACCTATAAATCCTATTTTCCTATAGATCTCGGAACACCATCCTCTCCCTCTAACTTGACTTACTCTTGGGGATGCTAAATAGCCCCATATTCAGTATGTCTCAGAAGTCCTGCCCGGTGCCCATAATTTTGATTTCTATTTGTTTCTAGGGGTAGAAAAGACCCCATGGCCATTAAATGGTATCAGTATCTAGGGTCGACTCCCGGAAGTTTTTTTTTTTTTTTTTTTTTTTACACAAAGTGTCGATTTCTCGGGAAATTTAAATGGAATGGTACAAATATTTTTTTTGAAAAATAATAGTGCCAATAAAATAAAGAATATTCTCATTTTTATTTTTTCAAAACAATAATCAGGGGCCGAGCCAGAGGGGTTCAAATCCAAAACTTGTTACACCCTGTATAACGAAAACCAAATTTAATTTTGATCTAGAAATTCGTTAAGAGTGGCTCAAAAAAGAAATTTTATCCTGATAAGTGATAAAAATACCAACTTTTAAGTTTTATCAGTACCGTAGGTCGGGAAAACCAAATCTCGTATTTCTACCAGAGATTAAAATGACGTCTTTTAGAAAACGACCATTTTCGGTTAGAAGGTCTTAAGTAAGAATATGATTTAAGACTTAAAATGGGGAGTGCCCTCATTAAGGAACCATTTTAGTAAAAAAATAAATACTAACCCTCGCAACAGGGCCATATTAATGAGAAAACTTCAATAGAAAAACTACATATGATCACACTTAACTTTTAAAAAATATCATCTTTGATCTGAAGTTGAAATCGTTGTTGGTTTTTGAGATGAGTATTGAAAGATGTTGAGATCTTTATTAGCGATCTCCTTGATAATATATTTATTTAAGTGCAGTCAAATATAACATTGCAGTCGTTAGGAAATAATCTTGGACTTTGCCTGGAACACTATCGTGTGCTTGAATAATTCTATATTATCAATTTGTAAGGCAAATTGTTTGCGTTAAAATTAAAATAATAGAATAATTCTATATTTATACTTGACCGAATTTGTCTATTTCTGCCAATTTTAATTGCAATAATTGGGTACAAAAAAGGGGAAAAATTTATGACATTTTATTATCCAAGCAGATGCAGCTGGGGAAACGGAACTTACCCCTTCCTGTTTCGAAATTAAAAGATATGTGATTCGAAATTAAAACAAAAATTAATGACCGTATTCTAAGAATTTATCAAACTTAATTAATGAAGGAAATTATCGAACTAATAATTATGAGTTTAGTTTAATAATTAATTGAATTTTCAAATAGATTAACCTTCTGGAGCTAAAGCGAATAAGATATCTCTATATATATTAGAAATTTGTGGGTGCCTATGTATCTATACCGAAGGCGTAATTTCTTCCAATCCATATACCTATGACTTGCTAACTTTCCATGAGGAAAAGTAAATCATACTTGAGATTGTAAGAAGTTACTTGAGGGTGACATCCTCACGGGCCGAGTCCACCTGAGCTGATGGTGTAAAGATGGTGTAAAAATCATTATGTTTATAACTCTTATGTTACTGACATACTTATATTGTAGTGATTGATATGGTTCTGGGGGCCCATGTCAATTATCAGCCTCCAGGAACGGATTTATGATGACAATTAAAACATAAGCAGTATACTATAACTTATCTAGAGCTGCTGTCTCATACATCTGGCTACCATCGGATACGATGATGCCACTATTGAATGAATGAATGTATCTATGTGGTAGGGGTTGTCTGATACAATACCAGATCGCAAAGAGTAGCAGAATTCCCCCCACTATTGAATNCCCCCAAAAAAAAAAATCATGGTCCACGACCTCAAATTATCAGAACTGAAATATGACAAGCCATTTTAGAGTTACTGCAAAATTTCTATTTTCTTCTCCAAAATCGAACAGTCACGGTCCGATATCTTAAAGTTTGTGTCGACAACATATCAACTCAAAGCGAGAAAGTTTTAGGTTGCTGTTTAGTCTTTATTTTAGGACATTTTCTGCAAAGGTAGGGCCTGCCATCCAGAGTTACGAGTTCGAAACCGGAAACGGGTAAAATAAAATTTAGAAAATACCAAAAAGTCAGAATGACCGCGCTTCTAAGGCGCCTGGCGAAACTTTAAATCTTGTTTTTTAAAGGTTGCAACTTTAAGATATCGGACCGTGACTGTTCGATTTTGGAGAAGAAATTAGAAATTTTGCCGTAACTCTAAGACTACCTACTGTAAATTTTTTATTTGCCTAACTTAATGGGCATGCAAACATATAATCAATACTGTACAATCATAAGTTACAGAATGTTGCCAGTAGATAAAAGTTAGTAATTAGCGGTAACCTTTAGTTCCAAAACCAAACAAGGGTTGATATATAAATTTATTCGTTTTTTTTTTTAAAGAAGTTCGCCCCATGGAACAACCTAATGCATTTATTAGAACCCATACAACTTTCTTTCTGATTTTTTAATTAGTTCTCAAAAGATATTTCAATTAAGTTTGATATAGCTGAGTGTTTCTTTAAATTTGTACTCATTAATTTTTCCTCGTCACGATGGCTCCTCTCCCCGAAAATGTTTATCGATCGTTATTGACGCGGGGGAAGTAAAATAAATGGAAGGAACAATTATTTGACGCAGAACGAAACATTATTTTCTCTCAAGAATCTTTGGAGTTGATCCCGAAAAAAACGTTTGTTCTCTAAATTTTACATTTAAAGGTACCGTTTTAGTTCGTGGACGTGAGGGCCTACGCACTAAAAATACTTAACGTTGCACTCAATTTTTGATATGAATCGGAAAATGCAAAATCATCATCAGTCCATTTGGGTAAAATTTTTGGAAATAGAAAAATTTATCCCATTTATTTTCGGGCTAATGGAGAATAACATATTTGACAGGATGATGCTTCAGAAAATCTTATATTGTTTTTGACTAAATTATTAGTGTCACTATGTGGAAGGTTGTTCAAAGTGTCACTATGTGCAAAGTTGTTTTATTATCTAATGCAAATGAAATAATAATAAAAAAAAAAAAATCTGTTATGAATATCACACGACTTTCCTTATCTATAAAAAAGAAGAAGAAATTTTTGAATTGGGCTGAAATTTTCGATGTCGAGTTTTCAATGCCAAAACACGTTTTGAATTCCCCAGAGCGGAAACACAATTATATATTACACTTCTTGGTATATTTCACTTCAAACTGAGTTGTATTTTTCAATTTCTTATATGAAATTGATATGAATTGGCACCAAATTTCAAGTTCTAGCTCTTTCCATTCTAGTTTTAGGCGGAACTGCCAAAAAGCGGCCTTCAACCGCTAATTAGCGGCCAACACTTTATTACACTTGAACTTAAGTTTTATAGGTATTTCAATTTCTTGTATTCAATTTCTTGTATGTAGGCACAAAGTTTAAAGTTCTAACTATTCGTAATACCGTTCTCGTTTTAAGCAGGATATCCGCTAAAAAGTGGCTTAAACCGCCAACGGTGTATTCGATTTCCACCAAAAGCTAATTTCGCCGTTCATGGGATAAAACTGACATACATACCAAATTTCAAGTCTCTAGTACTTGCCGTTCTTGAGATATCTTGTTCACAGACAGACGGACAGACAAACACACACACACGGGACAATGGCTGAAACTCGAGATTTGGTCTCTAGGGACCCCAAAACGTGTTTTGGCATTGAAAAATCGACATCGAAAATTTCATCCCATTACAATACTTTCCTTTTTATAGGATAAGGAAAGTAAAAATAAAACACGAATGATTGAATTTACGTGGTTCTTCTGGAGATTTACAATATTTCAATTATTTTGACCGTTGGAGTAGAGTTTAGAGTGTAGATCCACAGACCAAAAGAATATCCTGATGGGAGTTAATCAACACGGCGAAATTGTCACTTACGGATTATTATTCGATTTTTGAACTTTACTCGCATGCACGTATCTTGAAAGTGGTAAATTACAAAGGTTCGCTTATGAAAATAATAAAACCAAAACTGTATGATCAATGTTTGTACACCATACTTAAATGCCACCAGAATCTCAGGGCCTTTTACAAAGCAGCACCCACACGTACATTGAAATGATACTAAATGGAGCAATTCTAAGTAAAAGTCTTGTCACACATGCAATAAAATTGACAAAAGATGTAAAATAATAATGAGTGCATCTCTTTAATGAGTTTTGGGGAAACTTTTGGTCAGTTTTAAAGTCAAAGGTAATGGAAATTGTAATAAAATTTTACTTTGGTTGGGAATATTTTCATATAAATAGGTTCTATCAGACATACAGGATGACATAATATATTCTGTGTGTTGCAGTTTTCTTATGGGTAAGGGAATTTAAAAAGAATATACATTCGGGGTATCAACCCTATGTCGATTGTAGAATGCACCTAAGAAGGGTTGGTTAAAAAGGTCTAGAGAAATTTAGTTTTACGTCTAGCATCCCTATAAACCTAGGTTTCTTTTATAGCCCATAACTCTATAGCGAACAAATTAAAGAGAAGATTTTATGTTATTTTCGAATATAACACCATGAAGCGGACAAGAACATATATATGTTTGTACTCAAATATCATTTAACGAAAGTATATCAATGCTGAAACCACACTCCAACACAAAAGTTCGCCATTTTCTCGAGCCAATTTAGATCACGTGATTTAAAATTTCAAAACAACGCTTAATTTAAAAACAGTTATTTTCAAATGAAACACGATGAGAAGTTTCTTAAATATTTATATTCAAAATAAATAACAACAACACTGATACAAGAAAATGGCAGAGGTTCTAAATCAGTTTCATCCATGAAAATATAGAATCTCTCTCTCTCTCTCACTCTCTTTACTCTCTTATTTCCGTGTTCCGTGAAACTTTCGCACAGCCTACACTTTGACCCATATTATTTTAGGCTGGAAGAGATTCTCCTTTGTCCGTAATTTTATTTTCTATTTTCTTATTTATTTTGATCTTCCAATGACTTGTTTTGGATTGTGATTTCCTCGGTGGAAATCCTAAGCAAAGGAACAGCGTTAAATCGAAAACACAATTTGCAAAGAGATGGTTTCAATAATTTCAATAAAAAAGTGTGGCCTTCAGTTCAGATTGTCGCTAAGCATGTCTGCAGTTGTGTTCTAAAACAAATGTCTCAACTAATCAAATTATTTTTTATCGTTGATCCAACAAAATGATCATTGAACTTCTGAATAATGTCATCTAATTTTAAAGACTTTTGAGTTCTAGTTTGGAGTTCAAATGAAACGAATTAAAGATGTACAGACAGTCCTCACTAATCAAGTGAAGGAAAAAGGCTACATTTTTGCATCCCACCTTCTCACCTTCATCCTGATCATAACAATTTGCAGTGAGAAATATCTTGAATCTTTCCCCATGAATGAGGAGAGTAGGCAGAGTCCTCACTTCTGACACCATGTGAGTTTTGTTTTAATCAGAAAGACAGTTTATTATTGTTGAACAATTTCATTTTAGATAGGTATTTTATATTATAATAAAATTTTGTTAGAGAAAAATCAATTGAAGAACTGAAAATGAAAAGTGATAGTTCACTAAAATCAAATGAGAAAAGGCCCACTATTATAAAATAGTATTGGTTCCTCAACAATTTTGAGACAAAAATTTTGGAATGATACAACAGTGTGGCACTTTGTTTGATGCATAAACTGGGAAATAGTTTTCATCCTCAACAAAAATTTCCAAACAAACTGAGTTAAGATCTTGAATAGAGAGGGTAAAAAAGAAAAGAAAAAACAAAGATTGCAATTTTTTCCACAATAATTATAAAGAAGGTGGAATTTAGAAAACATCAAAAGACTCGAAAATGAGTTGGTGAAATTCCTCTTAAAAAATGGTGGGTGGAAATATGTTTCAATGTTTAGTTTACAAGAAGTGGAAATAGATATCTACCGCAAGAAATAAAATAAAAACTGTACTTTAAAAATAACTTTTGAGTAGAAAAAGTATAAAGTTTAATATTTGATTTGTTTCAAAACTCCGGGCAAGCTTATTTTATACAGGGTTTGCACTTTCTAGTTGACCCATAGGATTTTACATGTAAATTTCGACTTACGGCTGGCATATCCTCCCAGTATGTCAGAAAGGAGAAGGAGAAAAGATAGTGAGTGGGTTTTGGTGTATTACTAGGTATGTACATTGTACAATTTCAAAAAAGTAGGTTTCTGCGTAAATTTTTTTCCAAATTATCAAAAGTATTAACCATTATTCTACGAAGGAACCTAAGTCCAGATTTTCGTGATTACGGTTTTATCGGAATCCTGGTAAAAAAAAATTACACTATTTTTTTTCTTATGCCAGCCATAAGTCGAAATGTTCCTATAAAATCCTATGGGACAACTAGAAAGTGCAAACCCTGTATATACCCATTTATTCTGCTACGTTTGTTTCAATTTGTATATTATTCAACCAATCGTTCAATGCTGACAAAACTTTAAATTGTCCTTCTCGGAAATTTTGTAGGGAAAAAAAGTTACTATTATTTTACCCCCAAAGCAAAATTGTTTTTTGATTCATATTTTGTTTGGTTGCTTCAGAAATATTGTGCATCGTAGCATCTCCTTTGTAGTAGTTTCAAAACAAAGAGGAATGTACAAGCATTAAACTTTTTCTATCTAGTGTTATACCCAGCGTAAAATTGAGGGGGGGGGTAAGAAAGTGGAAAAATCATTTTCTTAACCACCGCCCTCAACTGAAGACTTGTATCCGCCCCAGATTGTACCCGTTGAAAAAATCATGGGTATTAAAATTAGTAGTGTTAGTACAAAGTACAAAACATAATTATAACCTTCCTGTAACTCAGTAGAGGGTTGGTTAACTGAGTAAGTTTTACATCCAAAGAAAAGGTTTAAACGTAGTAAGTACGTTTTCCTTAGATGGGTGCAAGCCCTAGGAGAAGGCTTAATCACAAGAAAAGATGAAGAACTTCAATTTAGAATTATTATATTATTATTGGAGTATTTATATTTAGGTTGTAAAAAGATATTATAAGTTCGACTAAGTGAAAAAAGGTAATAAGGATGGGACTTACCAGGAGATTCTCTGTCTTTCTATCCTAGACTCACACTAAAGTTCCATCGATCATCCTCTCTTAATATACCATCATTGTTTATGACCGAATTCTGATAATCTGATGTACCTAACTAAATCATCGTTCTCAGGCGGCTCGTCGGATTATAATCCCGTTGTGACAAAGGTCGGTTACGTATTAAAGAAAATATGAGTAATAACACTCCTTAAAGAAGCATCCACACTTCACAGTGAAAGCGCTCTCTCACAGTGATTTTAATAACACCCGTCAGTTTATTCACTATGAAGATAATGGTACGGCATCGGAGAGCACTGTCACTGAAACTTTCACTGTATAGTGTGAATGATCCTTTATAGGTTCAGCGTGAACAACCAAATAAAGTTTTCATTGCCACTATTTTATAACAGGTAGGTAATTGGCATCCCTAAAGACGAAAGACAGACATCGTGACAATTACCTACTATTTGTTCCATACAGTCTATACGATTCTGTATGGCACAAATAATGAATCTGTAGTTATTGAGGAGATTACGTCAAAAACGGAGGTTCTATTGAGGGGCGGATACAGGTCTTCAGATGAGGGGGGTAGGGAGATCAAGCGCTGAGCTCAAATCTGATGTGATATTTAGTACTTATTAAAAATGAGTTTTTTTAAGAAATAAGTCTATACAAAAGATGATCAATGAAAATAGCTCGACTATTAACTAACAGGCTTCCAATTAGCCATATTCATTATTGAAATGAATCTGATTCTATTGCACTCATGATATTACCAATAGTAGTAATTTAAGTTACCACTTTTAAACCATAAGTGAGAATTCTAAGTTTGACACTGTCGTGGTATCCATATAGGTACTGTTAGAGGAAAATCTTTCTATTGCACTTATGATATTACCAATAGTAGTAATTTAAATTTCCACTTTTAAACCATGAGTGTGAATTGTAAGTTTGACACTGTCGTGGTAACCATATACGTACTGTTAGAGGAAAATCTTTCTATTGCACTCATGATATTACCAATAGTAGTAATTTAAGTTTCCACTTTTAAACCATGAGTGTGAATTGTAAGTTTGACACTATCGTGGTAACCATATACGTACTGTTAGAGGAAAATCTTTTTATGTAAAAACACTGAGAAACCTATCAGATCAAATTCACGATAGCGTCAGCATTATTTTAAGCCTTTGACATTCCCTTAGATCTTTTTCCCATTCAATTCCTACACGCCCACCTATCATTTTGGTGTTCTACACAAAGGAAACTTTTTTCTTATCTAAATTTTATGAAACAAAAGAAAAAAATTCAATGGGAAAAAATAAAATAAATGATAATATCTGATTGTAAGCCATGAACTCTGTCATTTCGTTGATTGAGAAACGCGGCAACTCGCTACCTGCCAAGTCAAATACAAATACCCACAGGGACGCCGAGAGAAAATACGGGCCCCTTTACTAATATGATTAAATTCTTTAGAGCCCCTCCAAAAGCCCGAGCCCAGGGAGACTACCCCGTCACCCCCTCG
Source organism: Pachypsylla venusta (assembly GCA_012654025.1). Classification (NCBI taxonomy): domain Eukaryota; kingdom Metazoa; phylum Arthropoda; class Insecta; order Hemiptera; family Aphalaridae; genus Pachypsylla; species Pachypsylla venusta. The sequence continues at coordinate 15,668,598 of CM022877.1, read as the reverse complement.
GTGGCCCTGAATGCCAAAGTGATACGAGTGTATGTCCCAGAAGTTCTAGCGGAGGGCATGTAACTTTTGAATGGAATTTTTGAAATCTGATTGATCCCAGGGGTAGAAAAGAGGTTATGGCCATTCGATTGGTGACAGTAAAATCTAGGTTCGATTTCCGGATATGGCATTTTTTTTAAGTTCTCAAGAATTTTAAATGGAATGGTACCAATTTTACCTTTTAATTTAAAAGTTGCAATGAAATAAGGACTAACTTTCATATACACTTTTTGAAAAAAAAAATCGGGGGCGGAGATAGAAAGGTCTGAATTTCTATTTTGCTACACCCTGTATAATGGTCCCGTTTTCGATTCCCATTTAAAGGTTACCCATCTACTGAAATCATCAAAAGTACACACTTTTATTTTTATCAGTGTCATGGACTGACAAAGTCAAATTTTATTTTTTCGAGTAGAAAGTCCGAAGTAAGGTTATGATTTAGTACAAACAGTGGAAAGTATCTTAAATCTGAAAACATTTTAGCACAAAATAACAAATATTATCCGTCTCATTCCTTTTACAGGGTTGCCGCAGGAATAAGAATGTTTCAATACAAATACTGAAGGATTAGAATAAAAGTTATTTTCTATGTAATTGTATTGAAAATTTCTCATTCCTCTGGCCCTAATGAGAAAGAAATAAGAAGGTTAATTTTTATTATTTTTTGTGCTAAAATCATTCCATATTTAGGTTTCCTTCTACCGTTTGTACTAAATCATAACCTTACTTCAGACATTCTACTCAAAAACGTCCGTTTTCTAAACGGCCTGAAAGCAAACTCCTGAAAAAAAATGAAATTTGACTTTGTCAGTCTCTGAGACTGATAAAAATGAAAATGCGTACTTTTAATGATTTCAGTATATAGGTAAGTAAGCGTTTTAACAACACAATAATTGTACTTTTACATCGAAGCTCGAGATCGGGATCGTTATACGGGGTGTAACAAAATAAAAATTCAGACCCCTCTATCTCCGCCCCTGATTCTTTTTTTTCTTCAGAAAGTGTAAATTAAATTTAGGCCTTATTTTATACCAACTTTTAAATTAAAAAATAAAATTGGTACCATTCAATTTAAAATCCTTGAGAAACCGCGAATCTTTTGTTTAAAAATGCCATTTCCGAGGATCGAACTTGGATTTTACTGTCATGTACCAATCGAATGGCCATGGATTCTATCCCTAGAATCCCAAAAATTCCAAACCTTTCGAAAGTTACAGGTGTAAATCTGGTTTACAAATAAGAGGATACGTGTCCATGTGTTGAAGAAGTGAAGATCACTTCCTGCGTACGGTTTTTTTTTTCTTCATAGAAAAATAAATAATTTCCTTTGCGTTTGCAAGTTAGACTTCTTCTCAGGGGGAGGGGAAGGAGTATATCCCAATTAATTAGGTACGTCACTTAAACAAAAATATAGAATGAGATTATTTAACTATTTGTAAGAATGACGCATCAACAACTTTCAACAAAATAGTGGGTGTGTGACCCAATTGAAACATTGTACCTACCAACTGGAAAACCTTTCCAGTGAAAAGACATTAATTATTGTAATACACCTGTTTAGTAGATAGCACAATGCTCGAGTAATATAAAATTGAAACATTGTACCTACCAACTAGAAAACCTTTTCAGTGAAGAGACTTTATTTATTGTAATATACCTGTTTAGTAGATAGCACAATGCTCGAGTAATATAAAATTGTACCTACCAACTAGAAAACCTTTTCAGTGAAGAGACTTTATTTATTGTAATATACCTAGCTGTTTAGTAGATAGCACAATGCTCGAGTAATATAAAATTGAAACATTGTACCTACCATCCTACCAACTGGAAAACCTTTTCAGGGAAGAGACTTTATTTATTGTAATAGACCTGTTTAGTAGATAGCACAATGCTCAAATAATATAAAATTGAAACATTGTACCTACCATCCGACCAACTGGAAATCTCTTACCGCTTTCTAAATTTTATTTTACCCGCTCCCGGATTCGAAGTTTCCTCTGAAGGTAATTATTAGCTTAGAGAAAATTGATGAATTATAAACACTGGAATGGCTAGTCATAATTTGGCAAACTATGTTCTATATTAAGGATTAAGAGACACTTAAAAATTTCCCGCCTTAATTTGATTTGAAACGATTCATTACACAAAAACTTTCCTCATGAATTACTATGCCCATTGGTGAAAACCGCATGAAATTCCCTTCGTTAGGTTTATAGTTTATCGCGAGAAGACAGACGCGGTGGAGGATTTTGTTTCATACAGAGTGTTTGAAAAGTCCCGGGACGGATATTTTTATTTTTAACAGCTAAAGATAGAGACACTTTTTATACCCAAGTTCATTTTTGGTCGATGTTAACATTTCGTGTGTTGCCTAAATTATTTTTTTTCCTCCTTGGGTATGAAAAGTGTAAAAAATGAAAAAAACAATGGTACTACGAGATTCAGCATTAAAAACTTGACTCATCTGATGTATTAAACTCTTGGTTTTATCACTTTTATTCCGAAGATAAATCGATGATTTGGGCGGGTTTGATCAAAGTATCGAGTGAGGAGTCGATTGTGTGTAGAATTTGACGTAATATTTGAATATCAAATAAAAAAAATAGGAGTTTCTATTTAAAAATCGAAAGTTGGTGTCTGTGTACCCACTTTTAAGACACCCTATAGAAATTTTAATTACGCCAAAAATAGATTAATGTGTGTTAGAACTACATATAAAATTTCAAGACTCTATCTTTAGCTGTTAGAAATTAAAAAAATCATCCCGGGACTTCTCGAACACTCTAATATGTGGAGATGTACACAACAACTAGTAGGCTGCTTCCCCAGACGCCTTAAAGGCATTGCCTTTCTGTAAAATTTTAATAGAACTGTTAAAATGTTTAGCCAAATAGGGCCAAAAATTAATCGAATTATTCCATGAATGCCCATAACAAATTTCCACAATCAGAAAACGCGTTCGAGAGTTGTTGTGGAACAAACAGACATACAAATAGACTATAATAGGTATATTAGATAGATTTTATAGATGGAAGCATTGCTTCAAAATATTCTGAGTAACTACAACTAATTAAACTTTTTTTTAGAAAAAAAAACTTTTTTTATCTTAAAAGCTCTCATTTCGATGTTGTTTTATTTTAGTACGTGGGTGATCCTTGGGTGGGATTTTTGTTATTAAAAATGTTGCTTTCCCGCTTTTTTATATTAACTTCATTGTTTTCTCATTTTGAACAGTTGGTGGTCGAAGTTTCATCCGCCGGTGATGCATTCTTTTTTCTTGAAATTTTCTGTCTACTTTAAATTATTATTTTTATTAACTTTACAGTTTCATAAATTCGTCAAAAGGAAGGAGAGAGAGAGCAACATTGTTTGTCTCCACGTGGTGTATCCTGTGGATAGAAATTGTAAGCTCAAGTCAGATAATCTAACATCATCATAAAATCCTTATGCAAAATTAAATATCTTTTGTCTGAGGCAGAAATTTATGTACGTTAAAATAAAGTCTGTAGATATCCCAACAGGATTTTGAGGACGGATGGACGGACATGCATTTTTTCTAGACTCGTTTTTTGGAATTCATAATTTAGACGAAAGCAAAATATCTAAGAAATCAAAATTTCTAGCGATTGTCCGTCGTCAAAATCTTTGTTTGACATAAATCCTGTACAGCATCTCATTTTGATGAAATTTTGGGTCCAGACGGACGTCTATATCTATATTATTATATTTCCATATAAATTTTTGACATAACTACTATTGTTAAAATCTAATTCAAAATAGCAGCGGAGGCAAACTGTATTTTTCCCGTTGATTTCAAAATATTCGAGTATCTTGTCGTAGGTAATTACCCTTAGGTCACATAGGGTTTAACTCTTACCTGCATTGGGGTGGTTTCAGAAAATCATCAACTCACGGTAATTGCTCGTAGGTCACATGAGGATTCACTCTTGCCTGCATTGTAGTGGTTTCAGAAAATCATCAACTCGCGGTAATTGCTCGTAGGTCACATGAGGATTAACTCTTACCTGCATTGAAGTGGTTTCAGAAAATCATCAACTCGCGGTAATTGCTCGTAGGTCACATGGGGATTAACTTGAGTGTCAGCGGAAATTTTTTCTCTTACAGCATTCATCCATTCGTTAACTTCATCCTCTATAGCTTTGGTAGCACGTTTTTTGTCCTTCTCCATATGGAAATCACAGGGGGACATTGAAAGTGAAACGTTCTTATTCGTATTCAGTAACATTTTTTAAAGAAATTCATGATTGATTTCCATTAAGAAGGTTTAACTTATATTGCATCGCCGGCGAGGTAATTTAAACTATTTTATGTTTTATATACCAGAAGGGTTAAGAACGGAAAACTAATAATTCTGAGCATTTAAACTATTTTATGTTTTATATAGCAGAAGGGTTAAGAACGGAAAACTAATGATTCTGAGCATAATACCATTTTTTTTTCAGTTTCTAATAGGAAAAAGTTTAAAAAATCAGTAACCAAAAAAAAGGCCTTGGTAGTTAAATATCAAAAAATTTTTTGCTTAATCAAATAATCGAAAAAAGAAAAATCAATTTCGTAAAAATCGGTGTTTTACAAAAAAAAAAAAAAAAAAAACTTTCTTTATCCTATATATAAAAAGGAAAGTAATATAATGGGCTGAAATTTTCGATGTCGAGTTTTCAATGCCAAAACACGATCTCAAGTTTCAGCCCTTGGTCCGTGTGTGTGTGTCGGTCTGTGTGTCTGTCTGTGAACAAGATATCTCAAGAACGGCAAGTGCTAAAGACTTGAAATTTGGTATGTATGTCAATTTTATACCATGAACGGCAAAATAAGCTTTCGGTGGAAATCGAATACAACTTTCGTGGTTTTATGACGCTTTTTAGCGGTATTCGCATATCTTGCTTAAAATGAGAACGGTAATAGCTAGAACTTTAAACTTGGTGCCTATTCATATCAATTTCATACAGGAAATTGAAAAATACAACTTAGTTTGAAGTGTAGTATATCAAGAAGTGTAACATATAATTGTACTAGCAGGATACGCCCGCTTCGCTTGGCGCCTTAACAGACAGACAGAGTTACTTTCGCATTTATAATATTAGTATGGATTTCCGCTCTGGGGACTTCAAAACCTGTTTTGGCATTGAAAACTTGACATCGAAAATTTTAGCCCATTACAATATTTTCTTCTTCTTTTATAGATAAGGAAAGTCGTGTGATGTTCACTCCAGATTTTTGTTTGTTCCATAGTTAGTTATAATATTCTCTCTATGCCTTCCTCTACTTGTTACATACTACAAACATGTCACCACGGTTTGGAACTCATGTAAGACCGTTGGTACATGGTACATACACGATACACGCCTACATGGATGAATTGGACATTAGACTGCATGTAGGTAAGGTACCACAGGTGAATATTTCACATTTCTCTCTCCAAATCATGTTGTACCACCGGTACAACTTGGGATTTATGCTGACTTGATGAGCATCTCATTTTCATTTACTCGAGAAGAGAGAGAGAGAGAGAGAGAAAGGGATAGTCTCTATATCTCCAGTCTTTGCATTCGAGAATATCAAGATCGNATCGGTTGAGCAGTTTCGGAGGAGTAGGGTAACAAAAGTTTGCAGTTTGTAGGGAGTACAGGGCTACGCTTCGCTCCGCCCAATTAAATAAATTATGCACCTTTTTTTATCTTTTTTTTTTAAAAAAAAAAATATATAATGAAACACTGTTATCAAACGTGAACATTTTGTCTTATTATTTTCAATAATAAACCTTTGGCAGCGACCTCGTTAAAATACCCCTCCCCCCATACGATAGGACATTAAATTTTATCCTGATGTTTTCTGTCACAACCTATCACCTATTGTACTTGCACTTCACAATTTACTTTCCCCTATACCTACACCTTACTGTGTGTCTCAATAGTCCTGCGAATTTCATACCTCTAATTTTTTTCAAATATACCTAGAAAATGGCAAATTCGCTGGACATGTCAAAACTCACAAGTGTTATATTATAGATTCTTCATTTTCAAGTTGATATGCTTTCGGATTTAAGGAATGCACTTCTCCTGTTAAAAATAACAGAAGTGCATTGCATATTCTAAAAATGCTATACTGAAAAAATGCGGACCCAAAAGGAACACTCCTGACGCCTTCCATCAAAAATAATCCTTAAATCCGAAAGCATATTAACTTAAAAACAAACCCATTTGAATTAAAAGTTAGGGAATGTTAATATTAATTTAATATTGATACCCTGATAAGTATGTGAAGTGTCTATGCACCAGGGGTGGATGAAGGGTCTATAAAAAAAAAAAAAAGATATTGAAGTTATTGCTAAAAATACCTTGTAATGTAAAAGTATAATTCTCTGAATTATTATGTCACAATTTTTGTGGACATCATAGCATTACAAGATATTCTCAACGATCACTCCAATATCTAAGTTACACTTTAACAATTTTCTTATAATGCTACCATTTGTCCCTATTACCATAGCTACTCAATATACCATGTAGTGGTTTGATTATTACAAAAATTGTGATATAATAACAAAAATATCATAAATTCAGAGTTTTATGAAGACAAGACATACGAGTATTATAGAAGTTTATCAGAAATGCAAAGATTTCTCATTGGGAATCTTTATTATGAAAAGCAAAGTGGCAAAGTCCATCATAATGTTCATAAGATTTTCATTTTTCAAATGTAAAAACTTGAAATTTGGCACACTGTTTACTTTTAGTAATCTCTTTCTCTTCTGCCTGGCCTTGATCCTTATCAGATTGCACTGCACGGGTCGGCTCTCCTTGTTTTCAGATTGAATTTCCTCCTATTTTGTGTATCTTCTTCTGTAAGTCCTTTAGTTATCTCTTTCTCTTCTGCCTGGCCTTGATCCTTATCAGATTGCACTGCACGGGTCGGCTCTCCTTGTTTGCAGATTGTATTTCCTTCTATTTTGTGTATCCCCTTCTGTAAGTCCTTTAGTTATCTCTTTCTCTTCTGCCTGGCCTTGATCCTTATCAGATTGCACTGCACGGGTCGGCTCTCCTTGTTTGCAGATTGTATTTCCTTCTATTTTGTGTATCCCCTTCTGTAAGTCTCCTCTTTTCCAGCTTTCTCAATTGTTAATTGTTCCATGTGTTCTTTGGTAATCCTCTCTTTCTCAAACTGAGAGAAATGACTCAAATTGTGGGAAATTGTTTTGATACGACCGTACTATCTCATCTGCATTTCTTCGATTTTTTGTTCATTTGCTGTTACGCCTAACGCTTAATGTTATAAAAGTTTGTGTCACATAGCACACTAGTCATTTTAACCATCCTGTTTGGATTCGGTTTTGAACATCTGAGGCACAATTTTCTTTTTTAGATCACAGAATCAAAATATTTGAATTTTTCACATTTGGGTAACTTTTGTCCATCTAGCGAATGACGCCTTTAACGGCACAATTATACAGTCTAATTCTAAGCGATTTCAAAAAATGTACGGGAATGGACCAACAAAGAAATCCTTCAGGAAACATATAAAATCATCAGTATACTCGTATATATTAATTCTTATCCCAGCTATCGTTTCGCTGATATTTGTAAAGGAAAAGACAGACTAATTACTTTGACTAAAATACAGCCAAAGAAAGAGACGGAAACGAAGTCGCGGGCATCAGCTTGTTATTTTATGGTTCGCTCGTGACCCAAGATGGAGTTGATTTCCAATTCGTAATCCTTATATTTACAATAAGTCCACTGATACATGTTAAATTTGAAAGGCCAGAATGAGTTTTTGTTTTTCTCATTATTTATGCTATCGTCTTCTTCTCTCAGCTTTGCGAGTAATAATCAAGTTGATAGAAAAACAAAAGCGTGATGTTTCCTATCTTGGCAACGTGACTAGCATTCTCAATTTCATGCTTAAGTGAGGGCTATTATTTAAACAAACGGAGAGAAAATTGAACGGAAAATCGTCCAAAATTGTTAGTCCACCACATTCATAATTGTGGGTAGAATCAATATATTGGTAGCCAGATGACACATTGAATACACCAGTTCCTATCAGATCACTGTAGTTAAGCAACGTTCAGCGAGGTTTTAAGAAGTGGACCTTTTTATATTATAGAGACATTATGGCCAAAAAACTATATAATATACACCAGGTTTTATTAATGGCTTTAAAAAACCGACCCCTCCCTAAAGAATAAAAATTGATATTTTACATTGTTGTTTGTCCGCGGCCTCTGTACCCTCTACACCGCTCACCGTAAAGGTTTGCCACTTAGCCCGATTTTTATGTAATTTGGTATGTGGTTCCCATTTGAGGTCTAATTGTGCCCCGAAACGTTTCGTCACTCTCGGTCGGATATATTGGGTGTCATGGGCTAAATTTCAAAAGTACGGGATAACATATTTTTTTTTCTTTCAAATTTTAGATTCTTGCCCCCTGATGAGTCAGGGGCCTACATATTTTACATGTATTTTTCTTTCATAATAATACCCCACGATGAAGAGGGGGGCCCATTGGGGCCCACATATTTTTTCTCTCACATATTTTGCGTGTATATTTTTCTTTCATATTTTTGCCCCCTGATGAGCCAGAAGCTCACAAATTTTTTCTCATACATACTTTACATTTAATTTTCATAATAATACCCACGATGAACCGGGGGCCCACATGTTTTTTCTTGCACATATTCTATATGTATTGTTCTTTTATAATAATGCCCACGATGAACCGGTGGCCCACATGTTTTTTCTTGCACATATTCTATATGTATTGTTCTTTTATAATAATGCCCTACGATGATCCGGGGGCCAATGGGCCCCCGGCGCGGCGTTTGCCCGGTGGCCGGGCTAGCCCCTGCCTTTGTTCCTCAATAATCGAGTGTAAACATAAGATAAGTAAAGGTAAAGAGTATGCTTTGATAAAATAGATTTTTTTTTTAAAAAAATGTCGGGGGCACTACGCCCATGGCAAGGTGGACACAAACCCATACCCCCCCCCCCCCCCCNCCCCCCCCCCTCCCTGAAAAACAAAAATAGCAATATGAGAAACTTAGCGAAGCACGGGAAAAACAGCTAGTAAAATATAGATATTATATGTTATCATGACATGAAAATATAGAAAAATTTCTTTCGTTTTTCACGAATAGAATACAATTATACTTTAATCCTACGTATTAGAAAATTAGAAAAAAGTTACGGATGAATATCAACATTTTGTCATTGTCTTAGATGACGTTTAAAATATACAACCTACGTTTTGCCAAACAAATACAGGATGGCTCTTCGAACACCGTTACCGATTTTGTTTATACTCGTTATAGAAACATTTATTTTTTCTTCTTCTCTTTGTGTCGATGTCCAATGACGAACGTTAACAGTAATATTGTTGATGTCAAAATGTAAAAATGTGCAGTTCTACACTCCGCTCTGAACAGTTCTACACTCCACTCTGAACAGTTCTACACTCCGCTCTGAACAGTTCTACACTCCGCTCTGAACAGTTCTACACTCTGCTCTGAACAGTTCTACTCCGCTCTGAACAGTTCTACACTCCGTTCTGAACAGTTCTACACTCCGTTCTGAACAGTTCTACACTCCGCTCTGAACAGTTCTACACTCCGTTCTGGACAGTTCTACACTCCGCTTTGAACAGTTCTACACTCCGCTCTGAATAGTTCTACACTCTGCTCTGAACAGTTCTACACTCAGCTCTGGACAGTTCCACAATCAGCTCTGAACAGTTCTACGCTCGACTTCCCATAGCAATCTCTCACAGTCTCTTTTTTCCTCTTGATCTTTTTCCGTTATTTCCCCTTGATTATAATTTACAGCAAATATTTTTCTTCTTTTCCATGATGCGTCCGAAACATTTCTACACTCCGCTCTGAACAGTTCTACACTCGACTTCCCATAGCAATCTCTCATAGTCTCTTTTTTCCTCTTGATCTTTTTCCGTTATTTCTCCTTGAATTATAATTTACAGCAAATATTTTTCTTCTTTTCCATGATGCGTCCGAAATATTTTTATTTTCCCTTATTAGTACCTAAAGGTATCTACAAGTTCCTCATCTTCCCACACTCTGGCCATTAATTCTGGTATTCTTACTTTATCCTTCCATCTGATTTTTACCATTCTTCATTAAAACCACATTTCAAAGGATTATATTTTCTTGGGGACATACATATTCGTCACCTTTTGTCATATTCAGTTCACAGAAACCAAATATTCAAACATTTCAAACTCTTGCCAGCTTCCATGGCACTTTGAACATACCAGTTCCCATTAACCCTAGGATTGCCAAGCTCTATTCAATTACGTGCATTGCCAAGGGGAGTGTACAAAGTACTCGCAAATAAAATAAAGGATAAAATGATTTTTTTTTTATTACAATAAGTCGCTATTACTTTATTAAAAACTAAAATACAAGCTTTTTGCTAAAACGCGGGTACTTTGTTAAAGAGGTATATCTACAATTCTACAACGCGTTTAATATCTTATATTTCGCGAGCCGTCCCGTCAGCGCGTCACTATACGCGCTGTATATAGCGTATAATATGCGAGTATTCTCTGAATTTCCTGACGTGTATCGACCTTAATATTACCTCGCAATAAAATTATATCTTAGCCAAAATAAAATTGAAATATTTTCATTTTTTTCCAAAAATATATTACTTTCATTATTTATGATCAAAGTTATTTTTTCACTCAGGGGATTGACAAATTTCTATTTCTTTGGTCATAACTTTGTTATTTTAGAAAATAGTTAAATTGCTGAAAGCCAATCAATATATTAGGTATGTGTGATGGAGGTGAGTTTTTAGTTTAGATTTAATTTGAAAATGATCAGTGAAGCTATTTCATTTGCGCCGATCGCTAAAAATGGTTACATTTGAAATTACTTAGATTTCTTCTTCGGTTCAATTAAGCCTTTATGGATTTTTTTTTTATTTTTAAAGCTTGAAACCTGGGATGCTTTAAAATATTCCTTGGATCAAAAGGGTTTATTAAGCCTTTTCGATTATTTTTATTTTTGAAGTTTGAAACCCAGTGCTTGTTCGAGGATGTTTTTTGAATCAGGTACTAGAGCATTTTGTCACAAGTTTATTATTCAGAACATGTTGAGAGTAATATTTAGGTTACAAAACAAAAGTGTTGAACACTGCGCTAAATAGACCGTAAGAAAGGTCTAAATTATTCAAAACTGTTTTATCTTATAGGCAAGGGTGCCTTATCCCATAATTGCTACTAATGGTTACTGGGTTACCATTCTTATTTTTTGTTGTCTTATTCAGTCTTACGTGCGGCTTGTTCTGTTTCTGTTGGTATGTTCAGGTTCAATGCTTGTGCTATCATATGATCTTCTGGTCTTCTTTTTACATGCCCGTACCATCTGAGTTGTTTTTCTTCCATTTTATTTGATATGCTGGTGATTCTAATATATTTACTTTTTATTCTGTCTGTCTGTCTGTATTACTCTCGCTGCCATTCTCAACATTCTCGTTTCAGTTGTTTATATCTTCTTCATTTTCCAACAATCTGTTCCATAGAGCATTGCTGTGGCCTATTCCACGAAGCAACTTCTCACTTCGCACTTTTCAAAAAAAAAATGGAGTGAGGAATATTTGCGTTCCACGAAGCAACTTCTCACTTCGCACTAAATAAAAAAAATGGAGTGAGGAATATCTGCGTTCCACGAAGCTTTTCAAAATCTTCCGCATTACAATGCTTACGCTGGCCTAATGAGAAGTTGTTTACATTTTTTTCATCTCGATTTCATTCTCAAAATTTACTGAATTATCTAAGTACCGATTCTATTTTTCTTCTAATTTGATTTATTTTTAGAGTGTTCAGTTAAGTTGAGTTTAGTTCCAATATTCAAAATATTCTATATTAATTAATATTCAAAAGTTTAATATTAATATATTATTATACAAAAGTAAACTGAGGAGTGAAACAGTTCTTTGCAGAAAGAACTTTTTCACTCACATTTTACTCCTCACTTTAACACATTTTAGACACATTTTACTACTCACTTTGCAATCATAAAAGTTTCATGGAACAGAAAGTAAACAAATCAATGAAATTTACTTTGCATTACAACTTCACTTTTCACTCCAACTTTGCACTTTTCAAAAACGTTTATGGAACAGAAATTGAGAAGTTGGGAGTGCAAAATTGCTTTGTGGAATAGGCCACTGGTCTCACACATGTCTTATAGATTTTTCCTTTCAACTTTGTGACAGAAAACGGTTTTAGTTTTCTGTCACAAAGGACTCCGAATTTAAACCCACCAATCTGAATTTACATCCACGAATCTGTATTCTACTATTTAGATCAGCCTTACAGATACTCGTACCATATTTACTAATCAAATATCCGAGATATTCAAATCGTTCAAATTTTAGATAATCCCTCATTTTGAAGCCTTATTTTCAGCTCTGTGTACTAAGAAGATCTTTATCCTTAAAGCGTTAGTGTAGATATTCTGTCTTCTTTCTTCTTATTTTCAATCCGGTGTCTTCTAATATTTATCTCTATGTTTCCAGCGTATTTACTTTATTATCATCCGCGATCATTATTATATCATCTGTAAACAGTAGTATTTTTTGGAGGTTGTTTATCTCACAAAATACCTGGAATTATTATTCTAGCAAACACATGTAAATTTCAGAAATTTAAGTTCGATGAAAACTTTCTTTCAGATATTTTTTTTCAAAAACTCGGGTTCTTGAAAAAAAAAAAAAAAAAGGTTTTNAAAAAAAAAAAAAAAACAGGTTTTATGTAGTGCATGGCCCATTAAACCTATCTGGCGTTCTGAAGCTGTTGCAAAAACTCACCAATTACCCTGGAGCGTGTTCTTCCGTTGGAAACTTCCTCCCCTCCCCTATTTTACTAATAGGGGAGGGGGAACAATGAACAATGTTCCTCAAATTGGTATTATCTCCACAAATCCTAACCATATTGTATGTGCTATATGGCATTCTCTCGCTTCATTCTAGATTTTGTACACCTATCTTTTGAAGATTTAGAAAACGAGACCATACATTTCCCCTGTGAAGTAAGTCTATACTAAAGTTAAATTAATTTGTTTCAATAAATATCATGATAAATAAGGTCAGGGCTGTAGAGAAAATCCGGGCCCGGGGGGGGGGAATATATACGAGCCCCTATTACAACTTCAGCTGGAATCATTGTATGTTAACAACCTTACACCGGGCCCTTCCGGGCTCGGCTGGGGTTTTTTCCCCGCGCTCGTCAGGCCTAGATAAGGTACCTTCTATTTTGAATTATGATAAATTGATAATCATCTGATTGATGGAAAGAAGTACCTTCTTTCCATCAATCAAGTTACAATATTACTCTTCCGTACAATGAGATCCATATGAACCTGTTTGATCGAGGACGGTTCAAGTATTGCCAACTTCCGACGTGACTCTCAAGAGGTGAGAATGGGGTCAGTTTATCTCGAAATTAAAATGCAATGCATAGTTTTTTACGCTACGCAAACCTACAAGGTAACCATGAATTTACAATTCAAAATAAGATTTTTTTATAAATGTAAGTACATATTTTCATTGGTCGGCCCAAGATCTGTTAGAAAAATTTTATCACGTGCAATTAAAGGAAAGTTTTCAATGGTCAAATGAAAAATAAGTAATTTTCAGCAGAACATGTGTGAGGTCTGAAGTTCACAGAAATGAATATAATAGTACCCGGCAAGTAACTGTTTTTTTTTGCATACGTAGGTATTATATTTTGTCAAATATCATAAATATCATTCAGAGTTTTTCTTATTTCTCCAGAGGTTATTTTTGGAACCCCGCAATGCAAAATCTCAAATGAATACATGTGAAGAAAGTGAGAACCTGGAAAGCGATACATACGTGGTGACCAACTTGGTAAGTGGACAGAGATTCTTTAGGGTAGGTAAAATATACGAATATTTTCTGTCTTACAATTCAGAGTATAGGAACAGTTTTCGCGATGCGCGAATACAACGGATTTCTTAGACTTAGACCAAGTAATTTCATTCAGTATTGTACTGAAAAAATAAAGTACCAATTCAATGCATCCAACATGGAGATTTCATGCCATTTTTAAATAGTTTTCTTCTTTTTTATTGCTCCAGTCGCTCTTCTGCTTTGCAGACTTCAAATTGGTCCTCGTGACGCTGATCCTGTTGGTAGCCATATGCCACGAGCTGCTTGCTCAGTCATATAGACATTATTGACTTTAGCTGCATATTTGTCATCGTCTGACATCTCATTGTTAATGAACAATCGTTTCTTCGGCTTTGTCTCATCTTTATTGGATTCACCTAAAAGAGTATTTTAATTTTTTTTTATCACCACTTTTCTTACTCATTATTTTTTTATTATTTACTCATAAAATGCTGCCAACGCAACGAACTTCAATTTGAATAAAAAGTTTCGTGTCGCCTCCCGCCCTATTCATGTAATTGGTATTCGTGAAAACCGTCAAATGTACACGATTAAAAGATTAAATTCGAGAGTTGGAATTCAAATTGCGAAGCCTATATAGTAATCATTTATTGATTGCATGGTCTAAAATTTAATCCTCGGAATTAGTCATTAGCACTATTTTTAGATTTTAACATGAATCTGATTCAATCCTCAGCGTGTGTGTTTGAGAGAAACAACCCTTAAAAAACACCAAATGCAATATTTCTGTACGAGGGGCAAAAGAATATTGCCCTCGTAATCTGGATCTAAAGATATTAGTTCCACCAGTTTGATAGTGTACTTACTTGCCGCTCCAGATGCTTCCTTCTCATCATCCATAAGCTCACGGAGTGATCTCCTTCCTTGCCGTTCCCGTTTAACATGTTTATAACGATCTGAAATGTTCAACAGGTGTTAAATATCTGCCTTATTATGGTTTTGTTTGACATAGCGTACCAAGTGTTAAATCCTATTTGTGTAAAATTTTGAAGTGTGAGAAGTGGTGATATTTATTTTTATCATGCAAAAAATACATTGTTTAAATCGACTGTTACTCTTTCCTCCACCCATCCCTTTTACCGTAACCATCAATTTTCCAGACACTTGGGCAAGGTCTGGTGATAGCTCGACCATGAAAGTTGTTTGGACTAGGTTTTTATATTGCTTAAAGTTTATTTAACATCTACTGGTCATTCGAGACGGGGTTTTTATCCTTCATTCGCTGGAAACTTACAAACCAGCTACCCACATGAGTCAATGGGTTGGGCCAGAAAAAGCTAGCATTACGAGAGCGCAAACCTCCGTTGTCACCCACTTAATAAAACCTTTGTGTCCGTTGCCTAACTTCAGTGATCTAACGGGAACATGCCATAGACGCTGGCTCGGTTTTTTGGACTACCTACATATAATTTTACGAATATTGACATTTTTTACTATCTTCGAATATTTATATTGTTATATTCAAATTAACTAGCGAATCAAGATGATCAGGTGTTCACGTTAATGTTGTAGTCATTTATAGAAAAAAATATCATAATCAAATTTTAAAAAATCATTCTCAAAAAACAAAATATTGTGCCCCCAAAATTTTCAAAAACGAAATATCCTTAATACCAGCCATAACATATCAAAATTTTTCTTTTCTACAACAAATCGCTCAAAAGATAAAAATCATTTAAAAAAAAAAAAAATATTGGGCCTCCTCGGGGACCCAAGACCCTCAAATTTTTCAAAATCGAAAATTACTTAACACCAGCCATAACATATCAAAATTTCACGCTTCTACAACAAAAAACTAAAATGCTAAAAATCACATTGTGGCCCCGGGCTTACAATTTAATAATCTGCACATCAAAATATGTTCAAAATAACTAATAACGATTTAGGATAGGATGCTCATGCTGTCATTTTTATTTTCAACCATATTTAACAACCTGAAGGACCGACTTATCATAAAAATTAAATATGATACAGAATCGATCAGCAAATACCATTCTCGATGGATATAAAAACTGTCATTTTATTAAAGATATTTTGGATATTTTTTAATGTTGTTAATAACATGGGTTATGAGGACACTACATTGAGTTTTTGGAAATCGTTTTTAATATTAGTAGGTTTTTCAACATCTACACCGACGTCCTCAGAGCTTCATACTATGCTACCCCCACCGCTTCCACCACCATCTCTTTCCGTGATGGACACATAAAGAAAATAAATATTAATATAGAAAATATTTTTATTTGAGAAGGTAATAAAATAGAGTAAATTAAATTCGTGTAATATACCCACACCCACAATAAATTATGAGGGTTCACAGAGGTAGTACGGGAATCCTATTACTAGGATACGATGACTATAATTTTGTTCATCCTACACAGATCTCTATCGCAGGAAAAGTAGGAGGTAAATAATTGAAGATTTCGTCGATTATGTATTAATGTGTCCCTTATCTATTTTAATGTCATGCCCTCAAATATACCCCCTCCTCAAATGACTCACCTTCACTCATACAAGTTAGGAATAAACAAAACAATAGAATGGATACAAACATCCATCTGAACAAATTGGCCATTGTTTTCAAGTAACAACGTAATGATCAATCAAGTAGCAACTGGAACAACACAATCAACAAAATCCAAACAGATTTTCAGTTATTTTTATAGGTACTTGAAATATAATTGCTTAAGTACAGGGTGCGGCAATTAATTCTCCCACTTTTCAAAAAATCGTGGGAGGGGGAGTGATAGTAGGAGGAGCGAGGGGTTTGTGATATTCAACACGATATGACATCTAGTTTTTAGTTGTCGCAATGGTTTGGTCGAGCGTGCATCGTCTGCATAGCCACTCAAAGGGCGTTCCACACAAGGTAAGGTTTGCACTCCACGGTTCCAGTTCCTCATCGAAAAACAATTTTGTGTTGAGTTCACAACTTTAGGACCACTTCAACAGCTTTAGGCTGTATGGGGCTACCCCATACAGCCAATCGTTCTCGAGAGATTCCGCAGGACATGTTCCACGGTCGCCGGATTTGAGTCCCTGTGACTTCTTCCTGTGGGGTCACCTCAAGGCTGAGGTCTTCAAACATCGCCCTGGAACCCTTGAAGAGTTAAAGGAGGCAATCGTGGAAGAAATCATCCAAATTGATGCAGATATGCTGACGAGAGTCATGGAAAACTTCCTTGAAAAACTCCAAAATTGCATCACTCGCCAACGCCGTAATTTGGACGACATTATTTACAAAAAAAAAAAACTAGAATATCTCAAGCTTACAGAATACAAAATAATTTTTCAAATATCTCATGTCGTTTTTAATTACTAGCTCTTTCAAATCTGGAAATACTAATTGCCGCACCCTGTGGAAATACTAATTGCCACACCCTGTATATACTTCTAATCAGATTCTAGGATTGCCTGGTCTGAGAGTCAGATGGAGCCATCAATTCGGCAGCCCAAATGCACCCGAGTTTTTATTGACATACCTATATGTTGTTAATGGTTAGTCCGATATGTGCCCCAAATGTGGGGGGTAAGTTTACCTTTGTAATATAATTTAATGAAAATTATATGAATTCATTATAAGGCTAGGCTGAATCTGTCATTAGCAAGATATACCTAGGTTTGTGAAGAAATGCACTTTTGTGCAAAATGAAATTGATACAGGACCATCCAAACACCTACTCTAATTATGCCAGAATTTCATCAAAATTTTGTCGAACACAAAATATTGACTACAAACAGACACGGAACCATTTTCTTAGATATCTGGAAATATTGACTACAAACAGACACGGAACCATTTTCCTAGATATCTGGAAATATTGATATACATACAAATTGGCACTTATCGCCTCTTGAGATATCTTGTTCACAGACAGACACACACACATAAACCCACACGGCAGAAATGCTGAAACTCGAGATTTGTACTTGGGGACACCAAAACTTGTGTTTGGCATTAAATACTCGATATCAAAAATTTCAGACCATTGCAATAGTTTCCTTCTGATAGGAAGAGGAAATTAATAAGCTTACCTGTCTATACTATTTGAAAAGACAATATTATTGTTTAGTACCAAAGCTTGACTGCTCTCTGTTCTGCAATGCAAAATATATGTTTCATCTATAGTATACAGATGAAACATATTTTCTGCTTAGTTAATTAGCCTTACCTATCTAGTGGGTGTCTAAAACAAAAAAGTTTCGAATTTCGGAAAACGCCAGAATACTGGATTTTTTTCTAAACGGAAACTTTTTCTTATGGTTTTCAAATTTTGACACTTTTAGGGAAATACTTAGGGGGTCAACTTTCAAAACTTATTTGAAACCAGCCCATTTGTAAAATTGTTTTAGAACGTTTACAAGAAAATAAAGGTACTTTTAATTTATTTGAGATCTTACACAAAACAGAACCGGAGCGGAGATATTCCAAGCTGAATTTGATATTTTATATAAAACTTTTTGCTTTGCGTAGTTCTGACATTTTTTTAAAAAAAAATTCAAGAAATCTTCTTTGAAGTATTACAACGCGGATTTTATTGTTTTCCGAACTCTGAAACGAGCCACAGCACAACTCGGGGACGGACATGCTAAGCGTCCGTGATCGGGTAAAAATTAATATTTGAACATTTCACCCCAACTGGAGACTTTAATATTATCCAGACGCAAAGTTATGGTTGTGTATAGATCTCAAATAAATCCCAGAGTATCTTGTTCATTATTATATTATCTTGTTCGTTTGAAAATCTATTACAAAAGGGGTTGATCTCTCCTGGAAGTGACCGAAATTTGAATAAAGAAAGTATTGAGAGGCAGCACCTTGAAAAAAAAATAGACTCTTGAGTAGAACATGGGTCTGAGACACTTTCCACCACTTAACCCCAGCACGTTTTAGCTTCTATCGAATTTCAAAACCGGTCTAAAAATATTGAGCTCCACTCCTTTTTGTGACACACTGTATAAGTAAATAATGTTATTAACTAACAGAAGCTTGCTGAGTACCTACACGTAGCTACCTGCTACCTACCAGGTATTATTGTAAAATGGAAAAGTAGGTATCTAAAACAGAAAATAAAGTAAAATTTATTGTTCAGTGGTTTTCAACTACAGGTGGGCTTTGTAGTGAATAGTGTGATTTACTGATCCTATTATTGACTTATAAAATGCAAAACCCAGTTGGTATACTGACTGACTTATAATCAGCGTAGCTCCACGATGACTAAAACCTAGCGCACAGATTTCTTTTAGTATGTGCGTAATAAGAATGGAAAAAAAAATCGAAAGTTAAAATGGAAGCAAGTTAATTCGTCACGGAAAAAAAATTACTCCCCCCCCCCCAAAANCCCCCCCAAAAAAAAAAAAATTGATATACGTTTCTAGGGACGTAGAATCCAAAAATCGAATAAAAAAAATCCGTTTGTCCGCTGTACGCCGTGATGGGCACTTTTGCCACTTACCGTTGACCAATTTGGATGAAATTTGGTATATAGGTTCCATCTGGGCTCTAATTGTACCCAAAAACCTTCTGGGTGTAATCGGATACACCCTTGGCGATTTTTGCCGCTTTTTAGCGATTTTCAGTATCGCTGTCTAATAGGAGAATGGTAAGAGCTAGAGATTTGAAATTTTGTATGTATATCATATTTGGGGTCTCAGCTAGCTCCAAAACTTTTGGGTTCAATCAAATATACCGCTGGCGGTTTTTACCGCTTTAAAGCGGTTTTCATTAATCCTGTCTAAAAAGAGAATGGTAAGAGCCAGAGACTTCAAATTTGGTAGGTATGTCAAATTTAGGGTCTAATTACGCCCCAGATTTGGAATCATCACGATAACCCCCTCAAATTTTTTTTGAGGGGTACCCCCTTAAAAAATTTGGGAGTACCCCCAAAAAAATGAATTATTTTTTGCCAGAAAAATAATAAACCCAGGTGTCACATTGGCAGAGTTTTTTTTCTGGACAAAGTAAAGGAGGAAAAATGACCGAGAATAGATCTCCCCCAAAATAGTATATAGTATATAAGGACCCCATAAAAATATAAAAATAGAAATTTCCTGGTTTCTCCCCGATTTCACTTCGTGTCAAATTGTGGTAGTTTTACATCGTTCTATCTTAGCTCTAGTCTGATGATGATAGTCTAATTACTGTTGAAAGCTCACCAACTTAAATTATTAATTTTGATTTTTATTACTAATTAAACCCTGGATTCACCATTTTCAAATTTTTATATTTTCAATATCTTATGACTATTTTTTTTTAATATTTTTAAAATGAATGTTGTTATCGCCTACTCTCTCCCGGTTTTGTTAGCTGTAAAACTGAATAATGAAAGACCTAAGATGTTAAGGATCTATATAATGACAAAATCTTTTATATATCAAATTTCATCAATTTGCCAACTTGCATCTCCTCCATCACGTTCTTACGTTGAAATAATTAATTAATATAATTATTTTGAGTTAGCTGTTCCTTTTTGTTTATTATTTTCAATAATGAGCCTTTGGAAACGAAACTCAAAATTTGATATATTACGTTTCAAAATACGTGGAATACAAGTTTGTCCGCCGCGCCGTAATCCATGAACTTGACCACTTATCATAGACCGATTTGGTTTGTAGGTCCCATTTAAGGTCTAATTGTACCCCAAACCATAGGGTTTCATACTACAATTAGTTTTCGGGAGGGCCCCAAAATAATTGGAAGAGGTTCCTAATAGTATGGATTACTGTAAATTTACCTTGGAAGAGGTTCCTAATACTGTAAATTTACCTTACATTGGAAGAGGTTCCTAATAGTATGGATTACTGTAAATTTACCTCATGTCCTGGGCGGAGCACTTAATGATTTTCTTCTCATATTGGTTTATTTTTCTCAGGATACTGGTGGTGTAGCTCATGTCCCGGACGGAGCACTTAATGATTTTGTTCTCATATTTGTTTATTTTTCTCAGGTTACCGGTGGCGTAGCTCATGTCCCGGGCGGAGTACTTAATGATTTTGTTCTCATATTGGTTTATTTTTCTCAGGATACTGGTGGCGTACAATCTGCAGTTCCCAATTTGGACAATGATTATCATCCCATTCTACCGGAAATATTTAACTATTGTAATTATTTACAGGTAGGTATCTCATATTAAATACTTTTTACTGTTAAAAGTTAGGAAAATTTTATCTTTCCAAACTTTAAGAAATTTCAACTAATTATTTTAATTATTCATGGAATTTGGTTTGCTCATAATCGGCAATCATACATGGGACAAGATTTTGAATTTCGATTGAAAAATATATTTATCTACACTGAGTGACAAAATTTGCTGAACGCTCAATTTTTCGAGATATTGTGTAATGGTCGGGAGTCCCTGTTTAGTAAATTAATATCACAAGTGACGATAATACCACAAATTTAAGATTAAAAAAACAATAGCTCGAGATAAGTAATGGTTGGGGGCCCCTGTTTAGTAAATTAATATCACAAGTGACGATAATACCACAAATTTAAGATTAAAAAAACAATAGCTCGAGATAAGTAATGGTTGGGGCCCCTGTTTAGTAAATTAATATCACAAGTGACGATAATACCACAAATTTAAGATTAAAAAAACAATAGCTCGAGATAAGTAATTGTTGGGGGGCCCTGTTTAGTAAATTAATATCAAAAATATTATAGCTGACGATAATACGAAAAATTTTCACAAGCTTATCAGACTTTTTTTTGCAAGTTTTCGTCAAATATCCAATAACCAGTGATTTTAGGTGTACTTCATACCATCTATTACAATGCCACATTGAGAATAAAATATAAAATTTTCAAAAAGTCATCTCAAAGGACAGAAACTAGTGGGTCTTCACACGTACAAACTCTGCTTTTCGTTAATATAGTTGTAGATTGCTCTTGACGTACGTGTATCTACCGACACGCTAGATTACTAAATTTGAAGCGAATCTTAAGATATTGTAAAAGTCCGAGTCTTGTTATGCTCCTATTTTCGTCATTTTTTAGATTTTCTCAATAAATTTCGCCATTTTGCAAAATAATATAACGAAAAATACTGTCATAATTATCATGTTCAATGGCCAAAAAACACAAAAATTTGTTGCAAAATCGTAAAAAATTGAGCGTTCTGCTAATTTTGTCACTCAGTGTATAATACTGCGTTTGAGACAACTATTCGTCAAAAACGGTGACGTGCACACCGCATTCCTACAAAAAATCGATGACGTCCGTTACATTTCGGACATAAACTCAGTTAATTTTTGTTCGAAAAATAATTTAACAAACTACCCAATTGCTCTAAAATGTGAATGGTCCAGACTCTACAGATATACTGAGTCATATATGAAAATCCACAGCACTAGAGTTTGTTAAGAGGTTTTTACTTTTGAATCATTAAGCCCCATTCAACAGCAACCGTTTGCTAAAATATTTTATTATTGGTACCTAAAAGTATTTTTTTGTAAAATTTGTATCTAGTACCTACCTATGTATTTATTCCGAAAAAAAAAAAAATAATAGACACATATACAGGTAAGTACAATTAACGACGCTCTCATTAATCTTTAAAATTCGTTCTTGACTTATCTTTCCTCAGGACCTGTCCGTGAAAAATGTGTCTTTCTCAACATCAGACAATGACGGATGTTCAAATAATTCCATCATAAGTCCGGTAACGTTGCCAGGTTTAATATTTATCGATAACCTCACCGTAATTGTGTTGAATTGGGGTAGGCGGAAAAATGTTTATCAAGAAAGGTGTTCTATTGTAGTAGGTACTAATTTCAGTAGGCAGATCCCAAGATATTTCTTTATTCTACGTACGAGTATGTACCTATACTACCTTCACACACAGCATACGTCCACTACTATAGATCCCACTTTTATCACGTTTTAATGAGGATACTGATAAACAAAGTATAATAATCTAGCTTTCGAATTTAATTACGGTCAGAACGAGGCAGGTATATTATGGCTCTAATATCCTAAGTTTCACAACTGACACTTAACACTTAACTCAAAAAATATATCTTTTTTTTAAAAAAAAAAAAAATTGGCTTAACGTCCCTTTAATATTTATTGGTCATTTAAAACGGGGGTTTTATCCTCCATTCGCTGGAAACTTGCAAACCAGTTACCCAGCACATTAACCTGAGCCAGCCTGGGTTGACCCGAAAAAATAGCCAGCATCACGAGGGCGAGAACCCACGTAGACAGCACATGGTACTACCTCTCTGGACGTTGCTTAACTTCAGTGATCTAACGGGAACTGGGGTATTCAACGTGCCATAGACGCTGGCTAAAAGATATATCTATACCTATAAAACGCAAAGTCCTGTTGGCTCGTAAGCCTAAAAAACTCGTTTTAACGGCACACGTACACATTCCAGAAACAATTAGACAGAAAAAGAGATATTGCATTATTTTGGTCATATCTAATTCGAAGAATTTCGTGAAATAATTTTAATTCACTTTTTTAATTTTTTATTAAAATTTAAAAAAAAAAGAATTCCCTCTTTATATAAAGAGGGAATTAAAAAACTTCTGATCTCAATGTTGAAAAATAAATTTTTGGCCACTAATATTATTGGCCCCATTAGCTCAAATGGTGGAGGCGGTAGATTCGAACCCAGGAGGCTGTTGGATCAAATCTAACTCCATCCTCGCCACTGGTCACAATAGATCCAAATAAAGGTAGCAGTCTCAAAAGAGACATGCAACCAGTTTAATAATAATAATATCCTAATAGTCCCTCCCCGCCCAAACCAGACCATAATTTTATTCAAAAGGATTCGTTCACAGATACCCGTTATTGATTATGGAATTATTGAAATATCAAATAAGGTGAATATTCAAGATACCAGCACAGAAAGTTTCATCACTCTATCAGATAATTTTAGTGGCTTCCTCTCTGAGGACTCTTCCAATTGTTCATTATCACAAGACAAAATCATTAACGACATCAATACTGATGACAACTTAGACATGTTCGATACTCACAAATCATCATCCAGTCAACATGAATGCTGCATTTGTAGAACCATGTGCAAATCAGGGAATGAATTAAGAAAACATAGGCGAAGTGTACACTATGTTGAAGACATTCGAAAACCTTATTCATGTAAATATTGTGGAAAAACATTCACTGTAAAATGTAAGTTTCATAAGATGTTTTCCTGGTCTAGGATGTTTTTCTGGCTTGAAACAGGGATGTCTCTGGGCTGACCGGCTGACACACACTACATCAGATTTTGGTACCAGACAGATATTATTAATTTTCTTTTTGGAGCAAGTTACAAACTTAAAATGTGGTTTAATATAATTTAAAAAGTCTTTTTAAACGTTTTAGGGGTGGGAGATTATTTAATTCACTTTAATTTTAATTTATTTTGAAAAAAAAAACTTTTTCTTCCGTATTTATTGAACTTTTGAATATATTGAACTGAATCAGACATAGTTGCACCAATATGAAAAAAGTCCAGTGCAAGTTTGTTTATTTTATCAATATAAGCGTTTAGATGAACGTCCCCCCCCCCGAGAGGTTAGGAAACGTTTTGATCGGCCATGCCTCGATTAAACTTGTTCTTCTCATAAAGTCGCTCCCTAAAAACTCTTGCGCTTTCTCCAAAGTTTCGTCGATTTTCAAGCAATAAAATTGTGAATTAAACATTTAAAAGTGAGTTTTCTCGTATTTCCCACCATTTAATCGTGAAAATTAACCTTCAACTTTCAATTAATCATATTTTAATTTCGGTTGGTAACTCGGAAAAAAAATAATAGTATCTGTCTGGTCCCCAGATTTTAACTATCCGACTTAATGTAAACATACTGCACCTTTTGATTATACAGTGTGCACACTCACGTATGTTAGCATGTCTATTAGGTCGGCAGATAAAAAGTTTGTAGTGTGCGGTAGCCTTAAGAAAGCAAATCTGGTATTAGCCAATGAACAACATCAACTTATCTCAATGCTCATTGATCTACAAATTAAATTGATGGCATATTCGAGTAGTTATCTGACTGGTTGACAATCGCTCACAGAGAAGGTAGGTTTACCCGGCAGGCATGCAGATGACAGTCAAACCTGTCTAGTTTCAGCAGCGCGGCACAATCAACATTACATTATCATGATCATAGGGGTTCTACGCACCAAAACGACCTGAAACAAATACCAGCTGAGTCCCAACAGAACCGTTTCGATGTTGTGTATAGGTTACGTCTGCTATATCCATAATCAACATATATCCAACATTTTAAAAACTAAAGCTGCACGCACCATTTTGTTGCCGCAACTCGATGCAACAAATTGTTGCGACAGTAAAATTTCTTTTGAAACACACTGCAGGAAATTCCGTGTCAGCTCTTAAAAGTTTTTCAATACAGATGGACGCATATATTTTTTTTTNGGTCATTCAAGACGGGGGTTTTACCCTCCATTCGCTGGAAATTTGCAAACCAGCTACCCACATTGACCTCACCCAGCCTGGGTTGGGTCGGAGAAATAGCCAGCATCACGAGGGCGCGAACCCACGTGGAGATCCACATGGTACTACCTGTCTGGACGTTGCTTAACTTCAGTGATCGAACGGGAACTGGTGTATTCAACGTGCCATAGACGCTGGCTACTCTAAAAATTAACAGAAGAAATATGGTAATATTAGTATGGTATTTAACGCAACGTTGCAAAACGTTGCGAGGCAATGTTTCAGTCAGTGGGATTCGATCTCATTTGATTCTGTAGAAACAGCGGGGCATGAAACATGAAACTTTGCAGAACATTTTGCAAAAAAATGTTGCGTACAGTGGGAAAGCAGCTTAAGTCTAGAAACAAACAAAGGAATTGATTTAGAAGAAACACAGACAGCTACAAAATCACCAGACACAATGAGTTCTATACAAGATAATATCTACATTGGAATAGCAAATATGGACCTTTCCTACCAATACAGAATTCACATTTTAATAGTAAATTAGCAACCAAGCAAACAGTGCCATTTCTCGTTCTAGCTTATCAAATCCGTCACGAGCTACGTCATTCAAATCACACATTTATTTCTTGCGTACTATGTCGGTCCAACTTCAAAACTGTTGATAACTTAAAGCTACACGTGGTAAGTGGGTATCAAACTTTAAAGTCATAAGATAAGTACTTAGTAAGTTGTGAGATTAGGTAAGAAGTAGCCATCATATTGTGAGATTAGGTAAGAAGTAGCCATCAAGTTATAAGATTAGGTAAAAAGTATGTATCAAGTTTTGAGATTAGGTAAGAAGTAGCCATCAAGTTGTAAGATTAGGTAAGAAGTAGGTATCATGTTGTGAGATTAGGTAAGAAGTAGCCATCATATTGTGGGATTAGGTAAGAAGTAGCCATCAAGTTGTGAGATTAGGTAAGGAGTAGCTATCAAGTTGTGAGATTAGGTAAGAAGTAGCCATCGAGTTGTGAGATTAATTAAGAAGTAGCCATCATATTGTGAGATTAGGTAAGAAGTAGTCATCAAGTTGTGAGATTAGTTAAGCAGTATCCATCAAGTTGTAAGACTAGGTAAGAAGTAGCTATCAAGTTGTGAGATTAGGTGAGAAGTAGCCATTAAGTTGTGAGATTAGGTAAGAAGTAGCCATCAAGTTGTGAGATTAGTTAAGCAGTAGCCATCAAGTTGTAAGACTAGGTAAGAAATAGTTATCAATATGTGAGATTAGGTGAGAAGTAGCCATCAAGTTGTAAGATTAGGTAAGAAGTAGCTATCAAGTTGTGAGATTAGTTAAGCAGTAGCCATCAAGTTGTAAGACTAGGTAAGAAATAGTTATCAAGTTGTGAGATTAGGTGAGAAGTAGCCATCAAGTTGTAAGATTAGGTAAGAACTAGCCATCAAGTTGTAAGTGAGCAGATACCAAAGCTCTACTGACTCACATGTAAACATTGGCACTCTGAGACTATTATTAGACTCATTTGTAAGCAATTATTCGCAGCTATATTAGGCCGGCCATACACGCACCGAAAATCGGAGACAGACTTGTCTGCGCAGATAAGTCTGTACAGACAAATCTGCACAGACTTATCGGTGAGTATATGGCCGGCCTTAGGTACAGCTTGATTATGTCGTCCTGAAAAAATTTAAATGCCTCTTTGA
The DNA here is from genome assembly GCA_012654025.1 of Pachypsylla venusta. NCBI lineage: Eukaryota > Metazoa > Arthropoda > Insecta > Hemiptera > Aphalaridae > Pachypsylla > Pachypsylla venusta. The sequence continues at coordinate 15,641,470 of CM022877.1, read as the reverse complement.
CTCACATGTCTTTTTAGGAGCACAATTCTAGCCTTCATTCAAAATGTTCTTCTTTATGATACACAGGGAAGATAATGTAAGAAGAACCTTTAGCACTTCTAGTAAGAACTTATTTCTTTGAGGACGATTTTTTTTCTAATTTTCATTGGCCTGCTATATGATAATGGCCTCTGTTTTCTTTTACAATTTCAGTTCACATCACACATTTTAAGTGACGTTCACAGTTCTGTAATCAGCATTAGCTTGGATCCAGCGCTACTTCTCACACCTCTCTTCACATCAGTTATGATTCATGGAGAGCCAGACAATGCTCAGTTGAAGGTAGGTTCTAATTCAAGATAGGTACAAAATATCAGTATAAGATATTTAATAGGAACCACAGTACCTGAGAGTCGGTAAGAGTAACGGATTCGTAACCAGGGGGCTGCAGGTTCGAATCAATTTTTTCTTCTTCTTCTTCTTTAATTGGCACTGGTAGCCTCACAGCTACTCCTAGGGGTAAATATAAAATTTAGTACCAAAACTTACAAACCGGTTACCCACAATGATTTCATCCAACCTGGGTCGGGAAAGGCCAACATAAAGAGGACACGAACTTTCATTGTCACCCACAAAGTGATACCTCGCTCGACGTCATTAACTTTAAGAACTAATGTGAACTGGTGTACTTTACGTGCCATAGACGTTGCTCATTACAATTATTTATCAATGCGTGGCATTACCTCAAATTATTTTTAGTTTTAGATAAGAGCCCATGAAAAAAAAACTTTTTTTGTGAAGTTTTATAGAATAGAATAAATTATATATTTCCCCATTTTTATTGAAGTTCCCCCTCCCCCCCCCCACACACACACTTCTGTTGTGGTGTCATGTTCAACCAGTAATGGCATCTGCCTCACGCTTCATAGGCTTGTCTCTCAATTTCCAGATTAATGTCAAAGGAAAACTTTCTGAACAAATCAAAATGTACACTTCCCAAGCTCAATCCAATCCAACACCTTTTGTACAAATGATATTTCACAAGAAATGCACCAGAATTATGACAATCTCCGAGATATTCTCGGAGGAGTACTCATTAGTTCGAGTACCACAAACACATTTTCTTTCTCAAAGTCGTATTCTAAAGAAAAATGGTAGAGTTGAGGGTTTTCAAGTGGAAATTTTAGCTAAATTTTGTATCTTTATAATCAATTTTGACACCTATGTTGTTATAAAAGATGGAATGACAAAAGTGTTGAGTAAGTTAAATTTAGAGAATACAATTTGAACATCTCTAAAAGACTGATGGGTGCATCGAAATTGTTAACCATAAATACTTATGTAAACTACATATATCGCAGAGCCACCAAGATGACCTTTCACAACAAAACCAAAAATAAAAATACCATTGCCTCTGAAACACCACACTCATAAACATGTTCTGAATACAGATTACTTATTCTTCAACCGTTCTCCAGTTAGTAGGGTACCAACTTGGTATCTGAAATAGGAGACTTCAGATCCCGATTAGTTATATCAAAAAAAAAAAAAAAAAAAAAAAAAAAAAAAAAAAAAAAAAAAAAAAAAAANAAAAAAAAAAAAAAAAAACAGTTGGTATTCAATTTTGATGAAAGCCTTATAATATTTGATGCTTCAATCATCGGGGTAAAGGAAATAAATCCACTGTACCACTAAGACTAGGAGACCACTGAACTGAGAGTTCCCCATCTCCGTCTCGTGTACGCCATTTTGTGTTTTATCTTATCCTAACGTCATATATATTCCTGTCTCCTTTGATTTCAGTTTCAACGTCTGATTTGCAAGTTTCTCAATGATTTGCATGTTTCTAACGATTTCTAAGACAGTTAAGTTCAACTTTATTATAACTGCTGTCATTCCCATTCATACTTTATCACAAGCATCGACAGTCGTCGACATCTTACGCTGCTTTTTTGATTATCCGTAAATATGTAGACAAGCTTCATCATTATATAAGTTTTCTCCATCTCCATTTTTGGATCAATCACCTATTATGTATCTACAACAATAAAAAATATGACACATTATTCCAGCTTGTGGCGAAGCGATATCAATACAATATCCTTGAACGATTTTTCCTAGAATTGATGAAAGAAACTGTCAAAACCCAAGTGCTAAAATAGGAATGGTATAATTGTTATCCGGTATAAGTAATAATATGTAGGTGGTACAATATAATATTCTATCTAAAAAATATATTTTGATCTGGTGAAATAGTAAACAAAACAAAGAAACGAAAGTGCTGGGTTTCACACGAGAATCTAAAGCTTAATCTCAAGGTAGGTATTTGTGATGTGGCAATAATATTTGCGTTCATATAAAAAGAATCAAAAATAAAAATCTCTTGAAAGGCTTCAGAAAGCTTATTTTTTTATATAAAAAAAATAAAGCCCTTCTGCNGCGACCATTTTGTTCAATGAAAATGTGAGATTATGGTCAGTTGAACATTTTTCAACTGACTTTTTGGAGAATGAAGCAGGGGCTAAAAATACAAAAATTGGAGAATGAAGCAGGGGCTAAAAATACAACTTAGACCAGGAAAATTACTTGTTCGAAAAGGTCGTAACAGACGAAATAGCTCGTGATACAAACAATTTATTTGTAACCAAGAAATATTTTTAAGGATGTTACATTAAGAAATATAAAATTTCTAAAATAATTTTGTATCGACTACAAATAAGATTGTTGAGTCACGAGCGTTCTCTTCTGTTACGACATCTTCTAATAAACAAGAAAATGTCGTAACAGCCGAAAGCGCTCGTGAATCCACAGTTTTATTTGTAGTCGATACAAAATTATTTTGCAAATTTTATAATTTATTTGTACTTGAAACGCATTTTGTTTCATATTATTATTATTCTTTGAGTCCTGAAAATGTATTCAAGGACTCTTGTTCCTTCTTGAGGTCTGATGTAATAAAATGAATTTGTACTGCAGGTAACTGAATTTGTTGGTTTTATTTTGTAAATGTAAATATAGGTAATTAAGTTATTCGTATTCATAGTTAGGTATATTGAAAAACACAAATTTTAATATAAATAGTGTGGTTCACTATTAAATAAATATTTTTAATTAAATATATAATAGAAATAATAAAATTGACTTTATATTGGTAATTTATATTCATAATTGTTTGATACCCAGTATGAAATAAGAGGGCTCTTCAAAAATTAAATTGCCCTCTACCCTCTAATAATGCAATCACACAGGAAGTTGAAAAATCGGTAAATTCTAAAAAAATATTTTTTACGGTTCAGTGCCAATAAGCAACAAGGGAAAATGGAAATGAAAAATTTGGTGTGAACATGACACACGTCTTTACTCATCTACAAAAGAGATACTTTATTATAAGGTCTTTTCGATGTCAGAGCCCAAATCTCTTCTTTTGGTCCATAAATGTGTCTGTTTGTGAACAAAATACCTCGGTAGGAATTTTCGTGTTCTATGTTTTGAAGGCGATCTCGGAGAAAAATTCCAAGGTCACCATTATGTTTCCTCTCAAAAAATAAGGAAGGTTTGTTTCAAGTAGGTATTGAAACAAAAAGTTCATGCATAATATTGATTTGCATAGGCATCAAATATGGAGCTCTGGCTCTTAAAGTTCTCTTTTTAAATAGGAGTCATGAAAATGTCATTCCAAATATCATAGTCTTGGCATAAAAATGGCACAGACAGCGAATTTCAGGTCTCTATAACGTCCTTGAGATATCTTGATCGCAGACCGGCCGACAGACACACACGGACCAATACAATGACTGACACTTGAGATTTCGACTGTGAGGACCTCTAAACGTCTTTTGGCATGGAAAACTGGATACCAAAAATTTCAGCCCATTTCAATCTATTCTCTTTTTAGGATTAGGAAAGTAAAAACAAAAACCTACACTAGCATCATTTCTGGAAATAACAAAATGTGTCATGGAACTGTCCATCTTAAATCAAACGAAAATTATGAAACCCATAACAGTGTTATGGCTTTCATATCAGCAAATAAAAAAATAAATTTATTAAGGGTGTTTTCAAACTACTCAAATATCTCGAGAGCAAATTGAAATCTCAAAAAAAAATATGAAAGCTATATTTTAGTACGACATTATTGTCTGAATTTAATGTTTGCAAATTTCTTTGCTAATAAGTTAAAAATTTTGAACCTTAAGATTTCGCAATAATGTTTTACTAAAATCTATTTTGAACACTTTGCATGGTAAAGATCAAATCCGTTCTCGAGATATTTGAGTGGTTCACGAACTTTAGAACATTTCAACAAAAAAACTCTAATGATTATTATAGGCCCTTCGCGTTCTAGATGGCGCGGATACTTCCCCATAAAATCGATTTTGTATATTTGGATTAAGAAAGCAGCAAAACAAGCAAAATTTTCATAAATTTTAATAGAAATTAAAGTTTCGAATATACCTATTTGGATCTTTCGTTTTTTTTCTCCGGATCTTGTACTGAATTGGCCGATTTTTCAACCGAGAAGGGGGCACTCACCGAATTAAACACATTCGTACTATAAGTTGTAAAATAACACCAAAATCGACTCAAAAATGAAAATATCATTTTTGCAGAAATATGACCAGGTAACTAAATAACGCGTTTTACCTTCTACCACTTAAAAATTTACGGGAATGGCTGTTCAAAATTTATTTCCGTTAAATTTTGGTACCGTCCATTAGGAATACCGAACCGAAATATTTTGGGTGGGACATAGGATATCGTTTGCTTATTAGTATACAACCGATTTGATTGACCACAGAAGAAATGTTTCGAATAATGTCTCGCATGTTATTTCCTCAATATCTAACTTTTTGAAGTAATCTTCGCAGCATCATAATATTTTCATACGTTTTGGGATTAAGTCTGGGTTAATTAAAAGACTAAAAAATTTTTGGAAATTTTTTTTTTCGAAAAAAAAAATTTTCGAACTATACCTATATAAAAAAAATTACATTATTTTATTCATCCCCTTTTTCCCCTAACATGCGATCTTTATTTTTAGATAATGGGAATCAAATTATATGGTGGGTAGCTGAGATCAAATGGAACATTTTTTACGAAATTCGTTAATGAACCAGACGAAGCATAGCCGAGTTACATAGTGGTGAAGGTCATTTTTGGACAACTTTCAAAGTCGCTTGGTGGGTTCTGTGTGACCGAACAAAAAGAATATGTGGACACTAAATCCTAGTTTTTGGTGGCGGTGATTTCAAATATGCCATCAAAATTTTAAAAAACAAAAGCAAAATGGGGGAAAAGCTGAAAAGTGATCAAATTTTTTTATCTTTTCTCAAATGTGATTCGACTTATGAAAAGAGCATTTCTTTCTAAGACATTTTGTGTAAAAAAAAAATTGAAAAATCGAACAAAAAAATTCAATTCCCATGTTAAGAGAACTACGAAAATGGTCCGATTAAGATAAAATTTTAGAAATAAGCTCCAATTAAAGTCCTGAACACAACTGTCAAATTAAAATTTCGAAAAAAGAGCTTGAACCAAAATGGCGAGAAAAAAAGACTAAAAAATCAAACGAGAAAGAAAGAAAAAAATACCTTTAATCGAACATTTTCTGGACTTTGGAAGGCTGCCATTTTGGTTCTCGCTCTTTTTTTCGAAATTCTAATTTGATAGTTGTATCCAGGACTTTAATTGGAGCTCATTTCTAAAATTTTATCGTAATCGGAACATTTTCGTAGTTCTCTCTTAACATGGGAATTGAATTTTTTGTCCGATTTTTCAATTTTTTTTTTTACACAAAATGTCTTAGAAAGAGACGCTCTTTCCATAAGTTGAATCACATTTGAGAACAGAGAAAAAAATTTGACCACTTTTCAGGTTTTCCCCCATTTTGCTTTTGTTTTTTAAATTTTTGATGGATTATTTGAAATCACTGTAACTCGGCAACGCTTCGTCTGGGTCACTAACGAATTTTGTAAAAAATGTTCCATTTGATCTCAGCTACCCACTATATACGGGGGTCCCATTTATAGCCAAACACCCTGTATATTTTTAAAAAAACACAACAGAAGGAAGAAACGAACTAAAGCTCACTGTGAAAATTCTGTTTTTTATAAATATTTGAAATCAATCGTAAAACCATTTTATCTATCCCCTTTTTCATCTTTGCATACAAGGCCATTAGAAACTGGGTGTCCTATTTTAATTTACCTGCGAAACAGTTTGGAAAACAAAAATATCCTGACGAAAATGTCAAGGGGGACATATTGTGATGTCCATGGCAGATTTTCAAGGTTAGTTGAGTGTCAACTTTCGTTTTTTAAATAGGTCAAGATATCTTTTTTAACAAAATCGTTTTGCTTGAAATTTGGCATTCATTTGAATATTTATTTAATTTTTTTTATTTATTTTGTTATTTAATTTTTTCCACTCCAAAGATCATGCATATTTGATGAAAAACGAGATCGAAAGCCCTCGTCATCCTTACTATTCGATTTAGAATGACGTCACCTTTGACACAACAAACAAGCATCTTTGTTGTGGAAAATTGATCGATGCTCAAAGGAAAATTGATCGACCCCATTGAATGTAGAATTTGATGGAAAAAATTTATTCTGTAAAAAAATTAGGTTATCATATTTAAAATCAAAAGTTGATCCTGAAATAAACTTCAAGGACAACCTTGATCTTCTAAGATCGATAAAATATGTCCCCCTTCATATCGTGACATTTTGATCGCGTCCTATCAATTGCGTTGTTCGGCAAGAGTGGTCCCCTGCATTCTTGATCAAATCCTGCCATCCGCCTGTCCCCGAGTTCAATGCCCATCTCTGGGTTACCGCTCCTGAACTTATTTTGTCCACTCTTCAGGTCCCATTCTGGCAATATTATGGTTTATTTAGTGAATTTAATAATTTCACTCTACCTTCAATGAAAATCTTGTTATCTCAGAAACACATCCCTTTTTAAATACAATTGACTCTCAATAATTCAAACCTCTGATAGTTCGCTTCTGCCCATAATTCGAGGCAGGAATCAGGTGCCTATTAAAACACTCGATAATTCGTATAGAAGCAAATCATTTGAGCACGAAAATTGGAATAGCAAAAAACACTCTATAATTCAAAGTCCACTCACCCTCCCACGCGATAATTCCAAGTTGGAAGTTACATCTTGAGGAATAGAAAGTTACTCTCTCTTTCCATTCCGTCTTTTCCTAGTTAATCTGTATCACTGATTAGTTCTTGGTTTTTGTGAGAGGTGCTACAAAATTGAGTTCTACTCCGTCTGTCAATTTTGCAAATTAAGAAAGTTATAGAAAGTGTGGTAAAAAGCGATGTCGTGAAGTTATTCAACATTCCTCTACATCTCATCATAATTTAAACTCTTTCATTTTCTCCCTCGCCCATTCGAACATCTCGATATTTGGACAAAAATTCACTGTTAATAAAATTCCAGTGAAAAATTATACTTTATATTATTTTTAACAATATGTTTCTCTGTTATCAGCAGTAACAATTACATGAAATTGTCCTGTTCCTGTTGTATGCAGTCTTCATTCAGTATTTCTCAAACTTCTGTTTTCAAGCTCAAATTTAATTTGAAATCATTAAGAGTTATAGATATTTAACATACAATGAAAAAAAGTCAAAATTTTCTGCACGAATACAATACTTTATCTTCTAGAGGAAGAGAAAGTAAAAATGGTGAGTGTAAACTTTAGCCCTGTATTGAGCAGGGACCTCAAATAAATTCCGAAATACTTTCTTCATTTTCTTTCTCTTTGAAAAATGTTTTAACAAAGGGCAAGGTAGTTCTATTTAAGTCTTCCAAGTCTACCCTCCTGAAGGTAGTCAAAATTATAAAATCACTCAATATATCTACACGTTTCACCGGTTTTTGAAACTTGAAACTCTTCTCAAAATATTGATCTCAGTTCCTTTCTTTAGACACTCTGTATAAAATTGTAAATTAAAATTATGTACAAGGCAGACAATGAAAATAATTATTGTAAAATAATCATGAGATATAGAATGCGATAAAACATTATATGAGGCACTGTAAAGGGTAGGTAAAGATAAGCGTTAATATTAAAAATAGGGATAATACGAAATCTTGCTATCTAAACCAGGGGCGGACGCAGATCTTCAGTTTAGGCGAGGAGTGATCAAGGCATAAACTTTGATTATCACCATCAGTGATAGAAAAGCATAAATCACTCTACGGTTAATAAATGAAGTCAACTCAATTATCTGCGGGAACTTTCTTTTATGAGTTAAAAGTTATGCCCCGGAACCGCTTAATATTGCTTCAGGGCACTCCTTTTTACAGCCGCATTCCGGAAACGAGAAAATTCCATCGGAACATTTTCGCCCCAGGCGGGATTGATTTTACCTAAAAGAGAAATACAAGAACTTGAATTGGCTATACTATCCCAGATAATTATGTCTAAAAGAAATTAAGGATTTTTTTCCAAATCTGAGGTAGCCGATCGCCCCTATTTTCCCCCCTCTGTATCCGCCACTGGTCAAAACGCATCTGCATAAAAATGATTGCCAAGAAGCATGCGATGCAAATGTTTTATGATAGGTTACTCTTCAACTCATACATAACGCCAAATTGTAGACATATTTTCATTAAACTCGAATTCACATCAAGCTTTTCATAGCTGATTAGAGAGTAGTCCATCAAGCATTTGATCGGTGATTATAGAGTTTTCCAGAGATCAATTAACGCCACTTCATCATTGTCAGGACTTGGGTCTCATTCAGGATCTGATAATATCAACCATCTTGCAGTTGCAGATTTATTTGTTAACATTTCATGGAAAAATTGTCTTTCACATTCATGACTAACTTCAGCTTTACCGAGAACTTCACCTCCACCTGTCAGAAAAAGGAGAATGACATCAAAGATAAGTTTTCCAGCTGAAGAAGAAAGAGAAATCAAAATGGAGTAAATACTTCCTTCTCCACTTTAAAAAGAAAACGACATCAGATGTACTAATCTACCTGGAGGACATCAGAGACAATACCTAGATCTTCTGATACCTACTTTGACAAATTTTTCCGATCGATTGATTAGTTTTGATTTAATTGTGATCTATAGTCAGTGTGTGTGTGTGTGTTATTTTCTTTTTTTAATCTGGCTTAACGTCTCTTTAACATCTATTGGTCATTCAAGACGGGGATTTGGAAACATTACGAAACCGCGAACCCACGTGGACAACCACATAGAACAACCTCGCTGGACGTTGATTAACTTCAGTGATCTAACGAAAAACTGCTGCATTCAACGTGCCATAGACGTTGGCTGTCAAGATATAGTGTGTTTGTTATATTTTCTTACAATCTCTTGGTGATTGGAATCGTTGTAGCAAATGGCATGAACCTGGCACACGCAACTTACTCTTGTCATGATATATTTTGCTCTTCCTTAACTTTAAAAAAACGGATCTTGGGAAAAAGATTCAACTCAAAGGAAATTACTACTTGAAGGCAGGGGTATCTTGAGGATTTGGACAAATCATTCTTTTGGTGTCGTGAAGAAATGTTTTAGAAATGTGGGGATAAGTTCGTGTACAGTTTAAGCACTTGTATTTTGTTTGGAGAGATGTATGTACTAGGAAACAATTAAGGAATTTAAGAGACTATTTTTGTTTGGAGAGATGTATGTACTAGGAAACAATTAAGGAATTTATGAGATTGTTTTCAGCAGACGAGACGTCAAACAAAATCTTACTCAGTATGCTGTCGTGAAGTACGAGGAATTCAATTTTGGTTCTACCCAAGATTTCCTTACTAATACTGAAAGTTAGGGCCTCGCTCCAACCTGGATTGACGGTATTGTGAAACACTGTGCTTTTCTTTTTCTTGATTCTTCGTCCATTGTGAATTATTGATACTTTAACAAAAGGATCTGCAACAGATATCCAACAATTTTCTTGAAAAGGCGGTAAAAAAGACGGAAATTTAAGCACTACGAAAAATAGGTTCTAAAGTTATAAACCTAGCTTGTTCTTATTAAATGTCTTATGATCTTTACGGCAGATTACGTCTTCGAAAACTATTATGATGCAACTGCTCTGACATGGCGGGAAGAATGAGGCTCAGGAGCGATTTTTTTTATTTTTTCGGACTAAAATTTTGATTGGGGTTTTTAACCCCACTGATTGTTAGAGGAATGGGGAATTGGTTCACACTTTTTTATAGAATTGCTATTGAAATTATTTCCTTTAACGTAACGCCAACACTTAACTTACCTAAAAAAAAGATATAGGTATAAAAGCTCAAATTCAACTTTAAGCAAAGAGGCCCTGTTTTGAGTACAGATCTCACAAAATAATTTCATTTTCTTTTACTGTTCAAAAATGTATTGCAAAAGGGGTAGTTCTATTTAACAAAGTTGACACCCGGGGCCTTCCCTGAAAGTGCCCGGAATTGGAAATCACTAGAAAAAATTTTCCATTTTTTTTTTTTTTTTTTCTCAAGATTGACTGTAGGTATGGATTTTTCATTTAAACCTTCATGTTGGTAAAAACCTTCTCAACATTATTGATCAGACTGAAACTTACTCGATGAATTTCGGGAATCATCTACGACTCTTAAATTTCGAGCTTTTAGTATATTGACGGTAAGTCTTTCAGCAGAAGGCAAAAATACCAATGAGACCATCAACTCTCCCAGATCACCCTGAAACAGAGATGCAAATGAAGAAGACAAAGCGACACTGTTTTAGTATCTCAATCAGCGCTCTGAATGTTCTAATCTAGTCGCAGTATACTTACCAATGTGACCTCAAGACGCGACACGTCATTACAACTTTTGGAGTTTACTCTAAAATAAGCTCTTCTCTCAGCTTTTTGAACCGGGGACCCGTCCTCCTCTTAGCTCTAAAACCTTAGCTTCGATTGAAAAATGCAAGGTTCTCCAGCCAACGCTACCTTTCAGAATTCCTAAAGTTAAAGCTCCCCCCTATAATAATTTGAAGGAGAGAGTGATCAACAGGGCTTGTAAAGCGGCTTATATACAGCTTAATGATACACTCCCACTTCAGTGTAAAAAGTTAAAATCTCTTATAGAGATTTATTTGAAAGCATTTAGTGATACATTCAATGCTCAACAAAAGCTGTCATGATTGTTTAGGAAATATTGTTTTCTAGCGTTTCTCTCCCTGTAAACTTTCCTTCAAAGATTTTGTTGATACATTAATTACAAGTATGTCTGAACCTATGTAATATAACTTTGAGTTTACAAACCCCAACCAAATCCCTCCTCTCAGTTTTTTGGACTGGGAACCTGGGAAGAGTCATTTTTAAAAACGAATTTTTAATGGAATAAATTCAACAGTCGTCTTCCTTCAGCAATTTCCAACATATCAATTTTTATAATCATAGCTTCCCTTAATTAAAAGTAGGCGTTTAGTTCTGTTATGATTATGAATATTGATGGATATGATTACCTTGATGTCTTCAGGAGAACACGGCTCCAAATACTTCCACATGAGATTTCTATCAGACAGATCAACATCAGTCAGAGGAATCTTGACATTTCCTATGCTGTGATGTCGAGCGTAAGCATCAAAATTGTAGATGATAATTTCCAATATTCTTTTATTAATGTTGTTTGGCCTTGCTTCAAATATAAAATCTTCGTCAAAAACTGAAAACACATTTTAGGAAGGATCAGAACCATATACATCGTTTCCCAGAATGACCGGTCACCCCACCCCCTTAACCCATGAACGCCCGAGTTTTTTATTTTTCAAACTTTTATGTGAAATATCGGTTTTCAGAAGGCAAATATTGTTTAGATACTACCGTGAAAAAAAATTGAAGTAAAAATTTTCACACNTAAAATCTTCGTCAAAAACTGAAAACACATTTTAGGAAGGATCAGAACCATATACATCGTTTCCCAGAATGACCGGTCACCCCACCCCCTTAACTTTTGAACGGCTTGGAAATTATGAAAAGCTCTAGGGACAGGAAAAGGGCCATGGCCAATCGAATGGTTATGGTGAGATCCAGGTTCGACCCCCCAGAAGTGACTGTGAAAAATATTCCTTCTCAATTGTTTCACAGTGGTGCCAGAGGAATGAGAAAGTTTCAATGCAATTACATAGGAAGTAACACTAGTTTTAGTGTTATACTAAACTAAAACTAGTGTTACTTCCTATTAAATATTTCCTTATACCTACTTATCTATATTTGTCCTAAATAACCATTTTACTTCAGAATTTCTACCCGAAAATGTCTTTTTTCAAAACGGCCAATTTTTAACTTCCAGGAGAAAAATGGGATTTAACTTTGTCCTCTTACGACAATGATGAAAATAAAAATGTACACTTTTGATAGTTTAGGTAGATGAGAAAACTTTTTTGGAACGCAATAAGGATCTTTCTTCACATCAATGTTTAAAACAAACACCGTTACACAGGGTGTAACAAAAATAAATTTTAGACCCCTTTAGCTCCGCCCCTGATTTTTTTAATGAAATGGAATGTACCTTATTTTATTTGTACTTTTATTTGAACAAAACATATTTGTACCATACTATTTAAATTTCATGAGAATCGTCACTATTTGTTAATAAAAGTCACTACCGGCGGGGGTCGACCATAACCTTTCGATTGGCCATGGCCCTTTTCCGATCGCTAGAGCTTTTCAAAATTCAAAAAGTCTAAGCCGTTCAAAAGTTAAGGGGGCTGGCCGGTCATTCTGGGACACGCTGTATATTCAGGGTCTAAATTTACAATAATGTAAATAATGAGCTCTAGTCATAGAACGAAGCAAATGTTTTTACTTCAGCATCTGTTCTTGCTATAATAAACGCATTTGCTTCATTTTGGAATATAATTCTGGGAATTAAAGAGAGAAGGTAAAATAGAAGCCGCGAGTATGATACCCCATGTGGTTCGGTTGAGTTTGAAAAAAAAATCGCGGATTGACTTACATTTCTTCTTTTTTAATTCTTTCTTTGATTCCCAGTATGATATCAGCTGGTGTTAAAAGTTATTCTGTATCGAATCTCATGCGGCATACGAGTATTAGGCGATTATTCAAATGCCGATGGTCCTGAATGCTCAAATATCTTCGGGTCACGAATAAAAAGACTGGGCCTTTAATTCAAATATTGTTTTGTGAAGTCAGAACGTGTGTTATACATACCTGGATTCTGTGTTTTCTTGTGTATATGCGTCTGCCACATGTTACTTCTGTCAGGTAATAGTCGCAATTTGGCATAGGGATCCACAGAACCATTCACATCCAATAGTTGTAAATTTCTCGCCTGAAAATTTAACATTATAAGAAGATTTATTATTTTCGGTTGCATTTGAAGGAGTACAGCGAAAGGGTTGCCAAGTATACTGCAATATGTAGTGCGTAATTAGGTATTCATCTTAATTAAGATGACCCCGCTTATCAAGTTTTTAACAAATCAAAATGGCGGCCTTTTAAAGTAGAAACTTTCAAGTGTATTGTCTATGTAAGTGATAAAATGTTTCTGTTTGCGCTAATTGGCTTCTTGTACCATAAGCTTTCGAATATGTATCATTTGATATGAGGAGGGGAGACATTATGAACTTACTGTGCATCTTCACATGGATACTCACACCCTATCAGGTGCCCTGTTAACTTTGATCAATATATATATCCCTGAGGAACTCTTCTTTGTATCATTTGTTATGAGGAGGGGAGACTTTATGAACTTACTGTGCATCTTCACATGGATACTCACACCCTATCAGGTGCCCTGTTAACTTTGATCAATATATATATCCCTGAGGAACTCTTCTTTGTATCATTTGGTATGAGGAGGGGAGACTTTATGAACTTACTGTGCATCTTCACATGGATACTCACACCCTATCAGGTGCCCTGTTAACTTTGATCAATATATATATATATTCCTGAGGAACTCTTCTTTTGATTGTTATTTCAAAAGGGACTATGTTGATGTTGGACATATCAAATGTCATTGCAGAGATAGAACCTAGAATTTTCTCTAAATTTTGGGGACACCACCTAGAATTTTGCAACATAATACCGAGTGATGACTAATATAAACATAGAGTAAGGTAATTCTATAATATGTTAATTAGGTATAGGTACTAAAGAATACCTTAAGTTTTGGAGTATAAAATTAAGAAAATTTCTCCCCGAAGAATCTCACCTCCACAAGTTTAATGTTCAGAATTTCAGATGACGGGTCATAGAAGAGTCCTATGAGAACGATTCCTCGGCAGTTTTCAGGTTCCTTGATGCTATCGGGCTCAGGCTAACAAGGACAGAAATAAAAACAAACTTTTAGTATACCTATTTTTTAAAAATATGGGTATACAACTATTTCAAGTTCGTACGTGAAAATCTTGTAATGCTATGATCCCCCCAAAAAACAACATAAATATTACGAGAACAGATCTGTATTGAACACGCAGGCTATTCACATTAATATTTCTCTATTTCTATTGGAATTACAGGGTTATCCCTGCACCCATATTAATTCTTGAACTTGGATTTCTCATCAAAATACCCTTCCGTGTCAGCGATAACCTGCACCTTCGAAATGAATATTTTTTCATCGATCTATTTTTCTAAGTAAGGGTATGTATTATGTAATAACGATTGCAATTATTGGTCCATAATTTTCTTTTTCCATTGTAATGGTTGTTCCAAAGAAGGACCTTTTTAATATGAAATGACTTTTGTATTCCCTTTACAAATTTCGTGAAAGATTACCTCGTGCACGCTTGCAGTGTACAAACAAAATGGTTGTTCAGATAAAAATGTTTATCTTGCAATTTGGGATATTTTGAACAACATATAGAGCAGCCGAGTGAAAATCCGACTGCGGGACTAAAAACTTACGGGCCCCTTTACTAAAATAAATAAATTCCCGGGCCCGAGGGGATTACCCCCCTCCTCTCGATGCTCTGACAACATAACCGATCGAATGAACTGTTATTAGAAAAATGTTTGCAAATTTTAAACAAAAACCACGTGCCGTGTGCGTGAGTATATGACAAAGATTTTTGACACCTCGATTCGTAATTGGGCGCAATAATTTTAACCACTTCCGTACTGCTCATTTTTACACGTTGTTCACGTGTTAATATTAATATAATTAAAATTGTCAAAGGATTGACTCACCGAATCTGAAAACAGAATACAAAAAAATATTTCACGTTAAAAAGTTATATTATAATATCGGCCCTTCTTGTTGGAACAACCTTTACCTACAAGTTTTTGGGTACCTTGTTAGGGTATAGAGATGTGTCTATTTTAGTATGATCCAAGGCCGTATTCATAGATGATACTCGGGGTCTGGGTAAAGGCGTTGTCAGAACAATTTGTTTATCATTTCTAACGCATGGTTCAGATCCGTGAGATGTTGGAGAACCAGGGCCGGATGTAGTATCCTCTGAAATTGAAAATCAAAAGTGATGTATTTTAAAATATTGAATGGAAGAAGAAATAAATAATAATTTATACTGTCCGAAAAATACTAAAGATTCTCTCTACATCGGTTGCTATTATTATGTGGTAAATATTTTAAATTCATGAGATTTAAACCCGCGCCCTATTATTTACCAGTCAGAGCGGCTTACCACTAGTAAACCAAACCATAATAGGTATGTAAATTTTGAACATTTTATTTTTAAAGCGAAACTATATTTCACTTTAATGTCTAGAGGTATATGTAAAATAAATTGTGTTTGGCAATTCAGTTTATAATTATCATTTTATTTTAACCACAGTTTGTTTAACCTGTTTTTTTATTTTTTATAAGGGGAGGGGCTAAGTATAATAATATTCAATATTGTTATGTGTCAGAGGTTTATAAGCCCTAAAACACAACAAATAATTATAATGATGATAGTAAATATGCTACTAGATCACTAAAGTCAAGCGAAATCTTTAGGGAGATTTTAATAAGTGAGTGATCACGTAGGTCATTCACTTATTATTATTTGTCACGGGGTTAGCGCCTTCCTGATTGCAGGCTTTTAGAGGCCCAACCCAGGCTGAGTGAGGTCAATGTGTGTCGCTGGTTTGTAAGTTTCCAGCAAATGGAGAAAGAAACCTCCGACTCGAATGGATGTTCCCACCTAAATGAAAAATATTGCAAATATTATTAAAAATAAGAATAAAGACTGCAGCTTTAAGAACCCGCTCTATTTTGTAGAAATATGACCTTGTACACGTACATACAATATTTTCCTCTTAGGATCAGATTTTTTTCCTGGTGTTTTTATTACATAAATATTATGATACTTGACCGAAGAAATTGAGTACCAGGTTTTTTATACGGTCAAGTCACAAGGAAGGCAGGCTGCCAAACACCCTAGGTTTTTTATGATCTCAACATCAGGTAACCATAGAAAATATTTTCCTGTAACTTCGTGCTATCCATTAGTATTTTTTGTAAAAAAAAAAAAAATAGATGGGTAAGTGTTAAATAGTAACTTTCGGTTTAAATAAAATAAACATTATTACATCTTGTTCCTTGACGCGAGGAATATAAAAAAGCAAGGATTATAAAACCAAAATAGATTTTAATAAAACAGCGGGACGCGGGGACGGTTGCCGAAGGAGAGATTCTGTTACAGCATTTTAATCATCTTAAAATTTAATTTTCTCATCGTGCTTTGAATGTTTAAAACTTTCATTATTTTATAAATAAAACACTTCTGTGTAAAGAAAAGTCTTCTCCGCAACATCACCAACATCATCGCACTTGTCAATTATCTTAATTATTATAATTAAGTATTATCAGACCGTCCTAACAGTGCCAATGGCTTCTTCTCTAAAACAGGCCAAATAGGAATGTATGCCATCACAGTTCCACCAAAGGGACATCAAAATATTTTTCGGTAACCTCATAACAAACTATTTCCATTAACATTCGTTGAAGTTAGGAAAGCACTGCCTCAGAAACAAGAAAGCTTAACGCATAAAGCCCAACCAATATAGAGTTAACGACGATCAGGTGTTTGCAGATGCATGTAGATGCTTCATGGAATTGCCATTAATTATGAAGATAGAGGCCCGTCCCGGTTTATAAGAGGCGTCCAGATAATAAATATCTGGACGCCTGTATGCCATCACGTACAAATGATATACTGCCTCGGTAGCTCAGTGGTTAAGTGCTCGCCTGGTAAACAGGAGGGCGTGGGTTCGATCCCCGGCAGAGGCAGGGTTTTTTCCTCATTAATTTGAGTATTTGACCACATAAAAATAGAGCTCTAAGTGTTAGGTGGTAGAAAATGTCTCAGGCATTAACCTCGCCATATATTAATTGCGCTAACTTCAAAAAATCATTCTGGGGTCCAGGGGCGGATACAGGTCTTCAGTTATAGGGGGAGGGGCACGGCTTAAACTCCAACGGAATCAGTAAAATAAGAGAAAATCTTGTAACTGGAGCTTACGGTAAATTTGATGAATTTCATTGAATTATTTAGGAATCTATGACCACTTAAATAAGATCTACTAGCACAGATAATTCAATAAAAAAAGAAGTATGTATTTTTTGTCTGCAATAAAAATCTATTGTCCACTAATGCACTCAATTTTAGCATCAGCGAGTCAAAGTTGACCACGCAAAATGGAAATATCATAAATATCCATTTCTGCAAATCTCATAAAAATTTGACAAAATTTGATTCTCGAGACAAGCCGTAATTAATTTACCGGAAATCACGCCGTAATTAATCAAGAACAGATCTTGTACGATAGCACAATTCGTTGTCGAGAGACTAAAATGAGATCATTTCACTTTATAAATAGTATAAAGCCATGTGCAAAAATGCTTTCCCTCCAAGCTACAGAGTCCGGAAATTGAAAATATAATGTCAATTTTTTTCTCTCAATAACTTTTTGTTACACCCTACAAAGCTCCATCAAAAATTGTATTCTTGCTGCAATGGGATGATTATTCAATAGAACTAATTTTTGTATTCTTGTTACAATCGCATGACTATTCAATGGAACACATTTTTGTATTCTTGTTACAATCGTATGATTATTCAATGGAACTCATTTTTGTATTCTTGTTACAATCGCATGATTATTCAATGGAACACATTTTTGTATTCTTGCTACAATGGGATGACTATTCAATGGAACACATTTTTGTATTCTTGTTACAATCATATGACTATTCAATGGAACTCATTTTTGTATTCTTGCTACAATCGTATGACTATTCAATGGAACACATTTTTCTGTTCTTGTTACAATCGTATGACTATTCAATTGAACTCATTTTTGTATTTTTGTTACAATCGTATGCCTATTCAATGGAACACATTTTTGTATTCTTTTTACAATCGTATGACTATTCAATGGAACTCATTTTTGTATTCTTGTTACAATCGTATGACTATTCAATGGAACTCATTTTTGTATTCTTGCTACAACCGTATGACTATTCAATGGAACTCATTTTTGTATTCTAGCTACAATCGTATGACTATTCAATGGAACACATTTTTGTATTCTTGTTACAATCGTATGACTATTCAATGGAACTCATTTTTGTATTCTTGCTACAATCGTATGACTACTCAATGGAACTCATTTTTGTATTCTTGCTACAATCGTATAACTATTCAATGGAACACATTTTTGTATTCTTACTACAATCGTATGACTATTCAATGGAACACATTTTTGTATTCTTGTCACAATCGCATGACTATTCAATGGAACACATTTTTGTATTCTTGCTACAATGGGATGACTATTCAATGGAACACATTTTTGTATTCTTGTTACAATCATATGACTATTCAATGGAACTCATTTCTGTATTCTTGTTACAATCGCATGACTATTCAATGGAACACATTTTTGTATTCTTACTACAATCGTATGACTATTCAATGGAACACATTTTTGTATAATTGTTACAATCGTATGACTATTCAATGGAACACATTTTTATCTTTAGGGTAAATGAATTACAAACAAAGGATCCGAATATTTGAATGCCCCAAAGCCCAACTCCGTATCAATTCTGTCTTCATTTGAAAGCAAAGTCATAACTGTTTAATACAATTCAATTTCATATTTAATAAGTAATTAAGTATGCTTAAATTATTTTGTATTGTTACACTCAAAGCGCTTTCCTCTAACAAAAATATTGTTTATAAGCCTTGCTTATTTTAGAGGTCAAGGCGGTATTTCAAAAGCATTCTAAACACTCAACATGTTAAGAAGGTTGAGTGCCTACTTTCTCAACATAAGGAAATGGAAATGTTCCTTTTAATCAATGATTACTCAATGCATGTTACTCTCTCACAAATGAGGTGGCGGAGAATAATAAGCTCTATGGATTCATTTCACTTCCTCATTATTATGCAATTTCAACAAAAAAACTATGGGAGATTTATTGTGTCAGACCTTGTTCAGAAAAAACATTTTGAAAAGTTTTGCTACTCGACAAAATAAAAGAACCATTTCGCAAGAGTCATTCATAGTGTTATTCTTAGTTACAGTTAAATAATTTTAATAGTGTGAGCAGGATTAAAAAGAAAAAAAAAACATTATTAAGTCTAACCGTAGCCAGCGTCTATGGGCCGTTGAATACACCACCACTGAAGTTAGGTAAGGTCCAGCGAGGTTGTACCATGTGGGCCCAACTCAGGCTGGATGAGTTCAATGTGGCTGGCTGGTTAGCAATTTTCCAGCGAATGGAGTGTAAAAACCCCGTCTCGAATGACCAATAGAGATCTTCAAAAGACGTTTAGCCAAATTAAAAGTATGACCGTAAGAAAAGAGGCGGAAAATACCGATAGGAATAGGAAAAGCACATTGCGCCATTCGCTCCGATGGCACATATTCTCCGAAAGTGTTAGAGTACCACATCTATGATATGTTACTGTAACATTGGAACATGCAACCCATGTTCCACTGTTAGAGTATCACATCTATGATATGTTACTCTAACATTGGAACATGCAACCCATGTTCCACTGTTAGAGTATCACATCTATGATATGTTACTCTAACAGTGGAACATGCAATCCATGTTCAACGAGCACTAGCTACCTTTATAGTAATTAAAAGCAAACAAGCTAAAATAATAAAGAAAACCTTCATTAATCATGTTACACAAATGCATACACTCACTGCAATTATAAAAAAAAATATTTTCAAGATATTGCTCCACAATTCTTTACGACTGAAGAATTCACACGTAATACAGACAGACTGTAAAAACTTTATGTAGGGAGGTACTTAACTTTTATTTGCTTATAAGCTAAATTCGCCTCCATCGCCTCTTTACAGAGGCATGCCCTTTCCGTGAGGTCAATGAGTGAACAAATTCCAGTTTCAAGGATTTTAAAAAAAGATATAAAGGACAGGGCTGTTCTACAGTATTACCTACTTGGTTCGCATAATGTAACCGTATTATATTACAGCCGGCTTTACATTCACCAAGTTTATTGAATAAAGAAACTTGACTTATGCTAATCCGACGCGACGTCATCAATGTTGAAATTCGAAATGCATTCAAAAACCGCCAACTATTTGTTACTTCCACAGATCAATCAACTTAGATCAGGGATGTACTAGGAACTACGTCGATTCTGTCCGTTCACTCAGTTCAAATGGCCACCCCTGCGGATAGTCCACTGGGGTTCAAAAACTATTCAGAAAATTCTTTGAACATAATAAAAGTCCATACAAAATTTCATCACAATTGAACAAGGCGTACGAGAGTTATTGTGGAACGAAAAGACAAACGGACGTTAACAGAAAAGACGTGGAGTTAAAACTAGCATTCACTTCGTTCATTGAATTATTAATTTGATTAAAATATGTATGTAGGCCTACCTGCAAAACTTTCTGTCGGTGATATTAGGCTATGTCGTTTAACATTGGGCACCCAAAATTTATCACTTGTCAAGGAAGGTGATTTATTGAGAGAACGAGAGCTGCCAGCTTCAGAAATTACTCGGACCAAGGCTTCTTCGCTGAAAATAATATGGATAAAAAAAAATAGGTACTTCGTGAAAAGACTTTTTTTATACAAAACATAATTAGAATCCAATACTTTATTTATAATTAGGCGCGTCTATAATAAAGTACAATGAATATGGCCACATGTAAAATCCTGTTTTCCTTGCTATTCAAGAAGTAATAAGTTTTTTTCCCAAAGCCCATTGCCTACTTTTCTATTTGCAAGCAGAATATTAAACAATAATATTAATAGAGTTTTAGACAAGAAAGTGCATTTCCCACATCAAAACTAATGCACGCACAACCAAAATAGGCAAAACTTACGCGCCTACCTCTAAAAATTAAGAAAAAAATATCATACCTTTGTGTCGAATCTTCAGCCGATTCTAAAAGATTTTTTTCAAACCAATTCAAACGATATCTTCTTGAACAAGCAACATAAAATAATAGAGCTGCCAAAATTACAAATAAAAATGAAAATGTTGCATAAAGACCCAAATACATGAGCCGATATTCTTTACCGTCCCTGAAAAAAAAAATAAAACGAAATTGACCTTCATTAAAAAATAACATCACATGAGAAATAATAAGGCGAGTCACGAGCGCTTTCGTCTGTTACGACATTCTCAAGTACCTTGAGAATGTCGTAACCGACGAAAGCGCTCGTGACTCACCTTATTAGTTGTAGTTGATACACAATATTTAATTGAAATTTATATTTCATAATGATTACAAACACCCATTCTAAAAATCACAAATCAAAAATGTACTAAAAAATAATTCTCACCTAATGTAAAATTAAAATTCTCAAAAAAATATTTGCCTACAAATAAATACTCATTTTAATCAATTTTGTCCAGTGTCCAGATTTATTAAAAAATTTCTTTCTGCATGGTGATCTCCATGGTGTTACCTTACTACAGCTATATGCTGGTATGACTAAAAATGAAAGCCTGGGCGCTCAATGATGAATACTGATCATAAGTCTTATGTTATACTATTGAACGTAAACCTATCAATAAACTTTATGTTAATGGGAATAGATTCTTCATAAGTAAGCGCCCAGGCGGCAAAAAGCCAAGTGGCCTATCAATAAACTTTTTGTTAATGGCAATAGATTCTTCATCATTGAGCGCCCAGGCTTTCATTTTTAGTCATACCAGCATATAGCTGTAGTAAGGTAACACCATGGAGATCACCATGCAGAAAGAAATTTTTTAATAAATCTGGACACTGGACAAAATTGATTAAAATGAGTATTTATTTGTAGGCAAATATTTTTTTGAGAATTTTAATTTTACATTAGGTGAGAATTATTTTTTATTTTTTAGTACATTTTTGATTTGTGATTTGTTTAATTTGTGTTTTTTTTTTTTTTGATTTGAGAATATAATAAAAGCCTTTTTCATTAAAAATTTTTTTTTATCTAAGAATTATTTTTTCATTTTTAGTATTAGGAATTTTATTGTATGAATAGGCCGTACTTCCGTCGGTTGTAGGGTTCTGATAATTTTACTGGGGTTCCAGTCTTTTGTTTGAGGGGAGTCCCATTCCCATCAATTGCACTATATCTCTTACCGTTTCTAATAGTATTCTATGATCGGCCGTACTTCAACCGGTTGTAGAGTTCTGATTATATTACTGGGGTCCCAGTCTTTGGGTTGGGGGGGGGGCCATTCACATCAATTGTTCTACATCTCTTACCGTTTCTTATAGTAGTCTGATTTCTTATTAGAAATGGGAAAATCGGCCGTACTTATTAGAAATCGGGAAATCGGGGGGTCCATTCACATCAATTGTTCTACATCTCTTACCGTTTCTTATAGTAGTCTGATTTCTTATTAGAAATCGGAAAATCGGCCGTACTTATTAGAAATCGGGAAATCGGGGGGTCCATTCACATCAATTGTTCTACATCTCTTACCGTTTCTTATAGTATTCTGATTTCTTATTAGAAATCGGAAAATCGGCCGTACTTAGTGTTCTGATAATTTTACTCGGGTCCCAGTCTTTGGTTTGGGGGGGGGTCCATTCCCATCAATTGTTCTATATCTCGAACCGTTTCTAATAGTATTCTATGATTTCTCATAAAAATCGGAAAATCGGCAGTACCTCGGCCGGATGGGGAATTCTGATAATATTACTGGGGTCCCAGTCTTTGGTTTGGGGGGGGGGCATTCCCATGAATTGTACTATATCTCTTACCGTCTCTAATAGTATTCTAAGATTTCTTATAAGAAATCGGAAAATCGGCCGTACCTCGGCCGGTGGTAGAGTTTGATAATTTTACTGGGGTCCCAGTCTTTGGTTTGGAGGGATCCATTCCTATCAATTGTTCCATATCTCTTACCGTTTCTAACAGTATTCTATCTTTTCTCATAAGAAATCGGAAAATGGGCCGTACGTCGGCTGGTTGTAGAGTTCTGATAATTTTACCTGGGTCGCAGTGTTCGGTTTGGGAGGGGGGAGTCCATTCCCATCAATTGTTCTATATCTCTTACCGTTTCTAATAGTATTCTATGATTTTCTATTCAAAAATCGAAAAATCGGCCGTAACTCGAAAACGGTTGTATATTTTTGAACATTGATAATGTTTCTGTAGTCTAAGTCTATGGTTTTGGGGGGGTCCATTCCTATCAATTTTTCTATATCTCTTACCGTTTTGGAACTATTAGTATTGTCTAAATTTCATTTTGTCCAATCTCGGATTCTAACCTGTAACCCTGGAATGACTGGTCACAATTTTGCAAAATATGTCTTAAATGAAGGATTAAGATGTCACCTAAAACTTTCTCGCTTTGAGTTGATATGTTGTCGCGACAAATCTTGAGATATTGGCCAAAAATCGGAAAATTTCTGAAATTTTTATAAAAATCGGCCAGAAAAGTGGCCGTAACGAAATGACCCCAACCAAAACCAAACCACATTCAATTGTCATCGAAGATCTACCACGGTGCCAAATTTCAGCTCAATCGGACAATGGGAAGTGGGTTAAATTTAATTTCTAAGATTTACCCACAAACATACATACAAAGCAAGTTAAATAAAAGCCTTTAATAATAATAATAATAATAATTAAAAAAGCCTTTAATAATAATTAAAAAAAAAGCCTTTAATAAAAAGAGATATGAAACAAGAATTCATTTCCTAAAAAAGAGTCAAAATGTAGCTATTTTATATAAAAGTGAAATATGTATGTGCATTGTGCATATATGTTTATTTTCTGAATTATTTTGCCAAAATGGTAAAACCATCGAAAAATTAACGGGAACCTCCCCAAAACCACAAAAAATGTCAAACCGTTTTCTAAGACTGATTTTTTGGTAAATTTTACGTGGTCAGCATGCTGCGTAACTTCGCATTAGTAACTTTATTTATCTAGTTGATGAAAATTGACCGAGAATGTTATATGAATGAAATAAAATAGGTAGTAAAAAATTTCAAAATCGAACCGTGGCCAAGCACAGGGTACACCTGCTAGTTGTTTTATAAATGGATTCATTAGATCTGAGCGCACGGCAGTGCGCCAGGCCAAGTTCAAGAAAGCACCTGTGTATCTTTACACGAAGCAATTCACCACGTTTTTCACACCGTCAGATATCCGGTTCTACAGGGAATCGGTCATTGAAGTTTTGAACATACATTCCGTAGTATAGTACAACACTACAAGATAAACTTCGAACGTTAATGCTAACCCGGCCGGGAGATAGGTAATTTCAAAGTTTGCACTTTTGGATACTCACTGACTGACTGACTGATTGACTGACATATTGACTCCTTCACTCATCATCAAAAGTTTCAGGCACTTCCCGTATACCTAGAGCGCTGAAATTTTGCATGCAGTTAGCAATTGACATCCAAGTAAAGGGAAAAATCCGAAAATTTGAACTTTTTACTCTAAGTGCTCCAAAACAGTGTCGCTTTAGGGAAGACAATACATCGTATTGTAATGTAGTTTTAACTGATAAAACACTGAAATCTTCCATAGAGTTAGATATTTATGTGCAATTAAGCAGAAAATAATTTATCACAAAGGCCAAGTTCCACTTATTCTACCAAAAAATTCTGCCTATAAAAGTAGTGATATCTATTATTGGGGCCAAGTTTATTGTTGCTGCTGTATATCCCGCTATCCCACACTTGATTTTATAATTGCACGTTCTTCTGTCTCAATTCTCTTAAAGTAACACCGACTTTACACTTGGCCAGTTTGTAAAAAGATAGTACGAGTATTTTACGAATCCCCTTAGAAAAAACTGACCAAGTGTAAAGTCGGTCTTACTTTAAGAGAATTGAGACAGAAGAACGTGCAATAATAAAATCAAGTGCGGGATATACAGCAGCAACAATAAACTT
This sequence comes from Pachypsylla venusta, assembly GCA_012654025.1. NCBI lineage: Eukaryota > Metazoa > Arthropoda > Insecta > Hemiptera > Aphalaridae > Pachypsylla > Pachypsylla venusta. Next base: position 15,616,170 of record CM022877.1, on the reverse strand, counting down.
GGCCCCAATAATAGATATCACTACTTTCATAGGCAGAATTTTTTGGTTGAATAAGTGGAACTTGGCCTTTTTTTCAATGATAATTTTTTGTGAGATTACATATACAGGGTAATTTCAAACTTTCGTTATTGAATATAAGAAAGCAAAATTTGAATTGAAACCTAAATTATATTACCAAAAAGTTTTATATTATGCAAAACTAGCTGGTGTACCCCACTCATCAGTTTTAATTTTTCATTATTTTTTCAACCACATAGTTAATTTCACACTGCCTGGCTACTACTTTTTTGTTTCCAATGTTCTTGTGACGTCTCAGCTTATGGTTTTGAGGGGGGGGGGTCCATTCCTGTCAACTTTTTGATAGCTCTCACCGCTTTAGCTCAACAATTCGGCCAAATAAAGATACACACACGTATATACAACATATTTCACTTTAATTTATACAGGGTACCCCAGACCTAACGCCTAACGACCCCTATCTTTTTCGAAAGTTGAAAGTTCGAAATAAAAAAATTTGCATAAAGTCGACCCTGAAGAATTTCAGGAAAATATTTAAAACATCACGGATGTTTTAAATAAAACAAATCAGACCACTGTGATACACTTGGAAAATGTATGTTTTTGTATAGGCTTGTAAGAAGAGTACCACGTGGTTGATATAATTTGACTAATTAATTGGTCGCCATTTTGTGACGGAATATCGCAGAGGGTTCTAGATTTTTTTATTTGGACATATGATAAAAAAGTCGTTCCCAGTCCTAACTATACCCCTAAACTGTTAAGTGCCATCTCTCTATCGTCCACATTAGGAACCCCTAGTATTAAGTTTGGAGACAGGCGGACAGGTCATGTTTATAATTATGTTACAATTTTCTGCTTTTCGGAAAAGTTCTTTCTGCTGTCACTTTTACGAAGATTGAATAAAAGTTGTCAAAGACAATCTCCTTCTCAAGTCTCAAGGCTATGGCGCCCGCTTTGTTTTTTTCAATATAAAACAACAAATCTGGCTGACGGCTAAATTAAATTATTTTATGTCGCTATACAACGCCTCACAAAACTTATATTTGTGATTGACGGGTACCTGTAGAGTGAAGCTTTTAATGATGCGACCCTGATAAGACATTAACGTCATTTTGACGTTGTTGAACTTTTGATTTATTATTTTCAATTATGAACCGTTTCAAGATATGCAGATTGACAAGTATAGAGTGAAGCTTTTAATGATGCGACCCTGATAAGACATTAATGTCATTTTGACGTTGTTGAACTTTTGATTTATTATTTTCAATTATGAACATTTCAAGATATGTAGATTGACGGGTATAGAGTGAAGCTTTTAATGATGCGAACCTGATAAGACATTAACGTCATTTTGACGTTGTTGAACTTTTGATTTATTTTTTTCAATTATGAACCGTTTCAAGATATGTAGATTGACGGGTATAGAGTGAAGCTTTTAATGATGCGACCCTGATAAGACATTAACGTCATTTTGACGTTGTTGAACTTTTGATTTATTATTTTCAATTATAAACTGTTTCAAGATATGTAGATTGACGGGTATAGAGTGAAGCTTTTAATGATGCGACCCTGATAAGACATTAGCGTCATTTTGACGTTGTTGAACTTTTGATTTATTATTTCAATTATGAACCGTTTCAAGATATGTAGATTGACGGGTATAGAGTGAAGCTTTTAATGATGCGACCCTGATAAAACATTAGCGTCATTTTGACGTTGTTGAACTTTTGATTTATTGAAAATAATTTCAATTATAAACCGTTTCAAGATATGTAGAATCCAAAAATTGAATAAAAAATATGTTCAATTAATGTTGACCGATTTTGATGAAATTTGTTATGTAAGTTACATTTGGGGTCTAATTGTGCACCCAAACATCTCTGTCAATCATATTTATGCACATTGCAAAAACAGGGTTTGGAGCCTTCAAAAGTCGCCACTAGATATTCTAGTATGACAAAACATGTTATCTAATGTATTTTCACTAGTGGTAATTTCAGTCACCTAGGACTAGTGATGGACGCGAGACGAGACAGGCCCTGTCTCGTCTCGTCTCGTGTTTTTTTCAAGAGACGAGACAAAATCTTTGTCTCGTCTCGAAACCGAAAAGTCTCGTCTCGTGAAAAATAGGTAGGTACCTATACTTTGATATTGTTGGGTGTATCAGATAGACCTTTTCCTGGAGATTCTAACAATATATTCTTTGTATATTATAGCATATATTATATTAGCAATATATGTATTATTGTAGATACATGATAGTTATGTATATTCAGGGTGTCCATAAAGTCTCACCCCACCCCCCGTATCTCAAAAATAGCTGAAAATATAAGAAAACGCAAAAACACGTATCCCTTAGATTTTAGGGGGATTAATTTTAGACTAAAAATTTTATTGGCGTCGTCCAGTCGTTTAGGCTGGGCACCGGCTGGATTTAAAATCTTAAATGGGAAGGTATATATCAAGTGACACCTTATTTAAAGGTCTTGTTAATACGAGTTTATTAAAGAAAACGATAGCTCTCTAAGATCTACCGTTCACGAATTATAGGGTTGAACATGTGAAAATTGACCCTTTGCGGCCGCACCTAAATGGTAGGTAAAAATGTATAGAAATAATTTTTTATGGTCCCAAATAAGTAATTTCGTAAAAAATAATGTTCGAACAAGATGGTTGTCCCGCCCACTTCTACCGCAGAGTTCGAACCTTATTAGAACAAAGTTTTCAAAACAATTGGATAGGTAGGAGATGTCCTGGGTAATGATGTCTCCGCTCACCGGACTTGGCTTCATGTGACTATTTTTATGGGGTATTTATAGTCGGTTGTTTACCAAACCCCACCTGCCTCTCTCGAAGATCTCAAAGATCGTATCAAGAAGGCCTGTGAGGACATCACCCCTGATATAGTTTTGAAAAAGTGAGGCGTGAGTTCGAGGCCCGCCTATACCATTGTATGGAGGTCAACAGGCAGCACTTTGAGCAGCTCATAAATATTTCACCCTGCAATTCGTGAACGGTAACTCCTAGAGAGTTTTCTGCAATGAGAATCGCCCCAAAAGTTGTTTTAATTTCACCTTGACTTATTAATTAATCAAAATTCTCATGAAAACACACCAGTTGTTTTTTTACTAAATCGTTCTCTTTATGAGCTGCTCAAAGTGCTGCCCGTTGACCCCCATACTATGGTATAGGCGGGCCTCGAACTCACACCTCACTCTTTCAAAAATATCAGGGGTGATGTCCTCACAGGGTCTTTGAGATCTTCGAGAGAGATAGGTGGGGTTCGGTAAACAACAGACTATAAATACCCCATAGAAAATAGTCATATGAAGCCAAGACCGGTGAGCGGGAACACCATTCCCCAGGACATCTCCTACCTATACAGTTGTTTTGAAAACTTTGCTCTAAGAGGGTTCGAACTCTACGGTCGAAGTGGGCGGGACAACCATTTTGTTGGAACACTACTCTTTACGAAATTACTTATTTGGGACCATAAAAAATTATTTCTATGCATTTTTACGTACTATTTATTTGCGGCCGCAAAGGATCCATTTTCACATGTTCCACCCTGTAATTCGTGAACGGTAGATCCTAGAGAGGTCCGGTTTTCTGTAATGAACTTGTATTAACGAGACGTTTAAAACAAGGTGTCAGCCAATGATCATACCACGTTGAATACACCAGTTCCCGTCAGATCACTGAAGTTAAGCAACGCTGGCGTGGTCAGTACTTGGATGGGTGACCGCCTGGGAACACCACGTATCGTTGGCTCCTTTTGCCGACNGTTTTCTGTAATGAACTCGTATTAACGAGACCTTTAAAACAAGGTTTCACTTGATATACCTTCCCATTTAAGATTTTGAATCCAGCCGGTGCCCATCCTAAACCGCTGGACGAGACCAAACATTTTTAGTCTAAAATTAATCCCCCTAAAATCTAAGGGATACGTGTTTTTGCGTTTTCTTATATTTTCAGCCATTCTCGAGATACGGGGGGTGGGGTGAGACTTTATGGACACACTGTATATATATTTTTTAATTCAGACTGCCTGTTTTAAGGGTTGTGCCTCTAGAACCAACCATAAGTCGTACGAATTTCATGGCGAAAACTTTGGTTTTCGCCACTAAAAAATGAACAAAAATCTCACTATAACTACCTATCTCACTAAAAACTTCTCTCTAAAAATTTAGCGACAAGTTCCAACACGAAGGAAGCCCATTTTTGGGCATCCAGGGGCTAGCAACTTGCAATATTAATCCTACGCACAAAACAGCTAATTAGCGTTCAACCGCTAATCCTACGGACACGACCGCTAATTAGCGACCAACAATATATTACACTTCAACCTAAGTTGTATTTTTCAATTTCTTATATGAAATTGATATAAATTGGCACCAAATTTCAAGTTCTATCTATTTCCATTCTGGTTCTTAGGTTGAAGTGTAAAAATTTTTTAAGTTGTATTCTTCAATTTCTAGTATGAAATTGATATGAATAGGCATCAAATTTCAAGTTCTAGCTCTTTCCATTCTAGTTTTAGGTGGAACCGCCAAAAAGCCGTCTTTAACCGCTAATTAGTGGCCAACAATATATTACACTTCAACCTTAGTTGTACTTTTCAATTTCTTGTATGCAATTGATATGAATAGGCACCAAGTTTAAAGTTCTAGCTATTACCCTTCTCATTTTAAGCAGGATATGCGAAAACCGCTAAAAAGCGGCATAGAATCGCCAATGGTCTATTCGATTTCCACCAAAAGCTGATTTTAACTTTCATGTCCGTTGCCAGGTATTTTATGATGAGAAAGTGTAACACGTAGATACTTATGTACAATTATGATTATGAGGGGAAAAGAACATCCGAAAAGTCTTATTTTTTTACGAGACGAGAAATTTTTCCTATTTTCACGAGACGAGACAGGGCCTTGTCTCGTCTCGTGAAAATACGAGACGAGATATGGTCTTGTCTCGTCTCGTATTTTTTACGCGAGACGAGACAAGACCCTTGTCTCGTCTCGAAAGTTTCGAGACGAGACGAGAAATTTCTCGTCTCGCGTCGATTACTACCTAGGACGGTTAAGAAGTTTCCAGATCGAATCCCGTGCAATGCGTGGTGTTCAAAACTTAACAGTTTCGCATAACTGAATAGTCAATTTTATGCATTTTTCAGCTACACATATTTTCAGATCTCTAGAATTTATAACTAAAGAATTCAGACAGCAGAATCCTCGCGTATCGATTTTTTCTCCTTATTTTAGCAATATAAGTATAATAATAATATTTCACCCACCCAGGCCTTACTGAAGTGATGATTTCGATTCCTGAGTAATATCAGGTTTTTGAAATTTTTGTAGAATTAAATATTCTACCTACCTATCTATATTTTTTCTTCGGTTTGTGCTATCTTTATCTCTTTAGAAAAAACACAAGTTGTATAGTTTGCTAAATTCGTAGAAAAAATACTGACACAATCTAATTGGAACCCAGAACTCTTTTACTAATTTGATTTTATTTCGGTATATAACAAGTTATGGCCAAGGTTTTTTTTTTTTTTTTTTTTTTTTTTTTTTTTTTTTTNAGGTTTTTTTTTTTTTGAGAAAAAAGTATGGGCAATATAGTTAAATAGTTAATAGTATTCATTTAATACGACACGAATAATTTCTTTTTCTTTTTTAATTTGGCTTAACGTCTCTTTAACAACGAATAATTTCTATTCAATAGATTATTTTTCATTCAGATAAAAAGAGGCATAAAAAATATCTGCTATTTCCTATGAGCTTTTACCTACTGCCTTCCAAAATTCTACAATCTTTTAACACGCAATATTAAAAACTTTTTTAGTAAAAATTGCTTGATTTTCTCTACCCGCCCGAATACATAGCATTAGTTGATGTACACAAATATGGCCATCGGCCATACCTACCTAACATTTTGGTTGGTTCCATTTGAAGAAGATAATCTAAAGCATTTTTCCCCTTTAGGCCAAAAGGATGATACGCTGAATGTACGTATTACCATCTCACCTCATCTGCTTTGCTGTAACGATGCCTTGGGGTAGCGAGCCCCAAGCGGGTCGCAAGCCAAAGTCAGGGGCTGCTCAATGCCAAAATTCATTCAGAAGCTTACTAGTGTATAATAAACTGACGGAAATTCAATAATAATAAATTATTAGATTTTAGTCAACGAATCAGCCATTTGTTATCTCCAGTCAGGGCTTATATTGATGGGTGTAATGTGTTATCTAGTACAACTGCAAACAGGAAACATCTCTCAGGATTTTTGATAAATAGACCAAACATGTTTGTATAGATTTGCATATATACAGTGTATCCCAGAATGAACGGTCACCCCCTTAACTTTTAAATTTCTCGATTTCTCGAGAAATTTAAAAAGAATGGTACAAATATTTTTTGTTTTCCCCAGCATAATATATATTGCAAATACTAGCTGCTGCCGCAACTTTGTATGCGTTCATTCCCGATGCTTTAAAAAAATCTGAGATAGGTACAAATTTAGAGCGGATTTTATATTTTTCCATTCCCGGTCAATTTTCGTTATCTCCTTTCGTTTGAGATGTGTGATTATACCAATAAAAGGCGTCTTTTTGGCGATAGATGAACAATTGATACTACAAACATATTCTATGGATCAAATAACGTTTTCCAACAGAAGAACACGCACCCATAGATACAATATTTTTCAACTATTTCTCAACGACATTTTAGATTTAAATGAAATTTATATCACTTACTAATCTAGTTTAGGTACGAGGAGTAAGGACTTTTTGTTTCCAATTAATATTTACAATCAGCCTAAGAAGGCTATAAGCAAATTTGATGAAACAAGGCATGATAGAAGGATATGCATTCATATCTGTTCTAGTATTATTAAACATAAAAATAATTGCAAATATTACAATTCAACAATAGATAAATAGATATACATAAAAACTAAATTCTAAATCTAGTGGGTGATGTCGCTTTAGTTGTCGAACAGAACTGCCCTTGTCTAGTAGGTTGATGACAAGTGCATTGATATGATTTTCCAGTCGATGTTGATATTTCCCACGGAAGAGCCTGATCTGTNCTTAGACCCCTTCTGAATTAGGGTGACGAATAGATAAATAGATATACATAAAAACTAAATTCTAAATCTAGTGGGTGATGTCGCTTTAGTTGTCGAACAGAACTGCCCTTGTCTAGTAGGTTGATGGCAAGTGCATTGATATGATTTTCCAGTCGATGTTGATATTTCCCACTGAAGAGCCTGATCTGTTCCTTGACTGATGCAAATTTGAGATACTCATGTAGCTCACTGTTATACGAGCAAACCAAGGTGCGTTCACCAACAACCTCAGTGTTTTATTTTGGAATAGTTGGAGGATTTCAATGTTGCTATTGCTGGCTGAACCCAAGAGTTAATTGTATTTATCAAAAGCTTGCTGCACATCGAGAAAGGCCGCTGAGCGATATTCTTTATTTTCCAAGGTTGCAGTGATTATGTCAACAACCCGATGAACTTGTTCAAATGTTGAATGTTTTTTCTAAAACAAATCTGTGAACAAAATTTTGTTCAATCCGTACTGTTTTCAGTCTGAAGAGTAGGATTCTTTCAAATACTTTAGAGAGCACAGGCAATAAGCTGACAGATCTGTAAGATGTTGCTTCGTGCTCTGGTTTGTTAGGTTGAGCACAGGCAATAAGCTGATTCATCTGTAAGATGTTACTTCGTGCTGTGGTTTGTTAGGTTGAGCACAGGCAATAAGCTGATTGATCAGTAAGATGTTACTTCGTGCTGTGGTTTGTTAGGTTGAGCACAGGCAATAAGCTGATAGATCTGTAAGATGTTGCTTCGTGCTCTGGTTTGTTAGGTTGAGCACAGGCAATAAGCTGATTCATCTGTAAAATGTTACTTCGTGCTGTGGTTTGTTAGGTTGAGCACAGGCAATAAGCTGATTGATCAGTGAGATGTTACTTCGTGCTCTGGTTTGTTAGGTTGAGCACAGGCAATAAGCTGATTCATCTGTAAGATGTTACTTCGTGCTGTGGTTTGTTAGGTTGAGCACAGGCAATAAGCTGATTCATCTGTAAGATGTTACTTCGTGCTGTGGTTTGTTAGATTGAGCACAGGCTATAAGCTGATTGATCTGTAAGATGTTACTTCGTGCTCTGGTTTGTTAGTTTGAGCACAGGCACTAAGCTGATTGATCTGTAAGATGTTACATCGTGCTCTGATTTGTTAGGTTGAGCACAGGCTATAAGCTGATTGATCTGTAAGATGTTACTTCGTGCTTTGGTTTGTTAGGTTGAGCACAGGCTATAAGCTGATTGATCAGTAAGATGTTACTTCGTGCTCTGGTTTGTTAGGTTGAACACAGACAATAAGCTGATTGATCTGTAAGATGTTACTTCGTGCTCTGGTTTGTTAGGTTTACGGATCATAACTTTCTCCCACTGGAAGGAAGATGGAATTAAATAAGTTATGAAAAACAAAGCTTTTCTAGGCAATGTGTTAAGTACTTTTGTATCAATGAGATCGTATCCTGGAGTCTTTCTTTTCTTTAGATGGCGAAGAACAGTTTTCAATTCTTTTGGTGTGGTTTTTTGTATCGGTGAGCTCATCTGGAAAACGCTGCCCAGAAATCTTTTAATGTCTTCATTATAAGTAATTTCTGAGCTTTCATGGGGTTTAAATACTTCTTCTAAATGTTTTGCAAACGGTTCTGCTTTATCAGTATCTTTTCGTGCTCACTCTCCGTTCCTATTCTGTAGAGGGGGTATAGGTATTTGTGGTCTCTTCATATTTTTTGTAGCTTTCCATAAAGTATAATCATCCCTCTCATCAGCTTTTAGGTTCTTCAGATATTTTTTATAAGATTTAATAATCTTTATCTCTTGTAGTAGTTTTTTAAACTTTTGCAAGCTCTATTGAACAGATTTTTATTCTCTGGATGTCGACTGATATGCCATCTTGAGGCGTAGATGGCATATCAGTCGTCTTCTCTTTTCTGCTATTTGATCCTTAACTTCCTAGTCTGATTGGTAGTTTTTACGTCACTGTGTTTTGGTTTGGATGGGGTAGATAGCCAGGGAGTATTTCCAGAGTACAATAATAATATTTTTTTTTTTCTTTTTCTTTTTTTCAGGAACCTACTAATGATTTATTTCTTTTACAGATTTTGCCCCCTGGTCCCTTACGAATATCCTTTATTGTAATGTGTCAGAGGTTTAAGAAACCTCTGAAACACAATAAATAATAATAATCGCATTTTATTTTGAAAGGTACCTCAAGGTTGATGCTTTCATGGAGCCACCCCTGAAAATATTCCCAGTCCGTGTTACTGTTGTATAGTTTACAACTATTTTCTTTCACTATTACCGTTGTGCTGACTAAAGCAATAATAACTGGAGAGTGATCGGAACTGCTGTCTGAGCAATTTTCTATATCTGGGTACGGGTTAGATATACCGTTTGAAATGAAGAAATCTAGTAGGTCAGGGATTTTATTTCGATCAGTAGGTAAATTCGCCTGCAGAGAGAGTTTGTAAATTATTATCATCTATTTATATTTTTAGGGCCCTCCCTTTAGGTGTTATGAGCCTTGATCAAAGCTGAAGATGTTTCGAGTTTCAGTCACCTCCAGATACAAAACGATGCCTGAGAAAGTGGTCAGTGAATAATTCATGCGATGACGTGGGGGGCAATATGTTGCCGATACAACAAGTGGTCCGCCAGTTTGGTAGTTCGATGCCAGTGGCTTGCAAATAATTGGTTCTATAATAATAGCGGTTCCCCTATGGGCTGTTATCAGGTATTATTAACTAACTTCGCTCTGTACAATGCGTTTAAGATATAAGTAGGTAAAATGTCCAGCTTATGAAGTTGAAGGAAATGTACAACTTCCCTCACTCAGCTAGGTAAACCAGTACACTTAACTAAAAAACTAAAACTAAAAAAAAAAAAAATAGATGATTTAATTGTGGTATATTATTTTCAGTCTCATTATCTTTTTTGAATAATGACGCGAATGTTTTTCCTGACAGAGTCTGTTTCAATTGATTTTTATTATTATTAGACGGAGGAAAATTACTTCGGGGATAAGAATAATTTATCTCACGCTAAGTTTTCGTTTCAGGATTTCTCTGCCTGGAAAGTCACCTAGCCCTTTATAGTTGGCTGAAGACTTTCCAGGTAGAGTGCGCACTATGCTGATGTCTTTTTGTCTGTTTCACACTGGCATGATTTTCGCCAAGGCAACACACCCCTAGGGAGCTGGATACAATTTCCTCGGGTATGTTCCAGCTGTTGACATCGCATACATTGCACGATGTCAGCTTTCTTTTTCAGTGGATCTATCTTGACCTTAGTATATATAGTGGAAGTATTAGATTTGATACTCTTCTTTGTTATTAGAACTTGATTCTAGATTGTCAAAGAAGGTTGAAAGCAGTATTTCATTGGCACCAAATCTTGCATTTTATATTAATCCCCTAAATTTGTGACCTTCTGTTTGAAGAGATTTTTCAATTTCACAGTCGAGTCGGTGTGGTATGGTGCAGATCTAACCAGCATACACTTTTCTGTTCCCAAAAAGGAAATAGGAAAAGTATATTGCCACCCAAGAAGAGTACTCCCAAGAGAATACAGTTTCGTAATTCCATATTATTAAAAATAAATTTATACAAAGAAAGTTCCGCAACATTTTGATCAGCTCTTGTAGGTATAACCTTTCGAGATATCCCCTCAAAATAACATAATATAACAACATCAAGTTTATAACATATGGTAAACTTGTTGATTACAGAAAACGAAAAACATACTGATTGATAAATATGATCAAACGTAAATAAACAAAATATATCAATTAAAAACAAATATTTAATTTAAAATATTACTTACATATTTTATTAACTGGAAACTGAAAACACCAACAATAATATTAACTTATAAATAATACATGACTTTAATATTTAAAACATTCGATAAGAAATATTATTTAGCCTGTAGCTTTTTAAAAGATGTGAAAAGAGGCTTTAAACTACAATATGGAACGATAAAAAAAATGTCGACAGGCAGGGGGGAAATCAGTGGGAGTGAAAATGTAAATTGTTGCCATGGGAACGCACTGAAAATTGTCTTTTTTTAATAAAAAAAAATTGAGGTGTGTTAAAATTATCAGTACCAAACTGTTGAATAGAGTTTCTCACCTTGTCGGTCAATTGAGGATGAAGAAGTCGGAACAGCGGTTTCACCAAATAAGAGCCTTCAGGAATTCCATCTTATGTCTGAAAGATTGTGGCTACAAAACCACTAACAGGTGTCACAAAGAGACCAATATTTTGTTCAAACTCAACCATATTGAAACGTACATTGCGATCATAAAGTTTCTCCCTCTTTTACGAGAAAGATAATAAGCGCTACCATAAACTCTTTATCACTTACCGTTACGTAGAATATCAAAATATTAACTTTAAGTGGCCTCTTTTTTTTTTTTTTTTTTTTTTTTNTTTTTTTTTTTTTTTTTTTTTTTTTTTTTTTTTTTTTTTTGGTAAAAGATAACTTTATGAACGCACTGATTAGTTCTTATTTATACTGCCCGAATAGGACTGAAAAGTCAATTGACACCTGAAGATTTTAGGTGATATTATTACATGGTAAATATCTCAAATTCACGGGGACAATATTCCATAAATTGATTGGGTTTGAACCCACGCCCTACTATTTACCAGTCTTTCCACTAAACCACCAACCCATGTGTCCCTTAAAAAAAGATGTTTTATTTTCGCTAAATAAAGATGTTTTGAAAAGATAAAAGTTCTCATCTTATTTAAGTAAATCATCTTATTTAAAATTTTGCGGTTTTCAATTAGATGTGTCACTGCCACGCTGATCACAATAGTTCCCCTTAGATCACTGAAACTAAGCAATGTATAGCGAGGTTTATTAACTCGTGGGTTCATGCGCTGGTGACGCCGGCATTTCCCGCGCAACGCAGGCTCGGTGAGAAAAATGTGGGTAGCTGGTTTGTAAATTTCCAGCGAATAGAGGGTAAAATTCCCGTCTCGAATGACCAACAGATGTTAAAAGATATCTTACAAATGGATGTCTATAATAGGTAAAATAATCAAACTTGCAAAAACTGAGAAATTCACAAAAAAAAAAACAAGTGAATAGTCGGAATATACATGTGTAGATTTTAATGGAGAAAAATACGTCGTTCCATTTTTAGAGAAAAAACATCCTTGAAATGACCCTGAAAATCACCCCTTTGAAGGATTTGTCGAAATCACGACATGTCCCCCTCGATCCATGAAACTTGGGTCAGGNAATTTTAATATTTTTTTATTATTTATAATAAGATAGGTAATCGATTAACTTTATTTAGTTTTTTTTTTAAATAAATAAAGAGAGGAATCTAAAATTGAACAATTGGTTAATAATAAAATATGGATAGCAAAACAAAATGAGATTTTCATTAGTTGATTCCAAAAAGAAAAAGAATTACATTGTTGCCAATAAAAACAAAGATTTGGATGAGTTGTTGCTTTTTCATTTGATTTGATAGAGGGTCCTTCGATATCAGCTGTTATACGATGGGTCGTTTGATAAATTTATGGATTGTGGAGGAGGAAATGATGTTATGCTCTTGTATGAATACTTGGTCCAGCGATGTTCACTCCAGTGGGTTAGCTTGATTTGTCTGTAAATACCCGTTTACTGGCTTAAACACTTCAATGTCAGAGCGCATAAGTCAAATTACTTTCCACCGACCCATTTTTTGAGGTTTGGGAACAAATAGAAGTCGCAAGGAACCAGATCTGCTGAATGAGGTGGGCGGAGTAGTAATTCCCATTTCAGTTCATGGATGATGTTGAAAAAAAAAGAACATCTATTTTGGAAAAAAAAGAATTCAAAACTCTCCACAATGGCTAACTACAACAAATGGACGACTGCTCATTGAAATGTATTGAACTTTTATGTGTCATCAAGTCATCTTCAAACAGTACATACTTGTAATAGACAGGAAAATATTGGTCTCAAAAGTAAGGACTCGAGTACACGAACTTATCAAGAGACCCTCGTATTATCCCGGAAATCGGAATGTTAGAAAAGGAGAAAGCCAAAGCCGATCTGCCTCGGGTATAAATTGATCCAAAGGAAAGATTCAAATATTACGGTAAACCCAAAATAAGACAAAATATGACCTCCAATAATGAAAATAAGACAAAAAGAGCAGGTGTTGGGAAGGTCATATTTTATCTTTAATTTAAGTTTAGAATCTCGTCAGTCATTTTTAAAGTAGTTAAAATTGTTTGCACAAATACAATGTTTTATGTTTCCCGCAAAATGAGAGGACACTGAAAACTAGGAAAAATATTCACTTTTATTTTTGTACAGGGTGTTCAGGAAGTAGCAATCAATTTCAAGTTGACGCCAGTGTTTTTTTCTTATTATGGTTGGTAATCCTGCTTTTATCATTTTCGTAATCTATTATCAACCCCATTAGTTGCAAAGTTTTGTTTATTTGGAGTGGATGACTACTAAGCAACGCATTTTGCTAATTTTAAAAAATGCCAAGGAAGCCCTAATACAAATGTTTTCGTCGAACACTAGTAGCTAACATTGCTCCTAAAAAGCCATCAATTTAAAGATTTATTTGCAATTTTAACAAGCAGTTGCAGTGGGGCTTTCTTGCCATTTGTAACAGGTCTTCATCCGTTGCTCTGGTATGAAAGAAAAAAAGGAAAACTGGCGCCAAATTACAAATTCGGCGCTACTTTCTGAATATTCTGTGCTACTTGTTAAGATGTATATTTATCACTTACCTAACTTTGTGCGATGCTCGACAGTACTATCTATTTTAGGGAGACAGATGCGAAGCTCTAATTTAAATTTCGGCAACAGAGTAACTATTTATACGCTCGAAAGATTAGTTTGGCAAGAATTTGACGAAGTTCAATCAATATGGACAGGACCTTGAAAGATAATTTACGTTTACATTTTATGTTCATCGTACGGGTATATTACATTTGCCTTTGTCGATTTTAAATTCAATCACAAATGCTAAAAAAATAACTACTTCTCTCCGAAAAAATAGCAATGTTAGTGTAAATTTTCTTCTAAGGTCGATTTTACCACAGCAAGTAGATTTTTTTACCTGAACTAAACCCTGGAAAAGCCCTTGGTCAAAACAAAATTTGACCAAAAATGTTCATGCATAAAATGACTTTATAATTAAAAACTTCTGTTTACATTATTTATATCATGATCATGTTGGAATTCAACTCAACAGAAAAACCAAATATTGCATAAGTTCATACAAAATGTGTACCTTTCTTTGGAGGAGCTGAATTCATTGAGAATGAAAAATCAAGTACGGTCCGGCTTGTTCACTTTTTTTTCTGTTCAGAATAAAAAAATCAAGCATCTAATAGGTATCTGTTTTAAATTAAACCTAAACTCCGCTTTAATACAACTACAAACAACCTACTCGTAGACAATCTGTGAAAGATACTAATGCATAAAATCTCATTTTTTTAATATTATTAAATAACCGGTATAACAAAAATTGAACACATATATTATATTTTAATATAAATATGAAATAACAAAATGAATAACATAATTTCATGATAACACAGAGTAATAGTAAAATGAAATAACACAAATAATAATGTTTATGTCATAATAATTAAAATGTGAAATACTCAGAAAACGATCATAACAAAAATGAAATATTTTCCAGGAGGAATGATTCTCCCGGAAACCTAGACCATATTTGACGAAAGAATAGATTACAATGTAACTAACAATATGGACAAGTTGAATTGTAATAACCTAGTTTGGCCTCGGACTAATGGATTTCATAGTAAATTTCCAGATGCAGGCATAAAAAAATTCTTATATGTATAAAGTTTAAAGTAAAGCATGGCCGTAAAAACGTTTCCTAGCTATATTGGCGGGGGGGGGCGGGAANGGGGGGGGGGGGGTCAAAATGACATAACTGCACATCGTGTAGTAGCAAGTGAAATTATTGTAATTCCATGTACCTACTCAGACGTTTGCACTATTCCCCCGCTCAGAGTTAGGAAATGTTTTCCCGGATATGCCTCGCCTGAAAAACACTAAATCCTTTTCTTATTTTTTAAAAATCTGTTGTCCTAGTTTATCACAAAAAAAAAAAAAAATTGGCATGTAACACATTCAAATGGTGTTTAGAACGATTTTATGATATTCACTTCCCTCTTCCACACACACTCGCATTTCATTTCTTATCATTATTATTCAGAAGTGAGAAAGATAATAAGAGGCAATAAAGAAATATTTTCCATTTTCCAAAGTAATTCTAATTAGGTAGTGTATTGTTCAAGAAGATCTATTTGATTGTGTAACGGTGTTCTTATCAACTGTACTCTCCATTTCTAGATTCAGATTTGAAAAAAAAAGTAGAAATTGTTAATATGAGGTTATCCTGGATGCTAAAAATAGGCCGTTTAGAAAACGACCATTTTCAGGTCGAAAATCTGAATTAAGGTGGCTATTTAGGACAAACAGTGATAACTAACTTAAATAAGAAAACCCTTTATCGAAAAAAAGAAATACATTCGCCTTCTCAATTCTTTCAATGGTAGTAACTTGAATCTAAAACTAGTGTTTTCTTACATAGGAAGTAACTTGAATCTAAAACTAGTGTTACTTCCTATGTAACTGCATTTAAATTTTCTCATTCCTCTGGCGCTGCTGTGAAATAAATGAGAAGGTTAATATTTTTTTCTTTTTTCGCTAGAGTTTCCCTAGTTAGGTTATTAATTACATTTTCTCCCAAATATCCACCTTACTTCAGACTTTATACCCGAAAATGGCCGTTCACTAAACTGCCCATTTTTGACTTGCAGGAAAAAAAAATGAGATTTGACTTTGTCCTCTTAGACACTGATGAAAATAAAAATGTACACTTTTGGTGTTTTAGATAGATGAGAAACTCTTATTGGAACACAATAAGGGGAACCTTTACATCAAAGCTTAAAATAAACACCGTTATACAGGGTGTAACAAAATTAAAGTTTAGGCCCTCCAACTCACCAGAGTATGTTTTTGAAAAAATGTAAAAGAAAGAATTTCCTTATTTGAACAAAAAATATTTTTACCTAAACATGTTGTTACCTAAAAATTACTTCTGGGGGTCGAACCTGGATCTCACCATAACTATTCGATTGGCCATGGCCCTTTTCATATCCCTAGAACTTTTCAAACTTCAAAAATTCCAATCCGTTCAAAAGTTGGGGGAGGGGTTGACTGGTCATTCTGGGACACGCTGTATAAAGCCTGGTTTACTAAATGAGAAAAAAAATTGATAAATATATTTTACAGACTTTCGATTTTATCATTTCAATTTTTGATCTCATTTGGTTTTGTTACGTTTTTACATCCATTCATCGCTTCTATGAGAGATTTTTTTAAAGGGAAGTTACCCTACAAGTCTGCCTTGAGCCATGTCCTTGTAGTACGGTTCACTCGAAACAGCTATTTCTATATCCTCAAATGAAAGATGTATAAATAAAATAGAATCATTTTTCGAAAGCGAAAACTATTAGAAATTATTATTACGTTCAAACATCAAACAAGTCTAAATGAACTAGCGGGCTGTCTGAACACTAGTGTATTTGTGTCAAAAAATGTTTGAATAATTGTTGAGCTGAAATGTCGGGAAAACTATGTTTTGACACCTAATTTACTAATGTCCAGATATCCCCTCAAATTCATATATCCGCGTTTGTCGGTACCAATTCTTAAACACTTTAGTATTGTGCATAATACGTATCTCATACACTCATACAGGGATGATAATAACACTCTGTACACAGATGCCACAGTTTTGAATCGAAATTCTAATAAAGTCCATCAGAAGCCAACTAAGATACAATTCCTGATTCACCTGTTTATATTTCTCATCTGATAGATGATGGAAATGTTTTCATATATGTTTGTATACTCGTATAAAAACATCCATATGATTCGTTTCCATTGTCTTACTACTAATCTCAAGTATTGAATACCGCAACCCATCATCATCATGTTTGTATACTCGTATAAAAACATCCATGTGATCCGTTTCCATGGTCTTACTACTAATCTCAAGTATTGAACACCACAACCCATCATCATCATGTTTGTATACTTGTATAAAAACATCCATGTGATCCGTTTCCATGATCTTACTACTAATCTCAAGTATTGAACATCATAACCTATCATCATCATGTTTGTATACTCGTATACAAACATCCATGTGATCCGTTTCCATGATCTTACTAGTAATCACAAGTATTGAACACCACCACCCATCATCATAATAATGTTTGTATACTCGTATAAACATCCATGTGATCCGTTTCCATGGTCTTACTACTAATCTCAAGTATTGAACACCACAACCCATCATCATCATCATGTTTGTATACTTGTATAAAAACATCCATGTGATCCGTTTCCATGATCTTACTAGTAATCACAAGTATTGAACACCATAACCCATCATCATCATGTTTGTATACATGTGTAATCGCATCCACACTGTACAAAATAATTGTTATTATTGAAATGTGATTCAAACTAACTTGAAGTTTTACAATGGGCTTTTTTTGTTTAATATTTTGAAATATATTTTGACTTGGGCGAGTTAGGAAACTCTGGCGCTAGCAAGCACGAGTAAGTATTTTGTAAAATTGGAGTTTTACAAACACTCGTGCGGGGAAATAGTTTAGAATAAAAATACTCCAATGCAAAGTTCGTGTTAGCTAGCTTAACTGTGGCGAGTGATTCATAATTGCCGCAAATTTCTTTTAAAAAATGATTTTAAAATACCACACAAAAAAACCTCTTATTTGAACCTTGCTACACTGTGCAGACGCGAGTACATGTGTCTAAGGGTAGACTTTAAAGCTCGACCACACTAGAAGAGAACTTTTACAGTCTAATACGAACTATGGGTTCTCGCACATAGCCGCATACTTTCGCATAGCAAATATGCCTTAATTGCATAGTACACATGCTTGCTACATGCAGGAAAATACAAATATATGCAGTCTGCAGACTCCCATACGATATGCTATAAAATAGAGTACACTTAGTCAAGTGATGGTTCTAGTATGAACAAACTGTTATGTTTTTGTTAAAGAACTAACAAAAGCGCAAACAAACTGTGCTATTTTAATTATTTACACAACCATTTCAATCTAAAGAAGTGAGATCTAAATAAAAACTTCCATTCACAACGTACACAGTTCCTACTTTCATTATAAAGGATTTTTTTTTAAGTAATTGCAAAACATTTTCTTTAGTTATAGAAAGTAGAAAAAATAGTGTTTACTCATTAAAATTTCATTTCACCAAAATTGATCGTTCTCGGATTTTCATCTTATTAGAGTCTGTTCCCACTTGACGTCAGTGTCATTTGTTTTTCCGAAAAGACTATATGCTTGTTCACATTACTCAAGATACATTTTTGATTATTTTCAATAATAAACCTTTGGAATCATCACAAAAAAAAAATTACCCCTCTCAATTTTTTTTCCAAATGCAATTCACAAATTTTCATTTCGGTTGCATTTCAGTTGTTTTCAACTTTGTGCTTTCGATTTTACAAAATACATGTAAAAAAGATAAACAAGAGAAACAGGAACACTGGGTGCCTCCCATATTGCGAGAAAGATTTTAACTTGGCGTTTTCCTAAACCTGATAATTGAACTAAGATTTCAAGATGTAGCTTTTTTTTTAATTATCTACTTCAAAATGTTGATTTCTTCTTTGGTAATTTGTTAGCAAGAGTAGCTCGGCAGGTAACATGTGAGAAAATTCGATTTTGAGAATGTATTGGAGTAGAAGAAAAATTTAAAAATGTATGACTCCAGTGGCACTCTCGTGCTACAATTTGCTCCCTATACGAAAAAAACCTGTAATGAGTACACTCTCATCTTTAACGGATGATATTCACGTCAAGTGGGAACAGGCTCTAGGTGCTACAACTCTCTATTATTTTATCTCGTGCCATTATTTATCTGTTACAAAGCACAGATGGTACCTTTATAAAGTAAGTCATTTATACTATAAACACACAGTGATTTTTTTAAATTTCGAATGAAACGTAATATTGTAGGAATAATAATTAAAATCTATACAAAAAACAAAACAATCTCCATTTGGTGAGCCACATAGTATTGGCTATACAAATGAGAGTTCTACTAAAAGTTAACCAAATATCATTAAAAACGTCCCTTAGGCAAGGCCATATAAATTTCGAGTTTCAAAACGTACGTAAGATTTAAAATAATAATAATATTAAATAAGTGACATAATATTAAATAATGTCACAAAACATTATAGCAGCAGCTTTTGTGACAATCCAAACTGGGATCTTTTTCAAGTTGCAGAAAAAAAGTCAAGGAAATTATCAAGATTTTTTTTTTTTGTTTAACGTGTCTTCAGCATCTATTAGTCATTTGAGACGGGGGTTTTACCCTCCATTCGCTGTAAACTTACAAACCAGCTACCCACATTGACCATACCCAGCCTGGGTTGGGCCGAAAAAATAGCCAGCATCACGAGGGCGCGAACCCACGTGGATACATGGTACAACCTTGCTAGACGTTCTGTGATCCAACGGGAACTGGTGTATTCAACGTGCCATAGACGCTGGCTAGTATCAAGATTAAATTACATTTACTAAAAGTCATTAATAGTTATCTGTACGTTAAAGATTTATCTGTACAAAGGCTTGCTAAAAGCTACCAAACAATAATTCAAATGGAACAAACATTGAGAATGACTCTGTTTGTGGAATTTGGCACCTAGACGGGGGACTAGCGGTTGGTTGAGAGAAGAAAAAAATATTCCCCGGTTAAATTATTTTTTTACTCTGAAAATTATACATATGGAAATCATACATATAGGATGTCCCTAAAGTAGTGCCCCAAACAAAAACCTAAGGTTTAAGGGATTTCCTTACGAATAAAACAACCTTACCGCGTTCGATTTTCGTTCGTTAAAAAGGATCCTTTAAACCTTGGAGTATCATTTTTGTGTGCAATAGTCCGAACTAGTGGACATAGCACTTAGGATTCCAAAAGGAAAGTTCTTGGTTATCATATGGATCCCTACTTTAGGGTCTCTCTACATAACTTCAGAAATAAATAATTTAACTGGGATTTACAATCAAATAATAACAAAATAAAACTGTCCTCTTTTCAAAGTACCTTGGTACCTCAAATGGGGATTCTACAAAATAACAACAAAAATAAATGAAAAATAATTAATAACAACGAACGGTTACTCTTCCTGACTTGTACAAAGCAATCCTGAGATCAAAATGTATGTATACATTCATATTGTGAACAGTGTGACTAGTTCAACCAACTTTGTCATATTCACTCACTAAGGCGTACCCGAGACTTGAGTTGTAACAGTTACACAAGTAACTTGGAGGAGTTTCTCGTATGTTTATTGTATTAATAAAAATATTATAAAGAAAACAAGGATTCAGTCTTTTCTGGAAGTTGAATTTTCTTACAAATTGAATAGGACTTAGGATTAGAACCTTTATACTTTAAATTGTACAAAAATATATAAATATTTATTATTGTCCTATTTTGGTCAAAAGAAGGCTCCTAACAAATTTTCTCAAAGTAATTCACGTATTTGCCAAGCTATGGAAATATGAAACAAGTAATCCCTCGGTTGTACCACTAATGTAATCCAAGTATGGCCGAAGTTAGCACGGGTCACTATCCGAGTAAGCTCCGACAGAAGCTCCAACCATTCAAAATGACTTAAAACCTGGACTGAAACCATAGCCTGGTATAGAGTGGTAATCATATCAAAGTTCAATCCAATAACATTTGTAATTCTCGAGTTATATGCGCTCAAACATAAAATCACTAACTCAAGAGGAAATCTGCCATATGTGGGATGCGAACCCAGATACGTTGAATTTTATATTTTTCCTGAAGGCTTTAGGTATGGTTTGGGCCATTTCCGATTTTATATCTCTTAGCTTTCAGGCTGTGTACATTTTCGATTTTTATTTTTCCTCCTTATTTCTGTACGTTACAAGAGGAATCTATTTCAAGTATCCTAGATTCAGCTATTGTGGAGTTACGTTGATTAAAAGTGAGTCAGTCAGTATACCAAATGAGCTTTAAGTTTTATAAATCTATTTAATATAATTTAAATGAATGAATATAGCATAAATACATTTTATAAGAAATGGGTTAAAAAAAACCATTTATAAATGGAGAAACTCCCCTCTCCGAATCATCCGGGTACGCCCTCCCATATTAACCTCTCTTGTGAGTAGTGACTCAAACAAATTACGCCCAAAAGAAACTCAAAATACAAAACAGTATACATTGAATCACAATCTTCATCAGAAATACAATGCCGCCCTATTGAGAATGGTTAGTAGTTTAATGAGTGATTCTACAGTTCTGTAGCATTCAGTTGTTCATGATGAGTTCAACCATCAGAAAATGAGCGTACTTTATAAGGAAAATTGCCATTATCTTGCGCAACATCTTCACCGAATAGGTTGTAAATACTACCCTCTTTACCCTTTACGCACTCAAAACAAAAGCATAATTGCAGAACAGTATGTGTCCAGAACTCAGAAAACATGTAGATATTATAGCAAAATATTCGAACGCTCGAGGAAAAAATGACCTCATGGTAAAATTTCTGTGCATTTGAATCATCTTATTTTTCACACTAGGTTTTTAGAGAACTGCAGAATTGGTCAAAAGTATAATTTCAGACTGTTGACTGTACAACACTTATTATATTATTAAACGTACTGATGCTGAAATACTCAAAATACTAACCAAGTCTGTTAATCTAGAGACCACAAGTTTGATTCCCAACCACAGCAATTTTTTCCTGAAACGAGTCACTTGCCGCCAATTTTTACAGCTTAATCTAGAAGAATTTAAGTTTCAATTTGTATTTTTGCTAAAACTCTAGTCTCATTGGGAAAAATGAAATGGCGCCATGCTGAAAGTTGTCTGCATAAAACTTCTTTTATACTCCCTCTTATTGTTTCTCTGAGATTTCTAAGTAGACATTCAGATTGATGCTTTTTTGGATTACTAAATCCAAATATTATATTCAATAAATTTTTAGGTAAGTTTACATGTGTAATATCTTAGTAAGAAACCTTTGAATACAAGTGTAATGATGAATGCATTTGACACAATTTGAAAAATTAATCGATACTCCATCATCAAGAGAGATATAAAAATATAAACTAACTTATAAATAAAAGAAACGAGAAAAGAATTATATATATTATTAGGTATCGAATCTTTTATTCATTAAGAAACTTTACACTATTCTTGATAATGGAGTAAAATCTGAAATACGCTTATCAATTATGAGAAAAGTCAAGTATTTTCATCATTTCTTGTATTTAATAATGATAAAATTGGACTTTAATGTTTTACAACTGACCCCTTGATAACATTAGCAGCAGACAAAAATCCTCACTTAGACTTATACATCAAATAAACATGAAATACAATGATGCTACCTACTAATGATTGCTCACAAGCAACACCATTTATATTCATACTTTGTTCCATTGCTCGAAAATCAAAATATAAACATGAAAAAATCTTTGGATTGTAATCAAATCGATGGGATTTTGAACGGACTTAGCTCTTCTCAAGCATACGCGGCGAGGCGTTAATTTGTACCAAAACCATAAACTTCGAGTACTCGAATTTCAAAATCACCTCCATTGCATAGTGGAGGATTATTAAACGTTGAACATCGATCTGTTTTTCCATATCGAATATTTTCATCCATCCAAATGGCTTGACCCTCACTGAAAACAAAAAAAAAGTTTCAATTTATTGTTATCATTATCATTAAAATCATCCACACTATGTATGGAAGATGAGGAAATAGTCCCTCATGTAATATATTTGAATGCAGCGCCATATTCGATTAATGAGTATCATTGGGTCACACAACCCCAGATTTTTTTTTTTTTTTTTT
>CM022877.1:15547103-15591703 GCA_012654025.1 Pachypsylla venusta | reverse complement strand
TTTAAAACTGCTGTAATCATTCCCATTCATAAAAAAGGATCCAAAGTAGATGTTGATAATTACCGCCCAATATCACTTTTAAATTGCTTATCAAAAATTTTAGAAAAATTAGTTTATCTCCGATTAATGCAATTTTTAGAAGAAAATAATATCCT
Source organism: Pachypsylla venusta (assembly GCA_012654025.1). Lineage (NCBI taxonomy): Eukaryota > Metazoa > Arthropoda > Insecta > Hemiptera > Aphalaridae > Pachypsylla > Pachypsylla venusta. The sequence continues at coordinate 15,591,548 of CM022877.1, read as the reverse complement.
TGCCGAAGAACAGTTCGGATTCCGCACTAATAGATCCACTGCTGACGCTATCACTCACTTTTTATTCAATTTACACTTCGCCCTGAACAAAAATCTTCACGTTCTTGCTCTCTTTTGTGACCTGACGAAAGCCTTTGATTGTATAAATCATGGTTTATTAATTTCAAAATTATATAAGTACGGCATCCGTAATTTCGCTTTATCCTGGCTTACCTCATACTTAGATCAGAGGCACCAATGTGTTAAAATAAACTCCCAGGATAAAAACACATCTTACCCAGCATATTCACAATTAATGCAATGTAATGATGGAGTTCCCCAAGGATCTATATTGGGGCCCCTTCTATTCTCCATCGTAATCAATGACATTTGTAATGCAGCTCCAGATGCCAAATTCGTGTTATACTGTGATGACACCAACATATTAATCACGGGCACAACAAAGGAAGAACTTTTCACAAATGCCACCACCATTCTCACCTCCATTCACTCCTGGCTCATTTCAAATGGACTCTTCCTAAACACCACCAAAACAAATTATATGTATTTCCACCACTCAAAATTATCAACTCTCCAAAATATTCCAATACAAAATACATTTATTCAACCTACATCATCCACTAAATTCCTTGGCATTTATCTTTGCAATAATCTAAACTGGAAAATGAACATTGAAGAAATTAAAAGCCGTTTATCTTCAGCTATATATGCAATCAAATCCATCAGGGCCCATGTAGGGGAAAATGCAGTTAGAATAACATATATTTCATATTTTCACTCTATAATGAGTTATGGGCTGACTTTCTGGGGGTTATCTCCAAAATGTAATGAGGTTTTTTTATTACAAAAGAGAGCAGTCCGTGAATTATTCAACACCAACAAAATACAACCATGTAAACCAATTTTTAAAGAGCACAATATTTTTACTCTATACGCACAATGAATTTTAGACATATGCTGCATTGTGCATAAACATATAAACCTATTTCCAACAGCGGCACATCAATATAACACCAGAAAATCAAATCAATTAATACCGTCAAGAGTTGCTATGTTTAAAAACTCTTTTTTGGACACAGGAGTTAGATTATACACACACATTGATGGAAATATTAAAAATCTACTCCAAATTCAAATCGGAATTGAAAAAGAAATTGGTCGAAATGACACCATACTCCCTTACAGACTTCATGCAAACATCATAATATTCCATAATCACTCTCACTCACCTTATACTCATAATACTACCACTGCTCATTCCAAATACACTTTCACTTACCCTAATACTTATATCACTCATCTTCGTCACATACTCACATTTAATTGATTTAATCCCAATTTTCTACTCATTTTCTTTTACTCATTCCTATCTCTCACACCCATCATACACTTCATCACTCACCACTTATCTTCACATTATTTTATTCATCACCCACCCAATTCGTCACTCACTATAAACATTCATTATTAAACTCTATCAACAATCATTTTAAATTAATAAAGATGAAATCTTTATTAATTTAAAATTAAGAAAAAATATTCACTTTTGGGTATATCATTAACCCCCCTTCCCCCTTTTGCTATATACCTATATGTATATTAATAAAAATACTCAGGCATAGAATAGGGACCAATGTTTATATTAGTTATGTTATATAATTAGGAAAGATATTTGTAATGTGTATAAAATATTCTCATGAATATAAAGGCACAATAAACTAAAAAAAAAAAAATGTAATTATATTGCAGTGATTGACATTACTCTGGGACAAATGTAAATTATTAGATATGTGATGACAATTAAAACCTTTAGGAGCAAACCCATACAAGATGATGCCACTCTTGATTGATACATTTTAAGATATACCAAGGGCCGGTCCCACAACGACGTCTTGTCAGCGTAACGGACGACATTTTTGGCAAATGACGATTGAATATCCAAAGTACAGGTTGTTGTAGTGGCATGTAATCCTTTATCATCTTGTTCTTCGTTCAATAGACCCAGAAACTAAGAGACCTCCTTCGGATGGGTTCATTGATTCATAGAGGTTAAATTGGTAGGATTGTTGGGACAGTTGAATACATGGTTTACATCATGTGGTTCTGTATTATAGCTTGGGAACTTGTTTTCAATATTGTTGTTTATTCTGCGTTGTTAATAGTTCAGAATTTTGCTCCAACCTGATCTTAATTGAGCTAATGTTGTTCTGGCTTTTGTTGGGAGAGTTTGCTCTTCTTTGGTGACTTCTGGGGGTTGTTGTTCCAGTACTCGGTTTGTATCATCAATGGCGTAAGATTAATTGTTTTCAGTCCTCTTTTGTATTCGATATCTCCAAGTTCGAATCCTGGTGTTGTACCGTTTGCTAAGGTTGTATCTTCTTTCAAGTATTTACGGATGTATCTGACAGGAGGTGGTTGTTGCACGATACGGTTACATGGATGCTGGGATGTTCTGCATCGCAGTAGGTATTATTGTGCAAGCAGGTTGTTGTGTTTTTGCACTTCTTGGGTGATTCGATGACATCCTGTAGCAATTCTTAGGGCGGCATTTTGAGTTGTTTGTAGGGTTTTCCAATGTGTACTACATTTCCATACATGGGTAGTACATAGTTTTCCAATCCAAAGTACATCATTTTCTTTGGTATAGTAAACTATTTTCTGATAATTTGGGGAGAACACCGGCAAAAATATTAGAGTTAGTGTTTACACTTCTTTTTTTGAGGACGTTCAGTGGTTTTCCCATTTCAACAAAAACTTTGTGACAATAGGTCGAAGTGGGGCCAAGAAGATAATAATTGACATGGGTTCCCAGTACCATGCCAATTACTACAGTAAAATTAAGTTATTAACACAAATGATTTACAATGCACACATGTTTCACATTTTGTAAAAACATTGACTTGCATTTAATAATCCTATTCAACATAACTAAGATGTGTACATCGTAATTACTCGGCAAGTGTTTTATTTAATTGTTACCTCTATCAACTCTATCATTGTTATGATTAGAGAGCCGGTAAATATTTATATCCACAGTGACTTCCTAATTATCGTCAATTGAGAAGTGCGTTTTACCTTCACAACATTATTTTCAATGCATCAGACTTGTTTTTATTTTAGAAACAAAAAGCAGTCCTTAATTCATGCTGTTTACTAACAAAACACAAGTTTCAAGAAGTCTATTTTCGGAGAAGCTTCAAGAGCCTACTCGCAAATAAATATAAAAAGGTTCTACAAATTCATCATCATCAGTTTAGTTACCAGCAGGCCCGAAGAGAGGGGGGGGAATTCCCCCAGTTTTTTTTCGTGTTTTTTTTCTTCTGAATAATAAATAAAACAACTTAAAAGTTTAGAAAAATCTTCAAACACACAAAATCAGAAGTTTAGCGATAGTGGGCTAACATGGGACAATGACTATTGCAGGCCACTGATTTTAAAATATAGTGCGACCTTTCAGCTTGTACAGCAATCATAAATATTGTTATATTTCGTATACATTAACATCTGATAATCGAATTATTTGTTGCCAAGAAGAAGCGTACACGCCTTTTCACATCAACTAAGTGAATTGCCTACTTTTACTTTTATTACTACCTATACGGTGATTTTTGATTTTAGATGAAAGAATAATAGAGGGGCCCGTAAATTTTTCCCCCCGGCTCTGGTTACCAGGATATTCATGGGGGATCATCAATTCAACCTTTTATCTCTAAAATTTAGAAAGCGTAATTTCTTCCAATCCATTTATGTCGTACCAATTTTCCATGAGGAAAAGTAAATCATACTTGAGATTGTAAAATGTTACTTGAGGGTGACACATCCTCACGGGTCGAGTCCACCTGAGCTGATGGTGTAAAATAACATACAAAGCAACTCCGCGATATAATTATGTTTCGTAACTCATTTAATAGTAATGGTCCCTTAAAGGTCTTGTTCTACCAACAGTAAGCCCAAGACGTATTATTATGTGGTCAAAATTTCATATTGAGGATAACGTACCATACCCCGGCAGGGTTTCGAACCCACGACCCCTGGATTACAAGACAGACGCCTCAATGGGGGAAAAGGGGAAAACTCACGCCTCGACCACTGAGATACCGGGGCTGTTATATATATATATATATATATATATTGATGTTATTATATTACTGCAATTGACATGGCACTTTGAACCCATGTCAATTATCAAAATAGCAATTTTTACCACCATAGTCCAAACATCAGCCTCCAAGAATGGACACATGTGGGGCGAAAAGAACGGACCAAACCTCGCCAGTACGCTTTTGCTTGCCTAAAGAATAAGCGTATTTTTTAAAAACTTATTCATCTCAATGCTTTTTTGCTCATTTCGCTTTGACTTATTCTGAAGTCAAAAGGAAATAAATATTGAGTAATCAAAATTTTCAAAAATAATTTAAAAAACCCGCCAAAACTGAAATAAAAATTGCATACAAAAGTTAACTTTTGGAAAAAATTTCAATTCTCCTAGAATTTGATTTGACGCTGAATAAGTTAAATAAATTGTTTAATATTTCCTCAGAAGTTGAATTATGCACTTTTTTTTAATAAGTTAAAAAAAAATAATGAATGTTGAACTCACTGTAGTATCGCATTAAGAGAAGAAATTAACTGAGAAAGTGTCTAAAGCTACATACCCCTACAGCTACGTCTTACAGGCTTCCAAAAGACACAGGAGAGGAAAGAAGACGTAAATCTTACAGGCTTCTAACAGAAACAGGAGAGGAAAGAAGGCGAAAATCTTTACCCCTTTAAAATCTCTATACATTAAACTATTCGTTTACATGGAAGATACATCCAGCAACTTTTGCCTGACCAACTCCGCTCGACGTCTTTTTAGTGTAATTGGGTCCCAATAACTTACCCTCCTCCGATAGTGATCATCTTTTGATCTGCGGCCATAAATAATTCATGTGAGTGAGTTACGTGATCTTGCTCACATCCCACCCAGGGATATTTAGCTCTTTCTGGATAAAGACTAAATAAAAAGGTTTCTCCAGTTCCAAAGTACGCCGTTCGATTCCCTCGTTCATCTTTAGAATTTCTTTCTCCCCATTTCGATGAACAATAGGCGCCAAATACCTGAAATTAAAGAAAAGCAGAGTTTGAACTATTTATTTATTTTTTAAAAAAGGGAAATTATTTTCAGTAATAAATGCCAAAAAAATCGCTCGGCGGCTGTACGCGGCAACTTTGTCGATTAACGTTTACCGTTTTTGAATATAGTGGGTTTCTGCACCAGAAAAAATAATATGCCCATATCCCATATACTCGTATTACGTTGCCAGTTTACAAAGGTATTTATTTGATCGTTGAGTACAAATTATTTTCTAAGCCAGATTCCTTAGCTTTAAGGACAAGTATGTTCAAAAGTTCGTTTTATAAGAATAATAAAATCAAAATTGTTGCACCTATTGAACCCAAAAGATCCGCAATGTGTTGACGTCAGATAAGTTTAACCTTAACACGAACCTAACTATTCTCAACACAATATCTTCCCAACGAACTTAGTGATACTTTCAGCGATGCATGGCCGTAGTTTTGAATAATAAATTTCTCTTTAAATAATAACTATTCAATTTTTTTTTATCTTTTTCTCGTGAGCGATTCCAAAGTTTCATTATTGAAAATAACAAACCGATAAAAGATAGCCCTCCAAGTTCACACTCCTTTCAAGCAGAATACTTCTTCTCACCCCTTTGAAAATCAAATGATTTAAATTTGACACAAGAAAATGGCGAAATTCATTATAGGAGCCACTGAATCTCATTCAACTCTTAAGAGTACGTCCATTCATTGAGATGTGCGTAAAAACAAAAATGTTCTTTGCTTCTCAAAAATAAATGTATTTACCCAAGGGAATATTTTGAAATTCTCTCTATAGTATCAGTCAAGCACCATAAACATTTTCGGTCGTCTTATCACGGTCAGTTCGACACTGTATTGGAACTCGAATGTAAACAAAACTTTAATTCACGAAAATGACTGATGTTCCAAATAAGGTACAACGTTCCTTACTCTGTTAATTTGTTGATACATTTTCTACTGATACTAGCAGGATCCACCGGATTCTCAGTGACTTAGAGGCACAATAGTATTTCTGAGATTTTTTTTTCAATTTTCCAATAACAAAAAAGACCAAGTCGGATTTGCACTTAAAGGACTCCATACAGTATAAAACCACTAACTTTTTCACTTACTTCGTTGTGTGTAGTTTTAATCATAAGTAAAGTAGGCTCATGCTGTTCTACTCTATAATAGAATGTGGTCAAACTACACCCGTGTTCCTCCGTTGTATAGAGTAGAACTGGCTGGTACATGGTTATTCTGACTGGAAGCCATGACCATAAGGTAAATAACTGAAATGTACACAAAGCAAAGTTAGTATGAGTTGAAAATATTTAGTACCTATCTAACAGCTTCGCACTAAATAGTACACCCGCGCCGCGTTCTTTCAGTATAAAAATACATGATGTAACAAAATTAATAAGAAAATGTGAACCAGGTATTTTTTTTTAAAAAAAAAAAACCTGTGTATCACACAGCATTAAACATTTACCAACAATTAGCGACTTTATAGTTGATCAAATTTAGAAAAGCGAATTTAAACCCCACTTTATATCATATCACCCCTCTGTAAAAAAATAAACAGAGATAGGTCCTTATAACTAATGTAAAATTGTATGCAATAAAAATAATTTAAAATAGTAATCAGGAAATTATTTATTAAATAATAATGGGACCAGAAAACAAAGATTAAAAATAGAAGCCAACGATTGCAATAAATTGACGAGACAAAACATATCACGACATGTACAGGCTGTATCATTGTGAACACGTGATGCAGGATGGGATACAGAATGTACGCGGATCTCACTCCGGCGAGGAACATTATTTTCCCTAACTTTCATCTTCCATATATTTTTCCCTTAATATATGGAAGGTAGTTACCATATTGTCTTCTGAGTTACCCCCAAACACAACCAGATCTTTTTTCGACTCGAGCAGGAATGGAACCCAAAACAATCTTGGTGTTAGCTGAGTGTTATGCACTCCTCCACGGAAACGTCACAGAACGGTTTTGTTTCCAAATACCAGCAGATACTGCTGGTATGAAATATGATCAAAAGTTTGGCGCCTTTGCCAAAAAAAAAACGATGTATTTTTTTAAAAAGCCTCATTCTTTCCTTTAATCTAATCGGAACAATAATACACCCTGAAGTTAGATACATGCGCTTCCCGGTAGAGGAGCCAAATAAAGATACTAAAAAAATATTTTCATGCAACAAAACATAATGGAAGTATTGTACGAGTATACTTGGAAATATCAAACGGACCTAATTGCGACCACCATACATTGTTAGTCAAATTCACAGTAACCAAATAAAGTCTGTATCTCATGAAAGCCAAACACAAACCAAATTATAATAAAATTGGTATTAAAGATAATAAAATAAATGTGCCCGCAAAAGGGCTCAGGAATCCTTCACATTTACCAGTCAGAGCGTCTTACCACTACTGCACCAACTCATGTCTAAGGAATTGACTGGTGAGTTTTTAGGGCTCGCTTTCTATCTACATCGAACAAATTACATATTGCCAGGCTTTCATAATCAAAGATTTACTTAGGAACTGGGTTCATGGTAAAAAATTAAAATTGAAATCAAAATATGAAAAGCTTTCCCAAAAACAATATTACAGTTATTGAGTTAAAAATCTCACATTCGATTTTATTAAAATGAAATTACAAACAGTGGAGGAGGTTGATCAATTGTATTTGACATCTTCATAGGAAAATTTAGATTTTACGAGAGAGTTAGGTAATTTTTGTCAAAAAAAAAGTTTCAAATTTTACAAGGAAATCATGCAATTTTGTATTACATTCAAAATGTAATGCAAACCAACACATGCTAAAAAATCAAAAGTAAAAAATACAGAAATATAAAGAGTAAAGAAATAAAAAATAAATCAATTGGGAAATAAAATACAGAGTAAGAAATAATATGAACAGATTTGATATCACTGTAAACAAAAAAAGAGTAAATACAAAAAAAAAAAAATATTTCTTATTTTTGTGAATCTGAAAATTTGGAGCAATCCCACGAAGTGATAACTTCGTGTTTAATTGATGATACCCTTCATCAATTAAATTACAAAAGATATCTCGAAAAAAAATCTAGCAAATACATAAGTCAGTATAGATTCCTCACTAGTAGTACACTCCTTATAGCTTTCATCCGATTTTGATGAACATTTCTCGATTTGTGAGGACCGTCTCAGGATCTACGTCACAATCCTACATTTCATCAAATCGGATGAACGGTATATTATTTATGTTGAATAAAAATATGTCTGGAGGCAGATAAACAGACACGGAACCAAATTCAATCCTTCGTGTCTAAAATGCAAACAAAAAAAATATATTTAGAGTACAATATAGAGTATTTTTTTCTTATCGTTTGCATAAATACAAAGCCTAGAAAATATTTTTTATCTTTGCATAAATAGAAAGCTCCCTGATATACTTCGGTAGTGCTGAACAAAAAAAAATATGTGTTCAAGAGATTGGAATCTATTCAACCCATAACATTTCAAAAAATTGGATAAAATAATAAACCAATTTTCTATTTGTAAAATTACGAGAAGACACTGAACGATTTTTTTGTTCACTCATACAATATTTTCAACAATCTATACAGGGTGTTTGGCTATAAATGGGACCCCTGAATATGGTGGATAGCTGAGATCAAATGGAACATTTTTTACGAAATTCGTTAGTGAACCAGACGAAGCATAGCCAAGTTACAGGGTAGAGAAGGTCATTTTTGGACAACTTTCAACGTCGCTTTTAAAAAACAAAAGCAAAATGGGGGAAAAGCTGAAAAGTGATTAAATTTTTTTGTTTGTTCTCAAATGTGATTTGACTTATGCAAAGAGCGTCTCTTTCTAAGGCATTTTGTGTAAAAAAAAATTGAAAAATCGAACAAAAAATTCAATTCCCATGTTAAGAGAGAACCACNCTGTGTGACCGAACAAAAAGTAGATGGACACTAAATCCTAGTTTTTGATGGCGGTGATTTCAAATATGCCATCAAAATTTTAAAAAAACAAAAGCAAAATGGGGGAAAACCTGAAAAGTGATCCAATTTTTCTGTCCGTTCTCAAATGTGATTCGACTTATGAAAAGGGCGTCTCTTTTTAAGATATTTTGTGTAAAAAAAAATTGAAAAATCGAACAAAATATTCAATTCCCATGTTAAGAGAGAACCACGAGAATGGTCCGATTACGATAAAATTTTAGAAATAAGCTCCAATTAATGTCCTGGACACATCTGTTAAAGTAGTGTTAAAGTAGAATTTCGAAAAAAGTGCTTGAATCAAAATGGCAGCCTTCCAAAGTCCATAAAATGTTCGATTCATTACATTTCTTTTTCGTTTTTCCTCTTGAGAACACCGTTAAATTGAACTTTAACATTAACAGTACCTGAGCATGGCAAATGTAATCAGAACTCAGATTAAGAAAGAAAAAAAAATCGGAAAAAAAGATTCTAAACTAGCACAATATCATGTTAACATTCATCAGAAAATATTCTAGGTAATATGAAAATTCACAAATTGTTTTTTTTTTTTTTTTTTTTTTTTTTTTTTTTTTTTTTTTTTTTTTTTTTTTNCCAGGACTTTAATTGGATCTCATTTCTAAAATTTTATCGTAATCGGACCATTTTCGTGGTTCTCTCTTAACATGGGAATTTAATTTTTTGTTCGAGTTTTCAATTTTTTTTTACACAAAATGTCTTAGAAAGAGACGCTCTTTTCATAAGTTGAATCACATTTGAGAACAGACAAAAAAATTTGATTACTTTCCAGGTTTTCCCCAATTCGCTTTTGTTTTTTTAAATTTTGATGGCATATTTGAAATCACCGCCATCAATAAGTAGGATTTAGTGTCCATCTTCTTTTTGTTCGGTCACACAGAACCCACCAAGCGACGTTGAAAGTTGTCCAAAAATGACCTTTTCCACCCTGTAACTCGGTTATGCTTCTGGCTCACTAACGAATTTCGTAAAAAATGTTCCATTTGATCTCAGCTACCCACTATATTCAGGGGTCCCATTTATAGCCAAACACCCTGCATATTCTATATAGACATGGAAAAAACGTACGATAAGTCATTTCTGAGTGGTGAAAGACCAATAACAAAAGAAATTAAATTAGAATTTCTGTAAATATACCGTTCATAATATTTATAATTTCCTTAACTAAAATTTCGAAGATTGTTATATAGGTATCACGAGTTATTTTAAAACATTGCACAAAATCCTCTCATTGTGTTACCAACATTTTCAAAACAAGATATACGAACTATATAAAATCACAGGAACTGTGTGCTAATCTACAAATAAATAATAAGAGTGTTTTTTTCTTTCAGGAAATGGCCGATTCTACAGTTCTCTAGAAGTAAGAAGTTAACTACCAAAGAACGATTATTGAGCGTAGGTGTAATTCTTCGAAACAGATTTAGGTACAATCAATTTTTTAACGTCTCTTTAACATCTAATAGTCATTCGAGACGGGAGATTATTCCTCCATTCAATCATACTAACAACCCAGCTACCCACATTAATGGGTTTGGACGGAGATAGACAACGTCATGAGGGCTCGAACTTACGTGAACACCCACTTAGTGAAACCTCACTGAGGGTTGCGAGTGTTTTGATTAGTGTCGTTGTATGCTGCTAAAGTTAATTGTCAGCACACATATAATCTTGGAGGAAAAAAACTGATATGGGCCTCCAGAACCATGCCAATCACCGCAAAATTATTACGTCAGCAACGCGAACAATATATTGCAGAGTTGTTTTTAACTTTTTACACCATCGGATCGATGATGTCCTCAAGTAACTTCTCACAATCCCTATTTTTCACAATGAAAGTTACTAAAACGTAATTCGGTCGGAAGAAATTACACTGCCGCGATAGAGGCGCGTCGGAGACGTAATTTCTTCGTAATTATTACGCAGTAAAGATACTGTTTTAATTATAATTTATTGTGATACAGCCCGCTAATTTTCTAAAGCTAGAAATATTATTCACAAACTGGTTTCGTACAATCGTCCATCAAATATTTTCCAAAATCTGTACAAATCCTGTACCCATACTTCTGCAATAGTAAATACGAATATTAAGAATCGTGTCATTTATTTACCTACTGATTGAAGAAGAAGAAAAAAACTGTGGAACCGTCCAAAGAGATATTAAAATATTATAATTTGTTTTTAGGAACTTACATTTTCATGAGAAACGATTTCTGAACGAATATTTTGTACAGGAAAATTACCCATTGACGTAGATCTAGGAGAAGGGGACCTTTCTCCCTAATGTGTTATATTAGTTGTAATTAAAATAAATTAAAAATTGAAAGCGGCGTCCATTGAACAAAATAAAATGAAGAAATGATTAGATGAAGAGGAGAAAACAAATTTAGTTGCTCAGCTAGAAGTAAACATCACCAAGCAATGTGTCGTAAGTACAAGAATAATACCTAACACCTTTTAAAAGAACTTCGGGCCCTCTTCAAAAGGGCCCGAAGTAACCTAGCGTTAGGTTACGTTTATACGGCCATGCCTCGATGTTATAAACACCAATCTTAATAAAACCCAAAAATTGCTATCAAAACCCAGCATCGAAAATTGCAGAAAAAGAAAATGGGTCTCAAGTTCCCACCAAGAGGCTGGACTTTCTGCATTTCATGAAAAAAACAAAACACAAAACAACACTGCAAAGCACACCAAAAGCAAGGAAGATTTTTTGCTAACTCAAACAGGCTTCAAAAGTATTAATTAGGCAGTAAAAATACGAGACGTTTCATACAGGGTGGCTCGAAAAACTTGGCTAAAATTAAGAGTTATAGAACTCATCATTTCCAACAATATATACTCCTCCCACATGCATAGTCCGCTTTTGCTTAGTTTTCAAGATGGCGGCCATTTTGTTTTTCTCAAAACTAATTACTTCGCTATACATTGTTTAGTTTGATAGAGGTCACACATTTCATAAACTGCATCGTTCGGATTTTGTAAGGCAAAAGCTAAAATTAGCATAAAAAATTTGCTGGTTTTTTGGTGCAAAAAAACACGTTCTGTGGTAACCAATTATTCGTTACTTTTAAATTCCTTTGAATAATGAAGCGATATTGGTGTTCTTGAACAGCTATGAGTATCCGCAAAGTATTCCATATCAGTGCCACAACAGTTCCCATTAAAATATTCATGGAAAATTTCAGTGCAAAAAATCGGAATATATTTTTTTTCGAAAGATTTTCGGAATTGTGCTCAAAAAAGTACGACAAAATATTTTTTCCTAAAAATATCATGGGGAATAATTCTTATTGCAAATTTTATTCTTGTCTTAACGATCCAAACCATTTTTCCGTACCATTAGCCAAAAAAAAAAGTTATACGTGATTTTGAATGGAAAAGTAATGTGTTTTCAGAAAAACACAAAATGGTCGTCATCTTGAAAACCAAGCAAAAGCGGACTAAGAATGTGGGAGTATATATTGTTGGAAATGTGGAGTTCTACAGCCTCTTAAATTTTAGCTAAGTTTTTCGGAGCCACCCTGCATAATTAAGAAATACATACTATAATAAAGAATAAATGAACCAATTAGGACAGGAGGTATTTAATTTGTCAAGGTTTTTGTATAGATTTAAAATATGCTTGTCCGATTTTCAAACAAAATCAGAAAAAGTCGGTTTAACTTTATCTATACGAAATGGTCGTTTACTGACTTTCTTTTTGCTTTTTTGGGCCTAAGCCTCTTATTGAGTATGTAAAAAAACTACAAGCCAGTACATAAATTCTCTTTTCTATATTTAACGTGTTTTTTTTTATCCCCAGTACTTCAAAATTGAAAACTAAAATTACGAATTTCTACAATCAGAAAATACCGACATAAAAAGACTAATTTAGACTAATTTATTATTATTATTATTATTTCCAAATGAAGGAACAACTGCTATTTTCCCGATTGATAAAGAATAGAAAATGCAGTTTTTTTTCAGATGGATTCAGTTGGAATGACTGTATACATGCTTCTAATAAGTAAAAAAAAAACTACAAATGTCTGTTTAAAAAAACGATCGTAATCCTCGTCTACATTCGCCCCCAAGATATTTGGCTAGAAATTACTGAATTTTCAAATATTGGTTAATTTGCAAGCATGTTTACCCAAAAAAGTTAACATAAGACAAAGGTTCATTATTGAAAGGAATAAACCAAAATCAGGCCACTTGTGAAAGCTGAAACAGAATTTATGGACAATAATAATTTAACAATCCAACTGCTTCCTTTTAGAGAAATTTATTTATCGTCTTACTAAGTACGAGTAAATTGATGATGTATAATGGACCAGGACTACAATGATGTTGTTAGATTGCATGGTTACCGGAAGTGTTAGTTACTTAGTAAAACCTACCCAGAGTACATAAGAGCCTGGTGAACTAACAATAAAAAATCATATTGCGACAAAATTTAAAATCATAGAGTTAGTATAAAAAGAATTTGATATTGTAACAACGGTTACATACAAATTCAAACTACCAAAGAGTTTGGTAAGTTATCTGATAATAGACTTATTATACGGCCTTAATACTGTAAGTTCCTTAACAATCTTGTTCTGTCAGCAGTAAGCCCAAGTCGTAGTTTTATGTGGTCAAAATCTCATATAGAGGATAACATACCATGCCCCTGCTGGGTTTCAAACACGCGACCCCAGGATTGCACGGCAGATGCCGTGACCACTGGCCTACCGAGCCTGGTTAATTACCAATAAGTATAAATTATGAACGACTACTTTACTTGAAACAAAATTTTGATTAAACATTTAGGTAATTAATATCATATTCTTTAGAATTTATTATACCTACTTACTGAAAATCTATTTGTAAAAAAAATTTTTTATACAAATAAAAATATAACAATCTTTATAGTCACAACAGTTGGATTGTTAACAAATTACCGGACGATTGTTAAAAAGAAGAATAAAAAGTGCACTTGATACAATAAATTAAATCAGAAACAAATCTGTCCAACCTACTTTATTTGAACTTTATTTACTTTATTTGACTAGTAATTCTATGAACTCCAGACCTCACTCAATAACATTTTTCAACGGGTGCACCAATAACTTTCAAATACTAATCAGCAAAAATTCTATGAATATAATAAATGTCCATATTGTCCATACCAAATTTCGTTAAGATCGCGTTTGAGAGTTATCATGGTACAAAAAGACAAACAGACAAAAGTGTTAAAATTAGACCTCACTTCTTTCGATTAATAAGAAATATCAGTGCGGGCAGATAAAGATTAATTGGACGCAGACAAGGTTTTGCAATGACTTCCACACTTCACCTGGCTCGTACAAACTGTTTAAAGGTCCAAGTAAATCTTCAGTGTCCACTCATTCATAAATAAAACCGATAATTTAATGAACGCTTATTCAAGTGCACATAATTATTTAACATTAAGATGCATTAATAAATAAACCGATAATTTAATGAACCATGGACGCTTATTCAAGTGCACATAATTATTTAAAATTCATTAATAAATAAACCGATAATTTAATGAACCATGGACGCTTATTCAAGTGCACATAATTATTTACGATTCATTAATACATAAACCGATAATTTAATGAACCATGGACGCTTATTCAAGTGCACATAATTATTTAAGATTCATTAATAAATAAACCGATAATTTAATGAACCATGGACGCTTATTCAAGTGCTCATAATTATTTAAGATTCATTAATAAATAAAACGATAATTTAATGAACCATGGACACTTATTCAAGTGCACATAATTATTTAAGATTCATTAATAAATAAAACGATAATTTATTGAACCATGGAAGCTTATTCAAGCGCACATAATTATTTAAGATTCATTAATAAATAAACCGATAATTTAATGAACCATGGACGCTTATTCAAGTCCACATAATTATTTAAGATTTGCGCCAAACACTTAATCTGTACAGGGGAACTAAATTTTAAAATCATGCATCATTTTTCCACATTTTTGCAGTAAAATTTTAAAATTACCTTTTCTTTATGAGTAAAGTGATGAAAACGTGCAATCACACATTTGTTTCACGCGTGAAGTTATTGGTTAATAATACTGGGTGACATAACATAAATCTTCTATGTGTCTTAAAGTGGATATAAGAGTATTCAGTGAATAATTATGAAAAAAACGCTTTCTAACGACAAAAAAACACCCACCAAGGTTGTCGTTTTTCGTGATTTTTTCAAATGACTAACAAAAAAAAAAAAAAATTGTAAAAATTTTAAACTTAACCTTTTCAGTATTTTAAAAGAAAAACTTTATTTTTATAAAAAAAACTTGAATTTAAAAACACTAACAGTGCTGTTTTTCGTGATTTTTGCAAACGGCTCAAAATAAAAGAAAACGATTGTTTATTTGTAAAGCCCAAAAAATTTAAACTTAACTTTTTCTAATTTTGAAAAAGTACTTGATTTTTTGGGAAACTTATTTTCTCAAAAAAAAAATTATTAATTCGCATTCATTTGCCAGAGTAGTTTTTTCGGCCTTTTTAAAAGATAAAAACACGTACTTTTTCAAGCACCTGTGGAGTTGTGATGAGACCCACAGATCTCCGCTGTTCATAATTTTATTGAAATCAATAATAGGCGGTACATGTTTCATTTTAAACTGAATGGCTCTTCAGAAATAATTGCAAAAAAACGTAACTTTGGAGGTGTGTTCTTCAGTGAAAAAGTGTTTTTCCAAAACAATTTATAGAATATACCAGGGGGATTTATTTTTTAACGATAGAATAGTTTTCAAAAAACGTATATTTTAGGTTACACCCTGTATACAAGTGCCTTTTATCTTTTTGAAAGGCACTTGTTCCTAGAGCAATAGAGGATTTGAGCTTATATCTGGTGTGCGCTATCTGAGCTATTTTGCTCTTTGTTCAACATTCCTTCAATATGGACTTATGTTTAGGATGAAAGAAAGATTTTGTTTCTCAGCACAAAGCAACCAAAATTTATAGAATATACTCTCATCGCCCTTTATAGAATATACTCCCTACCCGATAAGAAATAATGTAGCTGTCAGTGGGATACAATCTCATTTGATTCTGAAGGAACATTGGAGCATGCAACGCGGAACAAAATGATACACTCAGTGTGATCCAAGCTTTAACAAAACAGATTTTAAGACTTGGACAAACAAACTCTAGGAACTGATGCATTATTATATATTTTATTCCTCTTGATTTTTTTTTTTTTTTTTTTTTTTTTTTTTTTTTTTTTTTTNTTTGCAATTTAATATTTATCGCAGGTGCCCTGACTACAACATTTCCTTCTTAGATAAACGTATATGAGGAGAATTATGAGGAGAACTATGACGGAAGTGAAGATCAAATGAAAAACAAACAAAAATCAAGTGCACTTTTTAAAAATAAAATCAGCGAGAAAACTTTGATCTTTTTGTTGAAGAAGTTGTAAATTAGCAGCTCAATCAAATGCACTTAAAACAAATCGGATTCAATGATTTCCATCAAGCACCATTTTTTCCACATCTATTTCGTATGAAAAAAACTTTTTCAAGGTACAAGATTTTGTTTGAAGGAATTTTCTAAATATTTTTAAATTTCGTCTTTAGAAATATTCAAAATTGAATCAATTTGAAAATTCTAAAAAAAAAATGAAAAATATTTTTTTTAAAAAATCCTAAAAACAACAAGTTGATATAGTCACCAAAGACTCTAAACAAATAATATTATTATATTATTCGAGGTAATCAGAAGACCCAGTGCGGTTAGAACTATCCGTGTGTGGACCAACAACAATCTCAACAATAAACTATGTGGGTTTGGATCAACAACAATCTCAATAAAAACCCAAATTTGCAAGCACGAACCAGCATCAAGTACCAAAAAATGGGTCCCAGAATTACTGATAAATACCCGACTCAACTTAAAACTTGAATTAAATATCGTTCCATCCAAGAGCAAAGAAAAATACTACACTAAGTAGTTCCTGGAAAAGTTTTTTTCATACAAAAGAGATATATTATTTTTTTTAAAAACATTTTTCATACAAAAAATAATAACAACAAAGGTCATAAAATTTTATTGATTTTTTTTTTTTTTTGTACAACATACCAGTGGACTCAAAGCACCAGGACAGTTCTTCAATCTTATCTTCACCGTCTTTGGAGATGCCTACAAAAAAAGTTGGTGTAAACCATCACCAAATTGTAATAAAGAGAGAGAAAGAAAGAGAGAAAGAAAAGAAAAAAGCAAAAAATTGAAGAAAAATCTTAATTTAGGGAGAGAGAGACTGATTGGATAAAGAAGAAGAAGATAATATATACAAGATAGAAGAACGAGTAAAACAATAAAATTGAATTATATACAGGATCAAAGAAACAAACACCGTGGTCCGTCTAGATGTGCTCTAGAAATGCGTCTATTGATACGCGTGTGGTATTTGAACTCTCTTGCCAGATTTAAATAATTAAAACAGAAATATTTCGGAGATAAAGGCTTTAGAGCTGTCCGTCTCACCTTAGTCAGTGAGTGAGTAGTATTAATAATAATAATATTTTCTTAGTGAAGTATAACAATTAGGCGAAGTTAATGCCAAAGGCGTTGGGTCTAAGTGGTCAACTACCCAAATCAATGGGGAAAAACTCACGCCATCCTGTTTCTATGATCTCATTCTAAAACTATATCGGTAATAATTATTGACCAACTCGTTAATTAACTGATTATTTATTAAATAAATTGATTAGGCAACATTAAATCGGATTAATTATAAATTAATTCGATTCAATGTAAAAACTTATAACTTTCAATAGCACTCAGACTATCATCACCAGACCGATGTTTACTCTACAGTATTCGGAGTATATGTGGGGATTGAGATGTTAAGTGATCGAGCAACATCTGATACATTTTTGATCATTTTCCAATTTGAAATTTTGAACCTGGCAACATAACACCCAGTTGATGAGTGAGTAAGCAATCAGCAGACACAATTACTTACTCACTCGCCAACTGATTTATAGTGGACAGACACACGGCCATTAACGTCTAATGCCTGATTCGACAGTGTTCTAGTAACCAGTTGTAAATCATAACACGACATGATATTAAAAAGACAAGGTATGTTCTTGCTCAGAAAATGTGACGTCATATGTGTCACTTTTAGTGTATGTTTACCTAAGGATACCGTTGTTTACTTTTCAGGACACTAGAAAGTAAAACATAAAAAAAATGTCTAAATTTTTTGCACGATTACAATACTTTATCTTCTATAGGAAGAGAAAGTAAAAAATTGAGAAGTAAGGACTCATTGTAGATGATTAATCACGAAATTAGAATATGAGTAAGTATGACATCATACGCAGACCTGACGAATTTTGGACGGCGGATTATTCCATCTTGTCTTCTTAGTATGATGCAGATGATGACACTTAGCATCGCTCTTACATGTTGATAAGGAAGGTATTTTACACAGATAATATAAATAGTCATTAGCTAATAATTAGCAACTGTTTGCCAGAAAACTGTTGAATATGCTATAAAATAAATTTATGGTTTCATCGCTGTCAATGATTGTTGCTATTGAGCACTCAGACTAAATCTTAAAGAGGAGATTACAAACAATATTTAACAATACAATTAGAAGTCCTAAAAAAATCGTCTAAACCCGACATAAAACTTGCTGTCTACATTTATTCTTAATAAGTTCAATGAAAAATTACATCACACGCAAACTAACACACAGATTATCCGAGAATCTTTCGAACTACTAAATTTCATGCATTATCATTTGACATGACCGAATTAATTATGAATAAACCCTTAGATACGCGGACACTTAAACAAGATGTGACCGAAAAAAAGTTCTCTTGAAACCACATATTTTATAATATTTTCTATAAAAAGCAAAAACGCTTTGTAACGAAGGACGTAATTGTGAGGGCGTTTTTTTTTTTTTTTTTTTTTTTTTTTTTTTTTTTTTTTTTTTTTTTNTTTTTTTTTTTTTTTTTTTTTTTTTTTGAGAATATGCCCGTTCTCATTTAATCCATAAAACATGAGGTTTCAAGGAACCCACTCTTTTCTGATACACCCTGTATCCATTCGGACACTCAGACGAATAACTTTGTATCAACTCCAAAAAACGGACTGATCAATTGGAGAATCTCAATCAAAGGGATTTTCACAAAAA
This sequence comes from Pachypsylla venusta, assembly GCA_012654025.1. NCBI lineage: Eukaryota > Metazoa > Arthropoda > Insecta > Hemiptera > Aphalaridae > Pachypsylla > Pachypsylla venusta. The sequence goes on along the minus strand of CM022877.1, from coordinate 15,572,249 downwards.
AGGAAACTCAAAGAAAAGACAGAATCAGAGAAGATGAGGTTAGTCTGACTAGCAACATAGGAAGTAAAAACCGGACGCAGTTGTTTCTTTGTACTGCTAAGAGATGGGTAGGTAATTGTGTATTCGAAAACACTGAATGCGAATTAGTGAATGTGACTTCTCAATTTTTTTCAAAAAATTAAACCGCTGAGCGAAAGTACATATCAGAATATTAAGAAGAGTGAGGACTTCAATATTCAGGGTTCCGTAACTAAAGTGTAACTCCAATGCCTGTCCTCCATGACCCCCCTAGCTTCACCAAGTTATGTCTATTCATTATACCCTGCACTTGAAAGGTTCAGGAATTTGGCCAAGTCGTCGCGTCGGTAGGATTGTCGTACGCATTTTATTCAATCCTTGAAATTCGAAAAACATCAGGAGACCGACTGGTAGGGGCCCCTCGGTCCAAGCAATGGTGTGTTGCAATTCCAAATGTCTTAGAAAGGGACCCAATCGTCGAAAGGACATGTTTTTTTATAATTTGACACAATTAGCTCGGTTGATAAAGTATGGGAATTTCGTGCCGAGTTGCGGTTTGGGCTCAAGCAATCACGGATTTTGCTTAATTGAAAATAGAGTATTTCTGTGTGCTTTGTTAATGCCTCTCTAGTCACTTATTCCACTTTAACATTCAGTTGATTCGAAAAAAAACAAAACATTTTTTTTTTCTGATATCATTCTCACCTGTGAACAAACAAAAAAAGTTCCAGTAATGATTACGGCAAGGGTAATAGTGTCATCACTTACCTCTCGTATTGTCAACGTGTGGGACATCATTTGAATGTTATGTTGGGACTGACTTGTTGGTAAGTTTTCACTCGACCTCGATCTCACCAACCTTTGAGATCCTGATAAAACAGATTTCGATTTCAAGGTCATCTCAGTCTTAATGAAAACTCTCTGAATGTATGTTGATCCTAAAGCTCGAATACCAAATGCTGCTTTTAATACTTTTCTAGGACTAACCTGAAAAGCGGAAATACACACATTTTAGTATGAATAGATTCAGCCACAAATGTAGCAATTACTTTCGGTATTCGCGTGTGTACACCATCGTACCTATCTGTGCTCTTTTTAAATGGGTCCTTCGAGCCGGATGACCAATTTAAAAAGAAAAGAGCACATGTAAGTACGATGGAGTACACACGGAAATACCGAACACGGAAAAAACCTCCCAAATTTAAACAAAATTGCACCCAAAGGACTGATTTTAGGATTAGACTCAACTAGAGCATATTTTTTTTTTTCAATCCAAATAGTCTGATTGAAAATTCTGTCAATCGTAATCAATATTTTCTGTTTTTCTTTTATTCTTCTTCTAGCACGGACAGTAACGCAAATCTTTGAAGACCAACTAGACCCAAAAAGGAACCCACATACAAAATATTATTCATTTCGGGCAAAGTAAGTTGTTAAAAGTGACACCAAAGGCGTACGAATGATTACTCCTATTCAATTCGTGGACGATTTCCAGTTGGAAGCATTCGTCCTAGCTAGATTATTTTGTGATATTTCATCTATAATACCCAAATTCAGTTTATTATACTTACAGGCATTTGTCGACAGAATTTGGTGAGCGCAGCTTCAATTCCGTGATCAGATATTTCCCTCATCCAATCAGAACTTTGCGAAGAAGAAAATTTATTAAACAAAAGAAGAATTGCCATAGCAACTCGATACAAAACTTTAATACCTTCGTGAAGGTAGCAGTCCATCACTCGAACCTGAAACAAGACCAAGATCATCATAGTGTTTGGAATCTGTTTGTTACCAATTACGCAAAGTCTACCAAAATACAGTCTAGTCTAGATTATCCAGATGATAACAAACGCCAAACAGGAAGAGGTCCACATAAAGATATATCTTTAATATCAAATGTTGGCAAAACGGTAGCTATAGCAAATTTATCCAAAGTCAGTCTGTATGCTAAATGAATATTTTTCAACTAATTTCAGCGCTTGTCGGAGTAAGTCCCTGTGCACTTTAAGGCATCGAAAACATTAAATGAGGCGTTTTTCTTGCCCCAATTTCATTAAAAATTTCACATGTTCTGAAACCCCAACCCACAAATAAATTTAGAATATTATCTTAACCAACTCGGCGGATCGATTGCGAAATCCCACCGAAGGAAGAATTAGGAACTTAAAATAAAAACATATAAATTTCAATAATGATGAAATGAGGCTTGGGCAATGATGAAAATCTACAAGAATAAGGTTTTATGTCAATGTTGAATTGGCAAGCTCAACAGCTCTGTTCGCAAATTCAGAAGAAGTAGTACTAATGAATTTATTTTGGAATACTTACCAAGTGATTAAAGGGAAGACCTTGAAGGATCCACCAAACCCAGTCCATATAGATTCTTTCAACTCTAGAACCTTGCCTATGCCTCGCCAGATGTGCTGACGCAGATTTCTGAAAAGAGAGAATCAATCGAATTAATGTAAGGCAGGAGTGCCTGGATAGATCAATATGATTGAGAACACTTAGCGTTTTGTTCAGGAAAGTTACAATTACTCCTTTGTTCTTAAACAACACTAGGTACTCAAATTTTCAGACGAATTCAGTGATAAATTTTCGTCACATAACAGGTAGTATTTTCTCATACCATTGGAAAAGAACAAGATTCATTTGTGATTAGAATCGCTGCGACAAATTCTATGACTTTTCAAATTGTTATTTTTGAGGCGAAAAGTCCATTCTCGCTCCTTTTATGAAAAGCAACGGCCATTGACAGGAAATATATATTTTCGCGGCACCGCCTACAGAACATATTTGCACGTCGATATGACGGTTCCAGTGGACGAGAGACATAAATCATAATGCGTGAAGTATTAAAAGCCTCCTTCCCCTATACCAATGCTCTAATAAGTAGGTATTGCATGCACATTTGCTTTTGAACTTGTCTGATACAACACCATATGAATAATGAATCAAAAGCAATGTATACCTGCGACATGATAATACATGACAATTGACTAACTACGTAACCCTGTAATAGTGGTGGCTGATGTAAAAAATTGACTGAGCAAATTTAAGTCTAGTTTTAACACTTAGATTTTTCTTTAAACGTCTATTTGTCTGTTGGTTTACGATACCTGTCTAAAGCCCTATTTGACATTTATGAAACTTGGCTTTGCCATTCATTATGTTTACAGAATTTGCTGATTCGTTTTTGATCCCTGTCAGGCAATCAAAGGTCGTCTCATGATGGACATGTTAAATGAGTGAAGTCTAGAGTTAAAAAAATATTAGTCCCGAAAAGCTTTTACGTAGAAACCTGATGTCAGCAACATAGCAGATATGTGGGGCGGTATTGGTAGTAGCAACCTCAAGTTAAGTAGATTCACTATCGTCAGCAACAAGTTTCAGATTTTTTTTTTCTTTTTTTTTCACTTCTGTAGGATTGAGTCATAGGTTTAAATAAGCTGTCAGTATTGTGTTGTTTACTGGGAGGGGCTTGGATTTTGTTTCCAGTTATTTAGAGTAGCAGCTCGGGCAGACCGACTGGTATGTGCTCCTCAGTAAAAACAAGAATGTGACAAGGGAAGAGGTGTACTGGAAGTGGTAGTCTTTAGTAAGAGTTGACAAACTCCAAGTTCTCCTGGGCCGTAGACCAAACCATGCGAGGAGATCAGGAACGGTAAAAGTTACCCACTTAAAAAAATATGTACAAGTATAATGTACTTTACTGCCAGTATAATGTACTTTACATTTATGAAGCAATTAGAAATTATAGTCGACTGGTTTTAACTTTTAATCTAGGCCCCTCATTGAGCTGAATTTCCTTATAACCAAAAATATAATCGCCACTATCATTTGCCCTCAAAAAGGGTGACACAATTTTACACTGTCACAACAATTAAAAGGAATGATACACTGTTCCCACTCTTGACAAGAGTCATGTTCTCAGAGTCAAATTTTCAGACATGATCACGGAAAAAAGTGAATAAAACACAAGACAAATACATGTTTCGTAACGTGTCGTCTTTTTCACGTGCGAGAAACTTTTAGTAAGTCACACAGAAAAACTACACACATTCGACAACTCCACTTGTTCGATGTTAAACTTATAATGATTATATTTCTAATAACACTTGCTAATATCATCACCATAGATTAACAGCCATGAGGCTGGTTTGCAACAACTCGCCATNCGTCTTTTTCACGTGCGAGAAACTTTTAGTAAGTCACACAGAAAAACTACACACATTCGACAACTCCACTTGTTCGATGTTAAACTTATAATGATTATATTTCTAATAACACTTGCTAATATCAACACCATAGATTAACAGCCATGAGGCTGGTTTGCAACAACTCGCCATGAGTTGTTGATTCTTGAAAATCCTTACGGATAGTGCAGTAGCTTTTCCTTGCTTTCTCCATGAGTAATGGAAAAGATATCGTTTCCGACCTTGCCCTTAGTCGCCTTTTACGACAGCCATGTACTTTGGTGCTTTGGAAGTATTCTTTTTAAGTCCCCCTATCCACAGGGGACAACATAGGAGGGATATAATGCTGTAGCTTCTCCTTGCTTTCTGCATGAGTAATGGAAATGATATCATTTCCGACCCTTGTTAACATAGTTAATAAAAAACTCATACAATTTAGCAATATGTACCATGGGGAAGTAGAATCTCCAGGAAATTATCAAAACTTAAAAATGTCAAACCTATTTTGAGCAACAATCGCTATTTCGGTCGAATTCGCGAATTTACAGCCCGACATTTCAAAATTTGTCGCGAAAAGGTTTTGAACCAAATGAAGTATGATCTATTTTTAAGACCAGGAATTTTCTTTAAACGTCCCGTTGTCTGTCTGTTCAGTACGATACCTATCAAACGCCTAGTCCGATTATGATGAAATTTGGTAAAGACTCTCTAGACATTCAATACGTTCATGGAATCAGCTGATTAGTTTTTAGGTCACCAGAAGGCTCATGGCGGCTCATTATTTGTGTGAGGTCTGCAGTTCACAGAACTACCAATAGATATTTCTTTAGTCATTAATTTATTACGAGGTTGGGAAAATTCTGGTAAACTAAGTTACGAGTTCTCAATCAAACTGAAAATACCTATTTTATGTGTTCAAAGGATTTAATTTTGGTCCAAATTTGATGAAACTTGCTATGGACAATAAAGCTGATTCGTCTTTTGAGCCAATCGGGGCTTCGTGGCGGCCCATATTTTTAGTTAGGTCAGCAGTTCACATAACTACTCGTGATACTTACAACATGTTTCTTACTAATGTGCATCACTGTCCTCCACGTGACCTCGTAGAGAAGTTTGGTTTGCGTGACGAAGGTTTTGTGTTTGGACGAAACAAGACTAGTTAGACTATTGTAACATTCCTCTTCTGTAATGAGAATAAATAAAATATCAAATTAATTCAAATCACTCAGATTAATTTTGTGTTTGGACGAAACAAGACTAGTTAGACTATTGCAGCATTTCTCTTCTGTAATGAGAATAAATAAAATATCAAATTAATTCAAATCACTCAGATTAAAAACAATAAAGATGGTTTGCTTGTTTCTATGCACCCTCATCCAATGTTGGAGAGGTCTTGTTAAAAACATGACCTTTCCCCATGTTTTTAACATGTAATAATGCGCCAGAAGTCTGGCGAAAAAGTCAAAAATTAATTGGTAATATTGATCGATTGTCATCCTACGGGCCCGGAACTCTAAAAACTTTCCTTTAATCATCGATGCAAATCGATAAATTTCACTTTTTGGATGATAATTATGATGCGCATCAATGACATTAAATGGCGAAATCACATAATTATAAGCAGTGGCGGGCGGCACAAGTCATGTTGGGGTCCCCGCAAACTTTCACTATTGGCCCTTGCAATTGTGGTGCCAAAACTGTTATTTGGATTTGCGTCTACGGTTGGATGGTTTGGGGTAAATGTAAAGGAATTTGAGCCATAGCTTGGCTTTTTTATTCCAAGATCTTTTTGCAACACTCAACACAGAAAGAAAAACCATTAACATAGTCTGAAAGGCTCCCAAGGGACTTTACATTGGGCCAATCGGGAACTCCACTTATACTCCTGGGGGCTCTTAAAGAGATGTAAAGGTACATTGTCTGAAGTACTCTAAAGGGACCTTTAAAGGACTTTACTTTGGGGTCCATTGGAATTAGATGTTCCTCAGAAATATTGCTACATATGGCCTAAGGTCCGTCAGGGACCTCAACTTTTTTGCCCGAAAGAACATCAGGAAAAAAAATAATTTGTAACTGTAATGTAAATGATTTTTTTTTTTGTGTGTGTGTGTTATTTTGTGGGCAACATAGTATTACAAATTTTTTTTTCAATGCACTCCAATATCACTAAGCCTAAGCTGCACTTTAACAATTTTTACCTTATAATGCTACCTCTTGGCGTTATTACCATAGCTACTCAATTGTCCCCAGGAGGCTGAGTTACCAAACACAGCCAGACAAAGTAGAAAATTCGAAAAAAACCTTTTCAAAATTTCGATCCGTCCAGGATCGAACCCGAAACCTCCTTGGTGCAAGCCGAGTGAGATGCACACACTGTCACGGATACAGCTTCTCATTTATTCTTATTATTTTACGAGGTCCCTTCAGGGCCCCCTATTGTGGCTCCCACCCCAAACCCCCCCTCCACTGCTTATTATGACCTCATACGCTCATACTCATCTGTTATATTGTTATAAATGGATTGGAAGAGAGCGAAGTCGTCCAGTATTGCCATTTTTACGTCTAAATTTCGTACATAATACATTGAACTAGCTTTGAAATTATAGTACTGTGTAATATCACTAATAACAATGGCTAATTTGGCTTCAGAATGAGAAGATAATTTTGCCATCTAGTGTTATTTAAATAATCTGTGGATGCTAATAACGATAAGAAAGAAAAAAAATCTTTTTTTAAAAAGAAAAATAGAAAAAGAATATTTTGTACAATTAGTTAGAGAAAGGAAGTCGAAAATTTGCTCATTTTGATGAAAAAATAATAAACACTAGATTTGTTTTTTTTTAACATTTTCAGTGGAGGATCAGTCACGGTACTTTTTATATGCAGGGATTAATAATTGACCAAAGGAAGTGAAGATCTAACACTGGGCCACGATTTTTCTTTTGTTTGTCCCTTCGTCTTTTTGTACTACGAAAACTCTCTAACGTCTGATCCGATTATGACGAACGTTTTTAATCGAAAAATAGGTCTAAATTGCAAATTTTCGACTTTTTCGGAATTTTCAATTGCTTTGCGACTGAACAGGATCATGACCGATTTTGACGAGTGATACGTTTTTGGAAACATCTTTCCATATCAGATTTTTTTTTTTTTAAAAAAAAAAAAAATCTCGGTCCAATATTTTAGGAACCAAGTAGAACTAAAAAAATCCAAAAACAATATGAATTTGATGAAAGCGACTATGAAAATATTGTACACGACAAATAGATCACAATACCTAGAACACAGCCCGCACACAAAAAAGTCATGAAAAACTCGCACAGTCAGACTTGGTCACTTTTTCTCTTTTCATGGAAAACAATATTGCCTTAATTAGAGTCCATCACTGATTTATACATTGCAATCAATCATTTAGTAGGAATTTCATTTACAATTTTTTTTTTGTGTGTTTTGTGTGAGAGTTGGGCTTTCGGCCAAATCAAACATGCAAGGAGAAGCACGATACTGGTGATGTGCAAAAACAAAAACAAATAAATGAATGTTTGAGTTGTGATGACGGACTTATAGTTCGTTCGTTCATACAGAAAAAAAACCTTTGCTTCATTTCCAAACGAAATGCAAAAATTTCAATACGGAAGTAAAAATAATAAAAAACTGATTTTACTTTCATTGAAAAGGACGGGGGCAACTGTGAATCTTATAAAGTTAAAACAAATTGAAAATGTTAAAAGAAATCAGTTACTGCTCAGGTGGACCATGTAATCTCATTTTGGTTTATTATTTTCAATTTGGAATCGTCACAAAAAAAAAAAAAAAAAAAAAAAAAAAAAAAAATACCCCCCATCAACATTTGATATTATACGTTTCAAGGTACATAGAATCCAAAAATCAAATAAAAAAAATCCGTTTGTCCGCCGCGCCGTCCGCCGTGATGGGCACTTTTGCCACTTAGCGTTGACTGATTTGGATGAAATTTGGTATATAGGTTCCATATGGGCTCTAATTGTGATCCGAAACTTTTGGGTGCAATCGAATACACCCTTGGCTATTTTTGCCGCTTTTTAGCGGTTTTCAGTATTGCTTTTCAGTATCTAAAAGAAGAATGATAAGAGCTAGAGATTTGAAATTTTGTATGTATGTTATATTTGGGGTCTCAGTTAGCTCCGAACCTTTTGGTTCTATCAAATATACCGCTGGCGGTTTTTACCGCTTTAGAGCGGTTTTCATTAATCTTGTGAAAAAATAGAATGGTAAGTAAGAGCCAGAAACTTCAAATTTTAGTAGGTATGTCAAATTTAGGGTCAGATTTGGAATCGTCACGAGACCCCCTGAATTTTTTGCCCCCCCCCAAATTTTTTTTGAAGGGGTCACAAAACAAGTTTATTATTTTCTGCCAGAAAAATAATAAACCCATGTGTCACATTGGCAGAGTTTTTTCACTCAAAAATGCATGTGTGACGTATCAAACGAAAGGTCTCGTCATTTTAAATCGAATGGTAACAATGAAAACACTGGAAGGAAAAATGAAAATGAATTTTCGATTGAATGAATAATTGGATGCAGAAATTAATTGTGTAAAAAAAATAGGTCCTCCCGTTTAAAAAACGAAAGTTCACATTGAAATGACCTTGATATTTCCAACAATTTCGGAGATATTTGGACTGCGAAAATTAAAATAACACAAAGTCCAGTTGGTAAAAAATTAACTGACTGATTGATTCACCATTTTCTTCAAACGCTTGACTATTCGTTACACTATAACTCTCTAACGTCTTGTTCGATGATCATTAAATTAGCCGAGGCCCAATGGTGGCCCATTTTTCGAGTGAGGAATACAGTAGAAAAAAATATCATAAAGGTACTTTTTTTTAGCCATTCTAATTTTACTAAAGACGACTCAATACCTTTAGGACACTTGGTGACTTATTATCGTGAACAAAAATTTTCAATCACCATGTATATATAAATTGACTTTGTTTTCTTTGCTAACTATCTCAAAAAATATGAGTTTTGAATGTTTTTTTAACGTGAACATGTAAACAGACCTGCTTAAACAACATTTTAAATACATTGATAGGTAGGATACAAAACACTGAAGTACAACACTGGTTAAAAAAAAATTTGGGCTCCACTAGACCCCAAATGGGACCTACATGCCAAATTTCATCAAAATTCGTAATCTGTTTGCCTACCGTTCGGATTTTTGAATACTACCCTTCTTTGAAATATCAATTTACGGGGAGTATTTTTTGTGACGATTCCGAAGTTTCACTTTTGAAAATAATAAACCAAAACAATGAGGGACAAATTACTTGAGAAACAAAAATATGAGGGGTGGGGGACTCCACCTCTCATATTGTGCTAATATATTTTTTCGTATTTGACTCCAGGTTACATTTTTGAAAATATTCAACCAAAATATGGTGAGCTGGAGAAGCAGTTACCACGTGCTAGAGCTGAAACTTTCAGATCTCAGAAAAATATTTGAATAAAAACAAAAAGGAAAGAGCCATCACTGTTGTCAAGGTTAGACCTGATACGTCAGCCAATCAATGTTTTGATATAGGAAAATGGCTAACATGTTTATGGTGTTTGGCTGAAACTATAGAGGGAATTACAAATACGATGAGAAACGAGAAAAAATTCATTTTGTTTTTAATGAATTCCGCCAAATACTTTTATAGGACTTGACAGACGATTGGTTCTCAAAGTCCACCAGGGATTTTCACGGACCAAAGATCGCCTAGTATTCGTTCCGGCGACAACATATCCCTCTTTGTTTCGACTATGGAGCAGCTAATTCTGTATTACTCTAAATGCTGCTACTTAGATTTGATATTGAGTCATACCTTTAGAAAGAGTTGAGCTAGTATCAATCAAACAAGTTATAACAATTGCTTGAAATACACTTAATACGACTGAATGCAGATTGCCGTCCCTAACAACGTAGATCATAATATAATATTCTTTGTGGATCCGTTTGGGACTGTGGTCCAATTTGGTGTAAAAGCAGCGTGAATGTCATCGAAAACGTTAACATCTTATATATAAAATTCTCCTGTGACGGTGTTTGTTACCATACTCCCCCAAAACGGCTTAACCGATTTTAATGAAAAAAATTTATGTTATTTCGGTAGGTCTGCGAATAGGTTTTTATCTATAATTTAATAGAATTGAACACCAAATGTTTGTTGGTTAGGACGTGTTGGGAGTAGTATTGGGTTAGGTTCCAAAAAAAATTGCGTGTTTAAATCTGCGCAAAAGTCGCAGACCCAGTCTAAACTCAGCCTTTTTTTGGAACCTAACCCATAACTACTCCCAACACGTTCTACACAGCTTAACAACCCATTACTACTCCCCATGTTCTCTCATCTTCTCGAAACGAATTTCGGGTACTCAGCTAGTCCTTGTATAAATTTTTGTAATTTTTTAAATGAGGCCCGTAAGCATGAACTAATTGATACTTCCTCGATTTCTTTATTCAGTGAAAAAATGAAAGACCGGAGCGTCATTGCAAATACATTTGAACTATTTGCCGTCTGCTGTAAGATAAGGAGCAATTATTAGGGCGCGTGTTATTGCGTCGTCCCACAGTTTTTAAAAATTCATAATCCAAAAAGATGCTCCTATTCATAAATATAATGTGCTGACTTGATTAAGAAACATTTAAACAAATAATTCAAGTTTAGCGTAGGCTTAAATGAATTCTATCTCAGTGTGTAACTCTGTCTTTGTTAGGCCAGACAAAATACTAAAATCTAACTGTAAGAGCCCTTTCCCAGTTTTCGAACGAACTATTCGTTTTTTTAGCGGTGCAATTCATTTTAAATTAGTGTTCACATTACATTGGTTATAAATCAGACATGTAATTCGATCACTCTTATTTAAAAAGCATTGCCACCAGGTCATCCGTTAAAAAACGGACATCTCTAACGACAAGTGGGAACGGGTTCTTACGTTTACCATCACAGTTCCAGCTTAGGGCCATCAAAACCTTTTTTGGTAACCTCATATCCTACCATTTTTACAACTTGAATCTAGATATGGGCTTTTTAGGCTCTAAATAACATTAAGATGTTATTTAGAGCCGAGGACAAAATCAGAGCTAGTGTTTTATGTAGAACTAGTTTCCCATTGCGATTTGCTGTTACTAGTGATTCACTAGAATGGTTGAGGTAGTTTATCCGTCCTAACTATGATTTTACTTGACAGAGTATATTGTGATTTGTGTTTGAGTAGATTTGACATTAAATTTGTGATTAAGTAGAATTGAAAATATTCACGTTTTTATAGCTATCCCGTAATATCTCTGCAAAAAAAATGATACAGTACATGCCCATTTCTTGATAAAAAAAAAATCGGACCAATTTTCACCACATGATCCCGAAGGGAAAAAAAATATTGGGACCGATGATCTAAAAATATGAGACCAAAATTTTCTAAACTTTAATTTATACTATTTTTACGAACATTTTGAGCTTGTTTCGTAAAATGTACTTTGACTAAACAAATGTTATAAGCAATTTTATGGGGAAAAGTCGAAATTTATAAAATGTCCGCCGCGCCGTCTTGAAAACAAGGGAAAAACAGTGTTATACTTCTACGCAAGGTTATCCTCGTTCACTCTGTAAATAGGAAAGCAGATATAATTTTAGTTGTTAATAGAAAAGATAGTCAGGCTTTGAAAAAATCGAGCGACAGACTTTTGACAGCTTTATCAATTATCATAGGCACTGTGTTTACTTATGCAATCAGCATGACGTCATTGAGTCCAGACATATGTTTTATAGCGATATTGTTTATTATTTTCAAGACTTCAATGAATTCTTGAACAAATGTGTCTCTTGAAAAAGTTATGTTTCAATTTTTTACCTAAACGCCTCTTAAAAATGGTTATTCCAGACGAGGGTTTTACCCTCCATTCCCTGGAAAATTACAAATTAGTTACCCACCACACTGACTTAACTCAGCCTGGATGGGGCCGGGAATAGCCAGTATCACGAGGGCGCGAACCTACGCTGTCACCCACTTAGTAAAACCTTGTTGGACGTTGCTTAACTTCAGTGATCTAACGGGAACTTGTGTATTCAACGTGCCATAGACGCTGGCTATGTTTCAAGTTTGAACATCGGATAAAGCAATCTGTTCGCCGTAAGAGGCAATGCTGTCACTTAACATTGACCGAAATTATGTACCTACTGTTATGTAATGTAGGTCTCACTTGGGTTATATTTGGTTCTCGAATGGGTTCCCTGTGCGAACTTGGTAGTTTTTTTTTATCATAGTCAACCTGGATACGTGGACACCCCATTTTTTTTTTTTTTTAAAAAAAAAGAGTAAAAAAAAGAACTGTTTAGCTCTTATCGTTACTGAGACTGTTATAATTAGGTTAATTCCTGTAATGTTTACGATATTTTTTTCAGGAATTCAAAATGCTCAAATTAAGCTAAAATTTTCGATGTCGAGTTATCAATGCCAAAACACTTTTCGAGTTCCAGCCATTGGTCCGTGTGTGTCTTTCAGTATTTTATAATTTTATAAAAAATATAGTATTTTATATTTATAAATTTTATAAATTATAAATTTTATTCGGTATTTTTTATAGGACGACCTAATTTGTTTGACTTTAAATAACCGTGCAGGACAACCTTTACAGATCTACCAAGGTCATCACCATATATCCCCCTTGATATCTTGACATTTTGGTCAAAATGGATTTTTTTTGTATTCCCAACAGTTTGGAAGATGTGTAGACTACATAAATTACATTTAATTTACTTAGAGGGGGGTAATTTTTTAGCCAGTAAAATAATGAACCCTTGTGCTATATTGGCCGACCATTCCAGTCAAACGTGCATAATAAATATATGATACCAGTATACAAGGTGAACAAGCACAAAAAGCCCACCAGAGACTTAGGTGCAGGGGCTTACATAGCCCCAAAGAGGAGTTTAGCTCACGAAAATACAAGGTGAACCAAAACAACGTTATCACAGACCTAGAGTAAGTAGAACAGGCATTTCTAGCACAAAATAATAATATGAGTGTCGTTTTCGCTCATTTTCAAGACGGCGGCCATTCTGAAAATTTTGACTACTCCACAAAATCTCTTATAACTTTTTTTTTTTAATTTCTAATAGAAAAATATAATTTGGACCAACGAAACAAGTATAAAATTTTCCAAAATACTATTACAGAAATAAGTTACAAAACTTTCATTCTGACGTCGTTTTTGGTTCGTTCCTCCCAAAAACTTACTTTAAATTTTTCTTCCAATATAAGGTCCGAAAAAAATATTAAACCACAAAAAAAAATTTAGTAATGTAATTCTGGTCTGAGCTTCATTAAACATGTAAATATAATCAGGAGACTTTGAAGTCATTTAGCATTTGAGTATATTTTATCAAATATCTAATGCATGCCTATTTATAGGTTGAATTTTTTGGGCCGATTTTCAGTGCAAAATACAGAAGAAAAAAAATGAAGAAAGTATATAGGAGGAACGATCCAAAAACGTCGTCAGACCGAAAGTTTCGAAACTTTTTTTGTAATGGTATTTAAGAAAATTTTGTACGGGTTTCGTTGTTTCAAATTTATATTTTGTTATCTAAAACGAAAAAATTATAAGAGATTTTGTCCGTTAACTTGAAAACGAAGCGAAAGGGGCATACACTCATTGTAGTATTTTGTGTTGGCAATGACGTACTTTACCTGCTTAGACCCTTGACTTTGTTATTATGGCTCACCCTAGATATGTTTCTATGTGTTCATCAAGTAGGAGTCTAGGAGACATAAATCTAATAAAAAAAGGAAATATGAAATTCTATAAAAATCTAGTAAGTAGATAAGTTACACGCAGAGAAGGGAGAAACGAACTTTAGACGCGACGCCACGCAATTTAGTTTTTCTGAAATTTTATTAACCAAAGCCTTGAGAACGTTGGTCGTTAAAAGTATCCTGCTTTGGGTGTTTCTCAAGTAATTAGCTCCCTTACACTAACACAATTCATTCTTCCACAAAGCCTTGAGAACGTTGGTCGTTAAAAGTATCCTGCTTTGGGTGTTTTTCAAGTAATTAGCTCCCTTACACTAACACAATTCATTCTTCTACAAAGCCTTGAGAAAGTTGGTCGTTAAAAGTATATGCTTTGGGTGTTTTTCAAGTAATTAGCTCCCTTACACTAACACAATTCATTCCTCTACAAAGCCTGGAGAACGTTGGTCGTTAAAAGTATATGCTTTGGGTGTCTTTCAATTAATTAGCTCCTTACACTAACACAAAAAATTAGCTCCTTACACTACCACAAATCATTCTTCTACAAAGCCTTGAGAACGTTGGTCGTTAAAAGTATCCTGCTTTTGGTGTTTTTCAAGTAATTAGCTCCTTACACTACCACAAATCATTCTTCTACAAAGCCTTGGGAACGTTGTTCATTAAAAGTATCCTGCTTTGGGTGTTTTTCAAGTAATTAGCTCCCTTACACTAACACAATTCATTCCTCTACAAAGCCTTGAGAACGTTGGTCGAAGTAAACCATCAACTCCCCCGTTGGATGGGGTTTGGTTTGCAGCACCTACTTGATTTGTTTTCATTGTGTGTGTGATGTGTGTGTATATTAATCTGGGCCCACTTCCATAGTTTTGAGCTGGTAAAATAAAACATCACTCAATGATTGTCTGGTCGCCTGATGTATGTCTTCTTTAGCATTACACAGGGTACACCACGCGGTGGTGAACTAACATTGTTATTTACTTTACTCAAGGTTTCATAACATTGTTATTTACTTTATTCAAGGTTTCATAACATTGTTATGACATCTTGCTCACTTACCAGGCATAAAGTGAAGAAGTAGAGCTGCAATGGGATATATGGCAGGGCTATACGTAATATCAGGACAAGCAAATCCAAGTACACATACAACCCTGTCCGTCACACTACGGCCCTTACGAGTTAAATGATATGGAAGGCGATGAGCGGAATCTACAAAGGGTGGTAACATTATAGGTTTTTCTGGTAACTCTGAAATCAGACAAAAACAATCAATTCAAATTATAATTGTTGCTGCCGCACAATCATGGGCGAGTATCAATAACCTCGAAGTTGACCTTGGAGAAAATGTTCAAGGTGACTATTTATTTTCCCCTAAAAAATCTCTGCGGTTTCCGAGATATTTGACTATGTCCTTTAAAATGACTCACCCTGAATCATTCACTGCCTCTTACACACACATTCACCAGTCATCACCCATCATTCACTTACACCTAACCACAAACTCATCAACTGTTAACTTCTACATATACACTCACACTGTATTCTCATCATTCTCTCGCCTTCGTTACTCAACTCATACATCATTCACTGCGTCTTACACATACATTCACCAGTCATCATTCACTTACACCTAACCACAAACTCATCAACTGTTCACTTCTACATACTCGTACACTCATCAGTCGCTTTTTCTTCACATTCACTTACGAATATTACCTCACAAACAAACACACACTACGCATACTCTACTCTCATTACTTATCATTATCTCCCAAGACATGTATTCATTGACTTACTTTCACATACTCATCGCAAAAACCATTCATTCACAGCGTCAATAATTTCTCCACATTTCTTGAAACACAGTGATGATGCGTAGATGGCTTCAAACAACATTTATGGTTTTTAATGCGTATAACGTCGATAGCGATGCTACAAATTTGGAGATATTCCATAAGAAAAAGTCCTAACAAATTGAAAAAACAATTTATATGTAAAGTAAGAATGCATACGTCATTGTTAAGGTACCCTGTACCCTATACAGGGTTTGCACTTTCTAGTTGTCCCATAGGATTTTACATGTAAATTTCGACTTATGGCTGGCATATCCTCCCAGTATGTCACAAAGTAGAAACGATAGTGATTTTTGGTGTAATTTTTAACCAGGATTCTAATGAAAACATTAACATGAAAATCGGACATACGGTTCTAAACTTAGAACCGATCCAGTGGACTAAGGTTCCTTCATAGAATAATGGTTAATACTTTTGATAATTTGGGAAAAAATGTTTGGAGAAACCTACTTTTTTTTAAATTTTAATTTCCTGAATTATCAGAAACTATGTTGCCTAAAATAACAGTGACGTACATAACTAGTAATACAAAGGATGAGGGTTCGAGTTATCAAAATACATGATTTTTTTTAGTGGATATTACTCGTATATCAAGATTTCATCAAGCGAAAAGCAATTCATGTATTTTGATGACTCGAACCACGTCCTTTGTATTACTAGGTATGTACGTCACTGTTATTCTAGGCAACATAGTTTCTGATAATTTGAGGAAATTACAATTTCAAAAAAGTAGGTTCCTCCATACATTTTTTCCCAAACTATCAAAAGTATTAACCATTATTCTATGAAGGAACCTTAGTCCACTAGATTGGTTCTAAGTCCAGAACCGTAGGTCCGATTTTTGTGCTAATGGTTTCTTTGGAATCCTGGTTAAAAATTACACCAAAAATCACTATCTTTCTATTTTGTGACATACTGGGAGGATGTGCCAGCCATAAGTCGAAATTTACATGTGAAATACTATGGGACAACTAGAAAGAGCAAACCCTGTATATTATGATAACAACACAGTCTACTTGTACCTGCTATTTATTATTACTTCCATGTAGGTATATGATTCCAGGAACTTGATCAGTTCAATTTATTGATTGAAGATTACAAAAAATAATATTAATTTTATCAAGTGATAAATTAATATGAATGACACAAAACAACGTGACAATGAAAGTTCACACAGAGCTGAGGACTCCGACAAGCAAATGGTTATGCACCATTAGCAGACTCCGTGATAAGGCACGGACCTTTCTATCTTAATATCTGACTATTATATCAGGACTAAGTGTGTTTTTCTTGATCACGCTAAATGAAAAAACTACCTTATCAATTAAAATGGTTAAATTGGGATACTATGTCAAGTAAAACCATAATGAAGGTTGAAAATTACTATATCTTCACTTGACTAAAGAGTCAAGGGAAGAAGATATAGTAATTTTCAACCTTCATTACCTTATCAATTGTTACCAAACCTTTTTACTTTCATTATCCTATAAAAAGAAAAAAATTGTAATGGGCTGAAAAATGTCTAGTTTTCAATGCTAAAACATGTTTTGAGGTCCCCACAGCCCAAATCTCGAGTTTCAGCCATTGGTCCCGTTGGTCTGTAAACAAGATATATCAAGAACTTGAAATATGCATTGAATGCGCAGCCACTTTTAATTGAATTCGAATGTACTGTTGTTGGCGGGTTTTTCCGCTTCTTGGCGGTTTTCGATCGCTTTTTGACGGTTCCGCTTAAAAAGTGAACGGTAATCGCTAGAGCTTGAAAAATGGTTCCTAAATGTACCAATTTTATGCAAGGAATGCGCAAAAACAATTTTTATCTGTTTTAACTAATCCTGCAAAAAATTACCACGGTAAAAGCTAGAGATTAAAATTTTGTGTCTATTCACATAAATTTTCTGAATGGAATGTGCAAAAAGACATTTGGTTGAGGATCAATCTATCTTTGATAATATTTTACCGCTTTAAAGAAGTTTTTGGCGCTTTTACAAATCCTGCCTAATAAAAGAACGGTCACGCCCAAAGAGAGGAGAGGGTATTAAATGCTAGAGACTTGGAATATTGTATGTATATTAATTATATGATATTACCGTTTTGATATATTTTGTGTAGAAACATACAAGGACCAATGGCTGAAATTCGAGATTTCGGATCTGGGGACCTCAAAATGTGTTTTGTTTATGAAAACTTGACAATATTTTTTTTTATATAGATAAGGAACGTCGTGTGATGTTCACACCAGATTTTTACTTNTGAAAACTTGACAATTTTTTTTTTATATATAGATAAGGAGCGTCGTGTGATGTTCACACCAGATTTTTTACATGATTGTGAGCATAACGGAAAAGGATACAGGATAGTTTTACGGGAACGGTCATATCTCTAAGATGCCAAGCGAAGCGGGTAGAGCCTGCTAATATACATACAGGATGGTCCATTTTAATTTACGCAGTCTAACTCTTTTGTTGGAAATACAAAAATATATATATTCTAAACGAAATGTTACTTTATCAAGGGAGACATGTTGTGGTTACATTGGTAGTAGATCTGTCAAGATTATTTCAAAATGTATACGACCTATTATTATTATTACAAAATCGAATACTTCGTCAAATTCTACATTCAATCCAATATTATTTATTTATTTTCTTTCAGTGTCCAGAATTTTTTCACTCCAAAGATGCATAAGAGACGTATCAAATGAAAGTTCTCGTCATTTTGAATAGAATGATAACAATGAAAAATAAATAAAAGTGACTTTTTCTAAAATTTCAGAGTATTAATATCCACATTTTTAACCAAATCGTTTTCCAAATTATGCTGTAAAAACGATCTTGAAACAAAAGGTTGTTCAATAAAATCTTGCAAACAATTCATATTCCTCTTAAAAATGTAGGTAGATCGTTTTATTCGTACATAACCCTGTATTAGATGCGGAAGTTTATTGATTTCATTCCTGAATTGATCTTCACTCAACATTAATTCGTTCTCCAATGTTTGGAGATATTCCATAAAATAAAATCTAAATAAATTGAAAGAATTCACCAAATGGAACGATTTTCAAACTTTTTAGATTTCTATGGATTTTGGTTGGCAATAATTGACTTTAAATTTGGAATTTTTTTCCAGCTTATACAGGGTGTCTACCAGTTTAGGTCCATCAAAAAGGAGGATTTTTGGAGGACTTATGGAGACATTCCGAGGACCTTTTTGTTTGACAAAATACATAACCACAAAAAGAATTTGAAATGAACATAGTCCCGTCATTTTTACCGTTTTTGTAGTTGTTAGCGTATAATTAATTACACAATCAAGTCATAATTAAATATTATGACCGTTTCCATGAATTAATATTTAAAAACTTTAATAAAGTTCATTAATTAAAATTTAGTCAAATACATAACAAACGGAATACCTAGTTAACTCAAATTGCTTGTTCATCTAAACACAGACACAAACACACATGAACTAGATGGTGTTATCTGTGTGTGAAAGCCACAGAAGAAATACTAAAAAAAAACATTCTTCTACTAACAGAAAAATATTGGTTGTATTTCAAACTTCTAAAAAAAATGCTACTACTTTTTTTGTTACACCAGAAAAGAGCATACATGATTTCCCTCAGTTAAGCCTCATTGGGAAGTGAAAAAACTTCACTAATAAAAATTATTACAATGTTGAAGGTATGTAGGTCATAATAAATTTTGAAATTATGTAAACAAAAATCTTAGAAAATCGGAAGATTAACCGCTGAAAACTCAGTGTGGAAAAAAGAACCTTCCAGTAAAAAGGAGCACTTTTGGAGGACTTGGAGGACCTTTTTTGAAAAGGAGGACTCTTGGAGGACCGATAGACACCCTGTTATATCTGTACAAGAATGAAACGGAATAAATATAATTCGGAGACGTTTGTGCACTTTCTTCAACATAAATACAAAGCTTCCCTAACTTCGATGATTCGGGAGCAAAAAAAAAATCACTCATCGAGATATCTCAGGAACGGCTTCATTTGGAAATATTCGTTAGCTGTGGCAAAGTTTCTGAAGCTCCCAATCACGGAAGATGGTGATAACTAGGGATCTTGCTGCTGTTGCTGGTTGCTGTTGCCACTACTACTACTTTTACAATGGCAATAATTTCTGAGCCCTCATGAGGTTGGCACAATAGGGCGTAAAAACTATTTAGCTTATTCTATGTACATGATGATAAATGTAACTACCGAGTTTCATCAGAATATGGGATTTAGCGTAAGAGAGTTAGTTTGATGCAAAAATAAAAAACTGACAAAAGAAATTAAAATCGTGAAATTAAAACTAGACCTCTTATTTAATTTGGTGCAGCTTTGGGAAGCATTCCATTTTTACAACTATGTTAGCTAAATAAGGTATTATAGCCTCGAATGGGAGTCCCCATGCGGACTCCCATTCGAGTACTCAACACGCCCGATGTTGCTTAACATCAGAGAACTGACGAGAAAACTAAAACTCTAATCAGATAACTGTATGAACATAATAAAATCCACTACTAAATTTTCATCAAAATTGAACCATGCGAGTAATGTGGTTCTAAGACAGTGAACAGGAATTGGATCCATTTATAACTTTCCATAAGGAAAACTAAATCATACTTTACATTTTTGGAATTTGCTTGAGGGCAACATCCTCAGGAGCCGAGTCCACCTGAGCTGATGGTGTAAAATAACACAGACAGCGAGTGTGTATTCTCTGTAATATCATCATGCTTATAATTTTTGTGTTACTGACTTAAATATATTATTAGAGTGATTGTCATGGTTCTGGGGACTCAGGTCAATTATCAGCCTCCAAGAATGGATGTATGATGACAATTAAAAACTTTAGCAGTAGACTACAATTTATCTAGAGCTGCTATCTCATACATCTGTCTACAATCAGACACGATGATGCCACTATTGAATGAATGAATGATCTCACTTTGTTCAGTCGATAAGCAATGTGCGGGACTGGTTATAAGATATTTCTCGTTAAGACAATATTTCACTAATTTAGTGTTTGAAATGGGAAATCGTTTTGTTAAAATAGAGCAACGAAACATTATCAGCAAGAATGGCAAATTTAATTGGAAATTAATATTTTTGTAAATATAAATTTATTCCAGAAAAAAAAAAATAAGGAGGATTAATCATATTATCCGAATTAAGTAACTTTGAAAATAAACGCTCAGTGCCAAAAGTGCCGCGAACCTTATTTGGCGATGAACGAATTTTTATTCGATTTTTGGATTAAAATATCAAACGTAAAATATCGATTTTTTTTCACGGTCGATTCAATCAAAGGTTCTTACAGATATTACAGGTACTGAGGAAATCTATCTACCTATACTTATAAAACAGAAAGCCCAGTTGGTATTATACTGACTGACTGATAATCAACGTAGCTCCACGATGGCTAAACCTAGAGATTTGAAATTTAGCACACAAATCCCTTTTAGTATGTAGGTACGTAATAAGAAAGGAAAAATCAAAAGTTTAAGTGAAAGCAAAGACGGTTTTCACCACCAAAAAATCGGAATTGAGAAGTACCACTTCGGAATGTGCGAGAAAGATGAAATTCGATAAAAAGGTTTTCCGCAGTACAAAAAGTCATATTCTTGAATAAAATATTAAATTTTCTAAATAGGAGCCATGCTTACTCTCGGTGTCGATTCCACCAAAAATCCAAAATTGAGAAGCTTCAATTTCGCGATCTCGAAATTGTTGTTGAATTTCGTAACCGGGAAAACAGCTGGTATGGTATGTAAGTCCAATTAAGTGTGTTAATTGTCTATATGTATAGAGAAAAGCGTCACTTTCAGTTACATGAAAGTTCTGTACTGTGCTAAATTGGCATTTTTTTTTTTTTTTAAAAGAAAAAAAAAAAAATGTCACACGAATGAACCATTTTAGGCTGTCCCAATCAAGTAGATTCGACACTGAATTGAATCACAAATGTCTAACTCATAGTTATTTATAACTATGAGTTTCTTTACATTTTTTAAATGGCGGAACCCAAAAATCAAGACCGACCTTGACAATTGTAATGGTTCGCTCTTTCTTTATTCGAAACCTAAAACCATGTCAATGATTACAATAGTAGTAAATATGGATTTCACGTAAATACTCTCATCTCAACAAAATAAACACTGAAAAGACATAGTTGAATTCTTCTTCGATTTCTAAAAATGTAAATCAACTGCGTGATGAAACACGGAAGAAGAATCAGAGAGACAAATTGCGAAATATATTGCCAATGTGATTATTATCAAATTTACGACGAACACAAACCAACAGCGCGGACGTCAAGTAATAAAAAATTTACGGATAGACGAAAATTTGACAGAAACGTTTTTCATAATGATGGCAAAAAATTTTTTGGAGAAGAAAAAGAAACGTACACAAAATTGAGAAGAATTTATCTTTAACGTAAATTAATTTTTTGAACATTTTGATATATGCTTTTAATTAAGATACAATCGAATCCCGAGCACAAACACAACAGCATGTACAGTGAGGCCCTGGTAAGTCCCACCAGGGCTCACTTACAGCCAAATCTATCTATGAACCTAATAAATATCTATATCGAGATCGAGAGTGGCGCAAAAAGACAAACAAAAAAACTAGACCTCACTTCGTCCGGTCAATGATAGTCCAACCCAGTATTTCATAGCAGTACAGGAAAGTGTTAATAAGAATATCTATTAATCACACTTAGCCCTGCTGTTTGTTGTGAACACTAGTATTTCTTTCTCTCTCTTGCGCGCTCTCTCCTTCTAAACTCTCAATAATAAACATTACATCAATGAAATGTGCAATGGGACTAAGTGCAGAAATTAAAACAAAAATAAGAGTGCTAAAATGAAAATTCAGAAAAAATGCAAAACAAGTTGGATGTTTTTAATTAAGATACAATCAACTCCGAGGACAAGTCCACATCAAACACACCAGCATGTACTAAAGATACAATCAACTCCGAGGACAAGTCCACATCAAACACACCAGCATGTACTTAAGATACAATCAACTCCGAGGACAAGTCCACATCAAACACACCAGCTTGTACTTAAGATACAATCAACTCCGAGGAGAAGTCCACATCAACACACCAGCATGTACTTAAGATACAATCAACTCCGAGGACAAGTCCACATCAAACACACCAGCATGTACTTAAGATACAATCAACTCCGAGGACAAGTCCACATCAAACACACCAGCATGTACTTAAGATACAATCAACTCCGAGGACAAGTCCACATCAAACACACCAGCATGTACTTAAGATACAATCAACTCCGAGGACAAGTCCACATCAAACACACCAGCATGTACTTAAGATACAATCAACTCCGAGGACAAGTCCACATCAAACACACCAGCATGTACTTAAGATACAATCAACTCCGAGGACAAGTCCACATCAAACACACCAGCATGTACTTAAGATACAATCAACTCCGAGGACAAGTCCACATCAAACACACCAGCATGTACTTAAGATACAATCAACTCCGAGGACAAGTCCACATCAAACACACCAGCATGTACTTAAGATACAATCAACTCCGAGGACAAGTCCACATCAAACACACCAGCATGTACTTAAGATACAATCAACTCCGAGGACAAGTCCACATCAAACACACCAGCATGTACTTAAGATACAATCAACTCCGAGGACAAGTCCACATCAAACACACCAGCATGTACTTAAGATACAATCAACTCCGAGGACAAGTCCACATCAAACACACCAGCATGTACTTAAGATACAATCAACTCCGAGGACAAGTCCACATCAAACACACCAGCATGTACTTAAGATACAATCAACTCCGAGGACAAGTCCACATCAAACACACCAGCATGTACTTAAGATACAATCAACTCCGAGGACAAGTCCACATCAAACACACCAGCATGTACTTAAGATACAATCAACTCCGAGGACAAGTCCACATCAAACACACCAGCATGTACTTAAGATACAATCAACTCCGAGGACAAGTCCACATCAAACACACCAGCATGTACTTAAGATACAATCAACTCCGAGGACAAGTCCACATCAAACACACCAGCATGTACTTAAGATACAATCAACTCCGAGGACAAGTCCACATCAAACACACCAGCATGTACTTAAGATACAATCAACTCCGAGGACAAGTCCACATCAAACACACCAGCATGTACTTAAGATACAATCAACTCCGAGGACAAGTCCACATCAAACACACCAGCATGTACTTAAGATACAATCAACTCCGAGGACAAGTCCACATCAAACACACCAGCATGTACTTAAGATACAATCAACTCCGAGGACAAGTCCACATCAAACACACCAGCATGTACTTAAGATACAATCAACTCNTAATGAGTAGGTTACTGATGAGTGTGTTGGTAATCTTGTCCCATTATTTTCTTTACAGACATCGTATTTAGTGACTGCATAAAATGAGTAGGTTACTGATGAGTGTGTTCGTAATCTTGTCGCATTACTTTCTTCAATGACGTCGTATTTAGCGACTGCATAATGGGTAGGTTACTGATGAGTATGTTTGTAATCTTGTGGCATTACTTTCTTTAAAGAAATCGTATTTAGCGACTGCATAATGGGTAGGTTACTGATGAGTGTGTTTGTAATCTTGTCGCATTACTTTCTTTACAGACATCGTATTTTCGAAAAGTAATTTTCTCATTTGCTATGACCATGCCTGACGATTTATTTGGTACAAGATCGATGCCATTTCGAGAGAGATATCTGAGGTTGAGTAACGTTCGTATTGACAAAGATAAGAACAACTCGTGAGATTTATCCAACTATTATAATATTAAATTTCTGATGATCCCAGTCTGTAGAGGGCGTACGCACACCGAGTACCACTTGCAATAGTTGTTGAAATATAAACCAATATGAATAGAAAAAAAATAAAAAGTTTACTTCTAAACTGTAAAGGGTCAGAATTAAAAGGTAGTGTGTGCAACCGCTTTGTGTTTCCAATGAATGGAGGTAAACTCGTGTCAAACCGAGGCTGAGTGAGATTAGTGTGGGTAACTGGTTTGTAAGTTTCCAATGAATGGAGGTAAAGCCCTGACAAACCGAGGCTGAGTGAGATTAGTGTGGGTAACTGGTTTGTAAGTTTCCAATGAATGGAGGTAAACCCCTGTCAAACCGAGGCTGAGTGAGATTAGTGTGGGTTACTGGTTTGTAAGTTTCCAATGAATGGAGGTAAAGCCCTGTCATACCGAGGCTGAGTGAGATTAGTGTGGGTAACTGGTTTGTAAGTTTC
>CM022877.1:15482325-15547003 GCA_012654025.1 Pachypsylla venusta | reverse complement strand
ATGAGTGATGAAGCATGAAACTTTTATGACTTTCTTTTCATCGGCCATAAATTTCAACGGAGAATCGGATTATTATTTTTTTTTCGAATTTTTTCATGAGTCAAAACTTACGATTACATACAAATTTATCTTAGCTCATATTTAACAAGTGAATGACTTTGTCTATTATATATATATATATAGACTAGCNAACCGAGGCTGAGTGAGATTAGTGTGGGTAACTGGTTTGTAAGTTTCCAATGAATGGAGGTAAACCCCTGTCAAACCGAGGCTGAGTGAGATTAGTGTGGGTAACTGGTTTGTAAGTTTCCAATGAATGGAGGTAAACCCCTGTCAAACCGAGGCTGAGTGAGATTAGTGTGGGTAACTGGTTTGTAAGTTTCCAATGAATGGAGGTAAACCCCTGTCAAACCGAGGCTGAGTGAGATTAGTGTGGGTAACTGGTTTGTAAGTTTCCAATGAATGGAGGTAAACCCCTGTCAAACCGAGGCTGAGTGAGATTAGTGTGGGTAACTGGTTTGTAAGTTTCCAATGAATGGAGGTAAACCCCTGTCAAACCGAGGCTGAGTGAGATTAGTGTGGGTAACTGGTTTGTAAGTTTCCAATGAATGGAGGTAAACCCCTGTCAAACCGAGGCTGAGTGAGATTAGTGTGGGTAACTGGTTTGTAAGTTTCCAATGAATGGAGGTAAACCCCTGTCAAACCGAGGCTGAGTGAGATTAGTGTGGGTAACTGGTTTGTAAGTTTCCAATGAATGGAGGTAAACCCCTGTCAAACCGAGGCTGAGTGAGATTAGTGTGGGTAACTGGTTTGTAAGTTTCCAATGAATGGAGGTAAACCCCTGTCAAACCGAGGCTGAGTGAGATTAGTGTGGGTAACTGGTTTGTAAGTTTCCAATGAATGGAGGTAAACCCCTGTCAAACCGAGGCTGAGTGAGATTAGTGTGGGTAACTGGTTTGTAAGTTTCCAATGAATGGAGGTAAACCCCTGTCAAACCGAGGCTGAGTGAGATTAGTGTGGGTAACTGGTTTGTAAGTTTCCAATGAATGGAGGTAAACCCCTGTCAAACCGAGGCTGAGTGAGATTAGTGTGGGTAACTGGTTTGTAAGTTTCCAATGAATGGAGGTAAACCCCTGTCAAACCGAGGCTGAGTGAGATTAGTGTGGGTAACTGGTTTGTAAGTTTCCAATGAATGGAGGTAAACCCCTGTCAAACCGAGGCTGAGTGAGATTAGTGTGGGTAACTGGTTTGTAAGTTTCCAATGAATGGAGGTAAACCCCTGTCAAACCGAGGCTGAGTGAGATTAGTGTGGGTAACTGGTTTGTAAGTTTCCAATGAATGGAGGTAAACCCCTGTCAAACCGAGGCTGAGTGAGATTAGTGTGGGTAACTGGTTTGTAAGTTTCCAATGAATGGAGGTAAACCCCTGTCAAACCGAGGCTGAGTGAGATTAGTGTGGGTAACTGGTTTGTAAGTTTCCAATGAATGGAGGTAAACCCCTGTCAAACCGAGGCTGAGTGAGATTAGTGTGGGTAACTGGTTTGTAAGTTTCCAATGAATGGAGGTAAACCCCTGTCAAACCGAGGCTGAGTGAGATTAGTGTGGGTAACTGGTTTGTAAGTTTCCAATGAATGGAGGTAAACCCCTGTCAAACCGAGGCTGAGTGAGATTAGTGTGGGTAACTGGTTTGTAAGTTTCCAATGAATGGAGGTAAACCCCTGTCAAACCGAGGCTGAGTGAGATTAGTGTGGGTAACTGGTTTGTAAGTTTCCAATGAATGGAGGTAAACCCCTGTCAAACCGAGGCTGAGTGAGATTAGTGTGGGTAACTGGTTTGTAAGTTTCCAATGAATGGAGGTAAACCCCTGTCAAACCGAGGCTGAGTGAGATTAGTGTGGGTAACTGGTTTGTAAGTTTCCAATGAATGGAGGTAAACCCCTGTCAAACCGAGGCTGAGTGAGATTAGTGTGGGTAACTGGTTTGTAAGTTTCCAATGAATGGAGGTAAACCCCTGTCAAACCGAGGCTGAGTGAGATTAGTGTGGGTAACTGGTTTGTAAGTTTCCAATGAATGGAGGTAAACCCCTGTCAAACCGAGGCTGAGTGAGATTAGTGTGGGTAACTGGTTTGTAAGTTTCCAATGAATGGAGGTAAACCCCTGTCAAACCGAGGCTGAGTGAGATTAGTGTGGGTAACTGGTTTGTAAGTTTCCAATGAATGGAGGTAAACCCCTGTCAAACCGAGGCTGAGTGAGATTAGTGTGGGTAACTGGTTTGTAAGTTTCCAATGAATGGAGGTAAACCCCTGTCAAACCGAGGCTGAGTGAGATTAGTGTGGGTAACTGGTTTGTAAGTTTCCAATGAATGGAGGTAAACCCCTGTCAAACCGAGGCTGAGTGAGATTAGTGTGGGTAACTGGTTTGTAAGTTTCCAATGAATGGAGGTAAACCCCTGTCAAACCGAGGCTGAGTGAGATTAGTGTGGGTAACTGGTTTGTAAGTTTCCAATGAATGGAGGTAAACCCCTGTCAAACCGAGGCTGAGTGAGATTAGTGTGGGTAACTGGTTTGTAAGTTTCCAATGAATGGAGGTAAACCCCTGTCAAACCGAGGCTGAGTGAGATTAGTGTGGGTAACTGGTTTGTAAGTTTCCAATGAATGGAGGTAAACCCCTGTCAAACCGAGGCTGAGTGAGATTAGTGTGGGTTACTGGTTTGTAAGTTTCCAATGAATGGAGGTAAACTCCTGTCAAACCGAGGCTGAGTGAGATTAGAATGGGTAACTGGTTTGTAAGTTTCCAATGAATGGAGGTAAACCCCTGTCAAACCGAGGCTGAGTGAGATTAGAGAGTCCTACGAACCAGATTGATGTTGAAATTGATAATCAATCTACATATCAAATAGATTTGAGTGATAACGTGGAACTTTTGGAAACATCTAAAACAAAATTTGATAGTAATATTCACCAATCAGTATCGATGAGAGGTAATGAAGAAAATCAAACACTTGATGATTCAAATATAAGGAATGAATATAGTAGAATAATAAAAATACCTACAAACTAGGTTTAGCGTACTTGTTACTGGTATCACGCTCATTTTGTTTTTCTTGGCTTTGCAAAACTAGCGTTTTGCTTGATTTGCATTTTTAAGGTTCTGTACCCAAAGGTTGCCATCGAAATCTTCGTAACTACTTTTTATGAGAACTGTAGACTTAACTCAGTTTAAATGATCAGCATGAAGCTCGTGGTATTTCCATAGGGCCCAAAACATAAACATAATATGTCCTTACCAAGTTTCATACTACTCAGGCAAGGCCTTCGAGAGTCATCGTGGAACGAAAAGACAGACAAACAAATATCTAAAGAAAAATCGCAGAGTTTAATCAAATGAGCATCACTTAATTCAGTCAAAAAATCGTTCGACCGCCACATGCCGTCTCCCTTCTGCCGTAAGTGTCACTTTTTTCACTTCACTTTGAGAGAAATGAATGATAATCGTATTTTGGTTAACAGGTAGCAAAGTGGTGATAATAGAAACCACAACTTCGCGATGTACGTATCTTAATAGAATTGTTTTGTTTTTGTTTTTTCAAAGAGTTTGAGAGTTAACTTTAGAACGTCTGGTATGGACATTGATTATGTTTATTAAATTGGCTAGTCCCACATTCTTGTCTATTATGACTCCGAGCTACGAGATCCGATTAAACCTCGTAGCCATAGACAAGGATGTAGGACCAGCCAATTTAATAAACATAATTAATCTCCATACCAGACTTTCTAAAGTTAACTCTCGAACTCTTTTTTTTTTTAAAAAAAAGCAATTATATTAAGATACGTACATCGCCGATGTCTGGTTTCTATTATCGGTGGGAACAAACAAAACTCATCATTGTTTTTCTTTTAACTTGGTGTCCCCATTAGAAAAGTACCGTAGGGACGCGTGATGCTTGTAACAGATTTTCCTCCTTAATATTTGGGTTGAAATTTTGAAGCCCCTTCTAATTTCGACCAGGAAACTTACTATCACAATTTGCTACAGGGACGATATATGTATCTAAAAATAACGAAAGTTCTCATCATAAGAGAGAGGCTAATTGATCGAATGAGGTGAAGATATAGTTTTAAAACAATTTTTCTTTAAAAGTTTATCAGTTTGTTACACGATACCTTTCGAACGCCTTGAACGATTTAGATGAAACTTACACGATACCTCTCGAACACATTGTCCGATTTTGATGAAACTTACACGATAACTCTCGAACACATTGTCCGATTTTGATGAAACTTACACGATACCTCTGGAACGCCATGTCCGATTTTGATGAAACTTACACGATAACTCTCGAACGCATTGTCCGATTTTGATGAAACTTACACGATACCTCTGGAACGCCATGTCCGATTTTGATGAAACTGTTAAGGACATAATAATATTACCTTCATAGAATTAACCAACGTCAATTGAACGTTCAATACACCAGCTCCCATAAGATTACCGAAGTCTACTGCGACGTTTTACTTGGTTTGTGACCACGTAGGTTCGAGCCCTCGTGATACTGGTGCAGCCCAATCCAGACTGAGTGAGGTCAATGTGAGTAGAAAGTTTCCAGCTAAAGGAAGGTAAAAGCCCGTCTCAAATGACTGTAGATGTGACTCCTATCGGGCCACTCGGAGTCTCATGGTTGTCATTTTAACTGAGTGGAGTCTACAGTTTTCAGAACTACTAGAATGAACCAAATCTCAAAAAAGGGGAAAACATAATTTGCGTTCCTCCTCCTCTATAGTGATACGTCACACTATGCTAACCTAACCGGATGAATATAATTGAGAGATGAAGTCCAGGTTTGTTAAGGACTAAAATAAAAGTGAGGACTAGTGATAAAGGATGTACTATATTAAGATGACTAGAGCTTGCCTGCCTCATTGACGAGACAAAATAATCTACTTCACAGGGGAACTAAAAATGTGAAACCAGGAGATGTCCCCCAAAACTTTTTGGGGGGCAACTACAGGTCCTTTTATTTTGCAGTTTATTTAAATTTTGTTAATCTATTTTTTCTGTTTTGATTGACTTTTTTTTATATATATTTTTGTTTGAATATTAGGGGTGGTGGGTATTTTGGTTCCCAAATTTGGAATGTGTCAGCGGTTTTTAACCCCCTGAAACACAATAAATAATAATAACATTCTATTGACACGAAAGATAAAACTCATAGCTTAATTTGCATACTGACTGATTAATATACAGATCTCCATCAAAGCTGCACGATGGATAAACGTAGAACGATCGATAAACGTAGATAAACGTCAATTTGGAACACTCCAAAGAATGAGGCTATGACAAGAAAGATCATCGAAATTTTAAAAGGATCCGAGTTTTCTCGAAAACGACGCTTTTAACGATACAAACAGCGATAAGAGATAACAAAATTCCAAATATTTTATAAGACCGGGAATATGCCCCCCCTCCCTCCAGAACCATACCCAAAACATATAGACAATACATTGGCATGCTGGTTCGTATTCCTACAATCGCAGAGTTTCTTTTGTCAAAAAAATCTCTACAGCAACGCAGAAAGACGCATACGAAGTGTCTCAACATTCAGAAGTCTGGACGATTTATCTGTAGTCGATTACTTGCATTCGATAAAATACCGAGTTGACCAAACGAAGTGGGCTCCAGTTTTAGCTTCATGATTTATCTTTTAACGTTTGTATGTCTGTCTATTTGTTCCACGTCGAACGATCTTGTCCCATTTTGATGGGACTTGGTATAATCATTCATTTTTTTTATGAAATCAGATGATTAGTATGACTCCCGAGGGTGGCCCGATGGGTCATGATAGTGGTGTGCAAATAAGTAGAAAATATGTGTGTGTGTGTGTGTGTGTGTGTGTGAGAGAGAGAGAGAGAGAGAAGGGGGGCGAGTGGGTGCATACTGAGTAGGTTACTGATGAGTGTGTTTGTAAGAGTAATATTGTAAGTCAATGATAGTGTGTGAGAGAGAAAGCAAATGCGTGATGAGTAGGTGACTGATGATGATGAGTGTGTATGATATCAGATATATGTGATTTACATCAATAAAGAATATTAAACCCGGTATTAACACAAAATAAACGTTACATTTATTGTATATACTTTTTAACGTTTTACTTATATGCTGAAAGGCTTTACAGGCGCATACATGTTTATTTCCACTCAGTGGGAGGCCTGGAGGCGCCTCTTAAAACGGTTAAAGTATTATTATTTTTTTCTCGATACCCCCTCGTTTAAAAAAAGTCGAAGCTCCTGACGGACTTTAGGCCATGCATAGCACGGTTTGTCGGGAACATCTAACCCTGATGAATCCAAACTTAAGTACTTTCGGAGCCCTTTTGTATATGTATCTGTATATAGGTATATACCAGTAAGATCACTCAGAAACAATAGCGGTGCCCTTGATGAATCCAAACTTAAGTACTTTCGGGGCCCTTTTGTATATATACCTGTATATACCAGTAAGATCACTCAGGAACAATAGTGGGACCCTTGATGAATCCAAACTTAAGTACTTTCGGGGGCCCTTTTGTATATGTATCTGTATATAGGTATATACCAGTAAGATCACTCAGAAACAATAGCGGGGCCCTTGATGAATCCAAACTTAAGTACTTTCGGGGGCCCTTTTGTATATGTATCTACATATAGGTATATACCAGTAAGATTACTCAGGAACAATAGTGGGGCTCTTGATGAATCCAAACTTAAGTACTTTCGGGGGCCCTTTTGTTTATGTATCTGTATATATAGGTATATACCAGTAAGATCACTCAGGAACAATAGCGGGGCCCTTGATGAATCCAAACTTAAGTACTTTCGGGGGCCCTTTTGTATATGTATCTATATATAGGTATATACCAGTAAGATTACTCAGGAACAATAGTGGGGCTCTTGATGAATCCAAACTTAAGTACTTTCGGGGGCCTTTTTGTTTATGTATCTGTATATATAGGTATATACCAGTAAGATCACTCAGGAACAATAACGGGGTCCTTGATGAATCCAAACTTGGGTACTTTCGGGGGCCCTTTTATATATGTATCTGTATATAGGTATATACCAGTGAGACAACAAAAAAGTTTTTCAGGTCCCTTTAGGTCATGTATAACTTGTATATCCCTAACAAATATATGTGGGGCCGCTGATGAATCCCAAGTAAAGTAGTTTAAAATCTAGGTAGCCATATTTTTATTTTTATGCTAGAATCTTATAGGGTTGCGATGACCCCCACCCCCAAAGTTTGCGAGGAAAAAATGTAGGTGCCTCTGGTGAAGGTTTGCAGGGGGCTTACCATGACTTGCACCACCACTGCTCCCCCCCCCCCCCTACCNCCCCCCCACCATACACAATAAAAACAGGAAATTATCAAACCGTGGAAAATGACTGATGTCATAATTGTTTGAAAGTAAAATACAAAAAAGAAAAGCAAAATGTCAACTCATAGCACAAATAAGACAAAGAGAAAGTCGATTGGAAAACTCATTGAAACCCATTCAGGCATAAGATACGATGACGACACAGGCGATTAATGGTACGGTGCACCGGCACGGTGCTATTAGGTGTACAATTGTTTCACCAGTACTCAGGCCCGGATCAAACATGCGCGGGGCCCTTGGCATATTTGGGCGCGGTGCCCCTAAAATGAATTTTTGGAAGAAAAAATACACAAAGCATGCTAAAATGTACAATAGTCGATATGTATAATAGATTTACTTACAACTCAATCTGTTCATTATATATTATGATAATCATGCTACAAATATTTAAAAATTGTTATATAGTTATATATTATAATTCCACTAGAGTATACACTACTAATATAATAGGTTTACACGAATTAAAAAATAATATAACTGTGGAGCGGCCGCGGTGCCTGGGTAATCCTGAAATCTTTTCGGAAATCACTCAAATCTTAAAATTACAAACGAACGAATATCAGATCACTAGAAAAGGGTAGGTCTAGCTAATAATAATTAAAGAAAGTTCAAAATATAAAGGAAACGAACACGGAACACACACGAGAACTCAGATCATCCGAACTATACGCCACCGGAATGAAAATAGCGTACTTTCTCTTTTAGAAATTATTAAATTAATATTATAAACTGCCTACCTTTAAAATTAGATAAAAGATCGACAGTCGACACCTTAACTAATTTGTAAAATACTCAATACTGAATGAAATGCCCCCTCCCAGCTTCCCTGCTTTTCTACTTTTAGACCAAATATACATGGATAATATTTCAGCTGAGAATATAATGTACTATAGCTGTTTTGCCGTGCTTCGCTGCGGTTACGAAATTTCGAAATCGCGAAATTAAAGCTTCTCAAATTTGGATTTTTTGTTATCTCCTTTTTGTCCAGATCAATTGTGCAAAAAGACCCGCTAAAAAGCGTCATTTATGGCGGCAACTTGCTCTCACTTGAACTTTCAATTTTTTTCCTTTCTTATTACTTATTACTCACGTTCATACTAAAAGGGATCTGTGTGCCAAATATCTAGGTTTTGCCATCGTGGAGCTACGTTGATTATCATTCAGTTAGTATACCAACTGGGCTTTGCGTTTTATAAGTATAGATAGGAGATATATCTTTGTACACCTCTAATCTTTCCTTCACATGCACTAGATGTTTGCAAGATTCTGCGGGTCTATCTGTACTCAGGGATCGTCGCAAAAGTGTGTATTGAATGTGATGATAATGTCCACGTGTGATGTGTTCACTAACTTTTAGAATACAAACCCTTAGATACAAACTGCTATATCTATATACCTATACGACACACGTATGACTCAATACCCCTATAAATTAGGATAGGTAAGAATACTACTATATTATCTATGTGGTTGAATGTTGTAGAAGAGTCAATTTTCAGAGAGAGAGAGAGAGAGAGAGAGAGAGAGAGAGAGAGAGATGGACAGAGAGGGGGGAGCACGCTGCGGCCTCAGAACTATCCATTAAATTTAATTTTTTATTATTTTTTTTCTGAATCCAGGAATACTTAGTGTAAGCTTGGTCAAGAACTCATAATACCTAGTGTAAATTGCCCAAAGCGCGGGGCCCTTGGCAACTGCCAAATCTGCCTTATGGTAATCCGGCACTGCCAGTAATACTTAGAATAGGAAGTGGTAATCATTTGATTGTTATGGACCTCATTTCGGAAATCACATGAATTAAATTAATACAAGAAGAATATGGCAGAATTCGGTGTTAGAGAGTGGTGTTAGCTTTGGCATATTTTAGACACAAAAAAAGGTACGGAAAACCGTACTAGACTTTCTCTTCCTTAATGATTCTGTCAGATTACCATCGAATATAGATGTTGCTCTTCTAAAGTTTGAAGTCTATTAGTGATATTATTATTATAATTATTTCTGCTCTTTAGAGATCGCATTATTATAACAAGATTTGGCAGCCTTCGGCTGTGGACATTACTCTTTAGTGATAGTATTCGTTTAAAAATATTTGGCAGCCTATGGCTGCTGACGTTGCCCTTTAATAATATTATGAGTTTAAAAAGATTTGGCAGCCTTCGGCTGTGGACTCTTTAGTAATAGTATTATTTTGAAAGATTTTGCAGCCTTCGGTTGTGGACTTTGTTCTTTAGTGATGGTGTTAGTTTAAAAAGATTTGGCAGCCTACGGCTGCTGACGTTGCTCTTTAGTGATTACATTTTTTAATTAATAATCCCATGTGTCACATTAGCTGAGTTTTTTTATTCTTAGAATTATGCAAGGCAGTGGCTGAGTAGGCTGGAGCCTAGAGTGACAGATTTCAGGGGCGGCAAATTTCAGGAGCCACTGTCAATTAAATACTTGGGTGACTGTGCATACCAAATTTTATCAAAATCAGACAATAACCACGATAACTCTCCGAGTGCCTTGTTCGAATTTATGGAACATGGTCCATTATTATTCATACATCACGTTCATGGATTTAGCGGCCCAAAAACTAATCAGGAAATTATATGAATATAATAAATGTTATTCATACATAATATTATAATAAAATGCCCATACCTAAGTAGTTTCATCAAAAGCGGACAAGGCATTGCAAACTAGAACTCACTTCGAAAATACTTCTTCATCATAGACAATGTAAAAATAACACAAAGTAAAAATATTTCAATTGAGTAATTAGTTACTCAAGAAAATGACTCATTAATATGGTATGAAAAGATTGAACCTTATTCGTATGTAGGTGTAACGTATAATCTATCTACATGATCTCTAGCTCGTACATTATAACTATATTCTGGTATATTGGTTATTGGTTGACATTCAACAATGCCATTCATTATTAACATAATTAAATGATTTAATTATTACATCATAATCTGCGTAGATTGTGACATAATTGATTTCATAGATTAACTGGTTTTTAATAGTCACTGAGTTCATAAGCCCAGAATCTGAGGAAACCGGTTAAAATCCTGATTGGATCTAAAAATTGAAAAGTTTTTTTTTTTTTTTTTTTCAAATTTTCTACTTGGTCTGATATTGTTTGCGAGTAACCCAGCTCCCTGAGGATAATTGAGTAGCAATTGTAATGGCGACAGGTGGTAGCATT
Source organism: Pachypsylla venusta (assembly GCA_012654025.1). Lineage (NCBI taxonomy): Eukaryota > Metazoa > Arthropoda > Insecta > Hemiptera > Aphalaridae > Pachypsylla > Pachypsylla venusta. Next base: position 15,536,401 of record CM022877.1, on the reverse strand, counting down.
ATGAGGTACTTGTTAAGTAGGTATCCAAATACATTGCTCGGTGCGATTGTTTAAAATACCGTGTACTACTCTGATGCCCACAAACCTTGTGACATTTTCTAAAAGGTATTAAAATAATTTTATTGTTGTGATGTTGCGGTGACAAGACTCAATATCAACTTAACTGGCTGAAATTAATGTTTCCTAAAAAAATATCAACATGAGTCCTCATTGTCGTAATGGGTATACGACTGAAAATCAACTTTAACTGGCTGAAATTAATGTTTACTAAAAATATCATCATGAGTCCTCATCGTCGTAATGGGTATACCACTAGTTTTTTTTTTTTTACCTTTTGTTCCAAATCTTCTTTAGAAAACATTTGCAAGATTATGCTTCGAGAGAAAAAGGTCTCATTTTGACCTCATGAATAAATTTTCAGCAACGTAAAATACAGACACCCTATACATTATAGCATTCAGAGAATCATAAAAAAAATGTCAAATTTAACTTACCAGTGGTTCCAAAAAGTTGATTAACAAGGTCCCAATAGAATCCTTCTTGCATAGATCTATCATGAGCATGTTGATTACACAACAGAGGCCATAATTGCGATCGAATCGGATGATTCGTAGGCCAACAATTTTCACGTAATATTTTCTTAATGTCTTGTTTTCTGCCAGCAGTTAACAGACTTTGTATTTCAGTAAACGTTTTTAAAGGTGGTTTTTTGCCTTGTGGACTTTCCGGTTGTATTGGAATGGTACTTGTATCTACATGGGGTGGAAATACTTCATAAATATCTGATGACTCTTCTTCGATGCCTGAAAGCATCGTGAGTCTACGTTGATCACCTATTTTCTCCGTGTTGGTAACATTATGTCACGGTTAATTAATACTTTAAGTGGCAACATAAATTTTTTTGGATTTAAGTTTGATCTTGTAACATTAGTTGCATTTTGAAAACGCGTTTTATAATACACCTGAAACAGGACAAGAAATGTTTTTTTTTAAAAAAAAAAAAAAAAAAATAGACACTGTCTGAGGCATTTTCTACCACCCAACCCTTAGAATTCTATTTTTATGAAGTTAAATACTCAAATTAAGGAGGTAAAAATCTTAATTGATTCAATAAATTATAAATTTTCCTTTTAGTATGTAGGTACGTAATAAGGAGTGATCTAGCCCACAAAAGTGGTCCCAGAATAACCTCCTGTAAGTAGGTAGCTAGTACCCGCATTTGACTTTTCCTTTCGCTGTAGAATTCCGTTTAGCCATTCTGTGATTTGTCCATGCAGGGATACGGAGGATTTAATATATCTCCTGGAGGATTTGGGTATGTTTCTGGGAGAGGGATAATATTCGTAGACCTTTTTTGATATATCGTTTGAGCTGTTTAATGCACCCCTAAAAAAAAAGAGTCATTCTGGCGAAAACTCGCTTCCACCTGATTTTTCGATTTTTTTTTATCCCTTATTTTACGTACCTATTATATATACGGGGTGTCCCAGTTATCGAGGACAATAATTAAGGGGCTAATTATAGAGGCCAAAAACCTACCAAAAATGTTCTTTTCAACTTTTTAATAAAAGCTAAGTTTTCAAGTTTTTCGTATTTTTCATCTTTTTTTTACACGTGTACACCTCACAAATATTTTTTTTTTTTTTTTTTTGTAAAAAAAAAAAAAATGTAAACTGTAAAAATGTAAATGTACATTTATTTGTGTTATTATGTCACACAATGTTTGTGGGCATCATAACATTACAAGGTATTTTCAACATTCACTCCAATATCACTAAGCCGAAGCTACACTTTAACAATTTTCACCTTATAATGCTACCACTTGGCGCTATTACCATAGCTACTCAATTGTCTCCAGGAAGATGAGTTACCCCCAAATACAACCAGACAAGGTAGAAAATTCGAAAAAACCTTTTTCAAATTTTCGACCCGCCCAGGAATTGAACCCGGAACCTCCTTGGTGCAAGCCGAGTGTGATGCGCACTCTGCCACGGAGACGCCTTATTATTATTATTATTTTCTTTTTGAAAATTTGAAGATATTTTTGGTACACATGGAAAATTTCTCTTCAGATAAAATTACTTTTATGACCCGAAAGTTTGAGTTAGTTCCTCGTTTTTAACTGTTTGGTCAAAAATGGAGGTCAGATTGAACAATCACTGTTGTGAATGGATAATTTATCTAATAAATGTTATTATTTTCTTTTTAATTAAATTATTTAACTTTATTTTAATCAAAATTGTCCATTTCCAAATAGAAATTTCTCCAGATAGACGAAAGTTATAGGAAGAATTGATATAACGTTGGAATTTTATTAATACCAGGATGTTTTTCCCGTTTTTGTCCCCAACAAAAAATGTTCAGCAACCGTGGTAGAGTCCCGTTGCTTTTTTTGTAAAAGATGAAGTAATAAATGCGAAAAACTCAAAAACAATGCTTTTATTAAAAAGTCGAAGGGATCAGTTTGGGTATTACAACACAGTTTAGAGATAGTATTTAGGATGTTTGTAGTCATTATGAAATAATTTTTTTTGAAAGATTTTTATGTATCAACTACAAATAATTTGATGAGCCACGAGCGCTTTCGTCAGTTACGACATTCTCAAGTGAACTGTTACGACATTCTCAGTTCACTTGAGAATGTCGTAACTGACGAAAGCGCTCGTGGCTCATCAAATTATTTGTAGCTGATACATAAAAATCTTTCAAAAAAAATTATTACAACACAACCAAAAAATTAGATTCTCGAAAAAAAGAGTGTGAACCAAAATGGCAGCCTTCCGAAGTCTTGAAAATATTTGATTTAATTTATTTCATTTTCTCTTTTTCCCCTTGAATTGTATTTTAACAGTACCTGAGCATGGCAAATATAATCAGAACTCAGATTAAAAAAAAAATCACAAAAAAAAAACGTCTTCCAAATTAGCACAATATCATGTTAACTTTTATCAGAAAATATGAAAATTTATACCCAGGTACTGTCATATGGAGAAAAAAGATAAAAAAATCAAACTAGAAAAAAAGAAAAAAATACTTTTAATCGAAAAATTTTCAAACTTTGGAAGGCTGCCATTACAGCTGTGTCCAGGACTTTCATTGGAGTTTATTATGGTAATCGGACCATTTTCGTGGTTCCCTCTGAACATGAGAATTCAATATTGCGTTCTACTTTTATTTTTTTTTACACAAAAGTCTTAGAAAAAGACGCACTTTTCATATGTCAAATCACATTTGAAAACAGAAAAAAAATTATCACTTTTCAGGTTTTCCCCTATTTTGATTTTGTTTTCTAAAAAATTGCTGCTATATTTAAAATCATCGCCTTCAAAAAACAGTATTCAGTGTTCATCCATAAAAAATGTTTCATTTGATCTCAGCTATCTACCATATTCGGGGTTCCCATTTATAGCCAAACACACTATAACAGGTTGTTGTGCCCAACAGTATTTGGTGTTATAGAATGGATATATAACAAACTTTTTTTTTTGCATCGATTTTTTATTTGAGCTTTTATTACAAAGCAATATGGTGTTTTAAATCGGCCATATCTCCCGTGTTACTGCTGATTTCGAAAAACTAAAATTATTTGAAGGGCCTAGAATAAGGACTACAGAAACTTGTTCCTATTTGGGATCATAAAAAATCAAACTAACAAAGTGGCCACTTTAAATATTCAAAGATTTGGCCATTGGATTTTAATTATTTCCCCTCAATTAATGGAACATAAACAATGAAACAACTTTTGTTTCGATGACTTTGTCCAAAATTGAAGTCTTATGCCGCTTTTTGGCTGAAAAATGAGATACGGTCAATGATACATTTATAAGAAATCTGTTTTTTAGCACATGTGGTCAAATTAAGAAAAAAAGACATGCTTATTCTTAGTTAATTTTTTAGCGAAGTCATGGTGGTTTCGTTATTTATATTCCCTTTAATGAAGAAAAAAAAATCAAAATCCATGGGCCAAATTTTGAGAAAATTTAGTTTAAAAATGGTCACCATTTTGTTAGTTTGATTGTTGATGATCCCAAATCGGTATACGTTTTTGTAATCTTTATTTTGAGCTCTTCAAATAATTTTAGTTTTTTGGAATCAGGACAGTAATAAGGCAGATATAACCGATTCAAAAATAACACAAAACACCCTGTAGGTATATATTGTATGTTCGTGAGCTAAATTCCTCTTTAGGGCTACATAAGTCCCTGCACCTAAGCCTCTTCTGGACTTCTTGTGCTTGGAAGGCAGCCTCAAAAGCTAAATCAAAAATCGAATCATGAAAAAAAATGTTTGTTTTTATCCATTCTATAACACCTATACGGTTTGCACAACAACCTGTTATACCCTGTATAGTTTTCATCATAATCGAAAGGTCTCGTCATTGGTTCTAATTACCAAAGGAGAAACTTTTTTCAATGGTATATCTCACACAGATGCAGAATTGTATTGAATAAGTGGTTAAAAAGCTCAATTTCAACATGGAATAACTCAAAATATATATATATATTTTTTTATATAATTTTCAAAAATGTATTAATAAGATGGTGGTTCCGTTTAGGATTTCAAAGTTGATTCAGAGACATTTGCCAAAAAGTAAAATTATTTAAAATGAAATACCATAATACAATATGGATTATTAATAGGTTATGCTTATAGAGATATAATTATTGAACAATTAAGTATAAGAAAGGATAGCAAAAAAAGAGATGGGTACATAAAGAACCAGTTGCCCAAAACAAAATGAAAAATCAACGGAGTTTATTTCAACTCATTGAAACAAGATAAGTCCATAGGAACATTGTGATAATAAATTTTTCAAGATCAAAAGTATTTCTTATTGTTATTGATAAGAATTGAGATTGATAAAAATAAAAGGGAATAAACAAAATTGATAATGCTAGTGAAAAAAAGGTGTTACAATAGTAATCTAATGTGTTAATTTCTCATTCAATCCAATATCTTTTTAGGATCCTGATAAAAAGTCTTGATAAGAAAAAGAGCGTGAAGGATAACAGATAAAGGAACATACAGAAAATCCCTCAATTTATTAGGGTGGGGTAAATTTTCAGAAGAAATAGAAGAGTAAAAGGAATGTTTACATTTTTCATATAAATATAATTATATTTGAATTTATTTTTTAACTGTTGAATATATTTTCAAATAATTTTACCAAGAGTAGATGTGTGATAAAATAAAAGAATATCGTGTTAATAGTTTAAGGAGTAGGTATTTAGATAAGATTTTTTTAATGTCAAAAATAAGTGGGGTACAAATATTGTGGCCTCTCTACGAAAAACCGAAAAACAACATCATAATTTTTTACAAGCACCTTTACCTTTAGTTTTCGAGTAAAAATTTCTTGAAATACATGGAAACTCTATAAATTGAATTTTAAAATTACAAACTCGGAAAAGTAAACTATTTAAAATAAACACACACGCTTAAAATAAAATATAGTTTTCTTTACAACTTAACTTCAAATTTCGCTAAAAATAAACTTTTATCGAACTTTACCAGAAGAGCACTTTGAAAAAATCGACCACAGTTATCAAACACCAATCACAAAATGAATAAATTTCTTGAACAACGAGCTCAAATTTTAATTATTGGATTACAGTTTTACCAACCGTTAAAGTATAAATCTACGCTAAATAAAATAATCATTTAATTTATCGATTCCAAAAGTTTAAAATTGCGAATAATAAACCAAAATAAAAAAAAATCACTTCACTAACGAAGGGGGCCTGGTTGTAAGTAGGTGCCTTTATATTGATACAGGAGCATCAGGCGCAGAAACGGGTCTTCAGTTGAGGGAGGGATTTTCAAGGTTTAAACTCTGATATCAACATCAGAATTCGGAACGATTCCATGGCCGTACCCAGGGGGGTGTCCGGTGGGTCCCTAAATTTCAATCTTTTTTTTTAATGAAAATACTCTACTTTGCACGTGACCTAAAATAAAAAAGAACAGCAACAACAGCATTACCTAACAACAACAAAAACAACGATAACAACAACAAAAACAACATTACCTTCCATGATATTTATTTTCAGGTGTTAGTCCTGGCTTGGCTGTCAATGCTTCGCCCCCCCCCCCTGATAAAAAATCTTGGATACGGCCCTGAATCAAATGAATGAATGATTAATAAAACAAAAGTTTCTAACATAAGCTTAACTTGTTTGAATTCAAAATTTTCCAGAAACATGTCTCCTGTTTGTTAATTAATTATTCATCAATGATTTTGTTTCCGTAGAAATACGTACCTAATTATTTTCAAATCTGTCAGGGGGTCGATCGCCCTTATTGCCTTGAAATCAGTTATGTTCTACGTTTATTTTAAAATGAACTTCTAAAAGAAAAGTAAATGGTTAGGTAATTATTATACCTATTTAATATAATTATTGAAAACATTCACGTTGATCTGCGTAATAGGAGACAGACAGGGGAAACGGGAAACGAAAAGAGATCTTCAGTTGAGGGGGCGATCAAGGCCTAAACTCTGAAATCGGGTAAATGAATGAATGATTTATGAAAATGATATAAAAATTAATGGAGTCAGTAAAATATCTTCGAGAACTTGAATTAGCATTAGCAATACTCCCTTCGATAATTTTACCAAAAACCATTCGATTTTCTTTTCTCCTTCTGAAAATCTTTGGATGTGGCTTTTTCGCCCTTTATCAACTACCGCTGGAAGACCATAAGACCAACTTTTTGAATTATTAAAATTGTGTAGAAACTTGGAGCATTACCACACTGATTTTCAAAAACAGCTGATATAAATTAATCATTGATAAGGAGTGGAGCATTTCACAGAGAAATGGACAAGAAAAATATCTTTTTTTCAAAATCCCACCACTTTTAATCCCGTGATATCACAGTGCACATTAAGCTTTAGCACAACATTCACATTATTCACAAATCAAAATCAGTATTGAAATTGAACATTACAGAGGGAAACAATTAAATATGTATTAAAATAAAAAACAATTAATACACAGGTAATTTATTTAAATTAAACTTTTAACTTTGTTTAGTTAGCAAGAATAGCAACTTGAAAACATAAAAAGTCAAGCCCCAAATGGGAAAAATTCACGTCTGAAAATCCCTCGTTTCTTGTCCAGGATTATCTGATATTTCGCACTCTGATAAGAAATTTAAAACATCAACAATATTATCAACATATAAACTAACCTCAAACTGAAAATATTTGGTGAATTTCACCTGAATAATTTCTCACTGATTTTTTTTTTGAATTTGTGATCATTTTTTGATTATTGATATGGAGAGTCTTGAGTTTATTGTTTATTATTATAATTTTCGTCATTTGAGTGTGTAATATTTATTTTAAGTTTAAATGATTGCTTCTGTATTTCTTACCCCTGCATAATTTAATTAATTTGATGATGTTCAAAGAAATAATTATAGTTTTTGTCCTTTATCAGCCGTATGTATTATGTTGTTTATGACCTAACTTCAGGATTCTGTAGGATTAGTTTAACTAATTAACTAACTACTAACAATCTTCATTGTCAGTAGTTACAATCTTTTTGTTTTCTGGCTTTTCTGCCAAAGTATTCAACTGTAATAATTCATCTATTTTTGAGCACACTTGAAACACTTGTTGCTTTAGATGGGCCCTAAGAACCATTTTATCATTTAACAAATTTATATTAGACATCCTATTGGTGACTTTAAATAACGGTAGTATATTTTAAAGTAACCATTTTATCTACACTACAACAGTCTACATTGCTCAACTTCTGCTATGGTCATTTACACATCAGTCAGTGTTTAGTCTCCATAAAATGCGATTTTGCGCCATTTAATTTTAAACTTATTCCACCATTTATTTTTGGCCCTTCCTCTTGTTCCGCAGTTCAACAGTTTACAGTTCCCGTACTATATGGAAAAAAGAGTACTCTGGTGTTTGCGTTATAGCAATAAACAACTTTACAATATTTGTCAAGTATGTTTCAGAGTTGTTTTCTGTGATATTTCACAATAATAGCTCAGATGGACTCGGTTCCTGAGGAATTTCATCTGGTATAGTGGGCACTGAAAAGCCATCCTGAGTACTCAATTTCTGCTTTCTTCAAATCGTGACAATCATGACCAAATATTTGAGTAGCAAAACACTAATAATAGTATTTTATGATTTCCCTTACAAAAATTGGAAAAACGGCCTTAACTCGAAAACAGTTGGGTAGTTTTTTGGCAAACTATGTCCTAAAATAAGGTTTAAAAGGCCACATAAAACTTTCTCGCTTTGAGTTGATATATTGTTGCTATAAAATTTATGATATCGAACCGTGACCGGCTGAATTCGGACAAAAATCGAAAATTTGGCGGTAATTCGAAAGTGGATCGACATTTGAAATCCGATAGTTTTCTGAGCTTTCCAGCCTATGTTTTTTTTGGGGCGGGGGGGTCCATTCCCATGAATTTTTCGATATATCTTACTGTTCTGGCTAAACAATTAGTGTTACATCCATACGAATAAATATACAACATCTATCCTTACATTGAGTTTTATTATTATAGATATAATAATCATATTTCATTTTTATAGGTGAAAGGTTGCTATTAGTTTACCAGAGCTCATCTACTCACTTTACAGTTAATATCATTCAAAAGTAATAATCGAAAAAAAAAAAAAAAAAAAAAAAAAAAAAACAATTTGAAACATATAGCAAACGATCCTATTCCTATTCAAAATCTCTCTCGCCAATCTTCTATTCAAGATGAAAAGTTACATGTGTTCTTCTTCAGACATTGTTCTTCTATTAGGAGAAGGAAACTTTTCATTTTCTATTGACTTTTTGGAGATGAATAAAAACAATGGATTCTTGGCTGAAAATTTATTTTCTACTTGTTATGAAGATGATACGGAAAATTTCTCAACCATTAAAGAAAATAATATCAAAACTCTTCAAAGTTTGGGTGGGTAACATTATTATTATTTTACATGAATCTTTGAATAACATTTTTTGAAAAATGTTAATTATAAGTGTTAAAAATATTAACTTTTAAATAAATAAAAACAAAACACTTACCAAAAACACTATTTATAATTATTTATAAAGAAACTAGTTTCGAATCATTCGATNTTTTATTTATTTAAAAGTTAATTTTAACATGAGTCCTGTTACCCATCAAGGTTTTTTCGATTTTTTCAGGGTCAAATACAAATGTGATTAGCTGTCACAGCAAAATAAGATAATGTCTATAAATTAGATGAGTATGATTAGCAGTCTAAGCATTATAAAAGATAATGTTTATAAAGAAGGCGACACAAAGAATCGAGTTGCAATTATCACAGATTTTGTATTTGCTGTGGCATTAGTTTTAGCAAAAAATTAAAACCTTTTAAAACTAAAGACATCACAGCATTACAAAAATATGCAAGTACAACTCATATTTGACCAATATTTTACCTGTGCCTAAAATATGTACACAAGAAATATTCAAACGATTTGTCTTTGTTTCAGGTGTAACCAACATTTTCTATGGAATCGATTCAACAAAAGTATCAGAAAATAGTAATTTAAATTATATTAAATATACAAAAATAATATTTAATTTTCCACATACAGGGGGAAAAATGAAAATTAATTTAAATAGAAACTTATTAAAGAATTTTTTCATTGATTCAATTAGATTAATTAATGGTGATGGCGAAATAATTGTAGCTCTTTGTAAAGGTCAAGGAGGTACAAAATATGATGAAAAAAGAAATTGGGAAGATACGTGGAAAATAAATGAAATGGCTGGTCATGCTGGACTCTCATTGAAAAATATAGAATATTTTAATACAAATCAGTTAAATAATTATTCAAGTTCTGGTTTTAGAAGTAGAGAACAAAATTTTAATACCATTAAAGGTCTAATACATATATTTAAAGTATGTGAAACTCCTGATATTTTGGTTGATGAAGAATATGTAAAAACATGTTTCACTAAACGAATCGCAAATGAGATTGAACTCTCAAAATTGCATTTGAAAATGTATACGCATTTTACTGAAAATCAAAATTCTTTGTTTAATTCTTTTTACAAACAATTCATAAATATGCTAAATATAAATTATAATTTAAAATTAAATCATAATAATTTAATTCTGAATAATTTCAATCAAATATTCAATCAGAACATTATATTAAATGAAATTTATAATCTAATTATAATAAATTCATTAGAAAATAATTTTAATTCATCACCAATAAATTATTATTTGGTGAGCGGTGATGCTGATTTTTTCAACATATGCTTACATTATATTGAACATGTTTCCGACCGTTTGGATTCAAACTTTATTTTAGGAACAGAATTGTCAGTGGAAATATATAATAGTAGATTTAGAAATAATAAAAAAGCAAATGCAGATATGAAAATCAAAAATTGTGATTTCATTTCAAATAATGAAATTGAAATAAATTCAAATAAAAATGTCAACACAATTTTGGTTAAAAATTCTAAAAGGGAAGTTGTTGTATTTGAAAAACAAACAAATAATAAGAACAATATTTTTATTTTTTATTTTCAAAAATTTCTTGAATTAGCCATTTCAAAAAATTGGAAAATTTTATTTAATAATAATAATTATTTAAAAATAATGGACAATAAGAAATATAAATTTTATTTTTGCGATTTAAATTCTATGACTTATAAATTTGATATCAATTTTACAGTAAACAATAAATCGACTAATAATTATTCTCATGAATTATTTTATTATTTACTGTGGCATATTTATCCTGAAATAATCAAAAATGTTCAATTAATCAATGAATATCAGTCACCAGATAAATTAAATAAAAGTTATTTATTTCGCATTTCATATAAATCTTATGAAATACCTATGTTTAGAGAAAAAGTAATACAATTTCATCAAAATGTTATAGGAAAATATTTGACTTTAATGTTTGGTGTTAAAGTAGATTAGGTAATCTGTATTAATAAAATTCAAATAACACTCACTGACTGACTCATTCACTCATGACCATTACCATAAAAGAGGGGTGGCCACTAACTTTACATTTGGGAGCCGTAATCCCATGAAACCGACTCGGAGCGAGCCACGCCATTCTCAGATTTCACACGATAAATTCACGTGTTACACTTTTATGAAAGTAGGTATTCGAGTTCTGTTAAAAAAACAATTTGAATTTTCAAATTTCCTGGGCTGCGTGTACATATTTTCGACCCCCCTATGTTAGTCCCAAATGTATGCTAAAAGTTTCAGCAATACATTTTTTTTGTTTGTTTGTGAGAGGCATAAAGGTTAGAAAAAAATTATCATTGAAAATAGGCCAAGTTCCACCCACTCTTCCAAAAAAAAGTCCACATATGAAAGTATTGATATCTATTATTGGGGTCAAGTTTATTGTTGCTGCTGTGTATCCCGCACTTAAATTCATTATTGCACGTTTTGCACGATCATAGAAGACCATAATTCTTAAACAATTTTAATGTTCCAAACAAATTAATATTAAATTGCCTAAGAAATAGTATTCATAAACATCACTTCATTAATCACGTATTACCTACATGCTATAGGTAACTACTGTTAATTAATATATAAATTTGATTGAACATAGATTAATTTGACTTTGACAGATATCAAATTTACTTTTAAAAATTGAAAGCTACATAGATAGCTATATCAAACTACAAGTTGTTAAAAATGATAAAATCTAAGACCTGGTTGATTTCTGACTGTTTCATTATAACTACAATATATTTGTTCAAAGTTTAATCAATCCAAATTTCCTGTGACACATTCAATATATAAAGGGGTTCTGTTCGTCCTGAAGTGATTCACCTTTGTATTATAATGATGAATACAACCAGATTGATTAGATACGTTACCTTAAGGACATGCCATAATTTATTTAAAAAAGTAAAACCGGTTCAATATATTCAACCAAAATGTTTTTGCTCAGATGTTGCCAAACCTTTAAGGCGAATAAAGCCGAAATCAAGTTTTCGACCAGTAAGTTGGACTTTAACACATAAAATGGACTATTGATTCTAGGAAGTATTTTTGTTTGTATGAAAATGTTAAGTTGCAAATACGACGCATTGCACGGGATTCGAACTCAGAACTACTCAATCGTGAGTCATAGGTAAAATTACCACCAATGAATTTCTCAGTTAAAAATACATCAAATCACATATTTTGTTCGACTAAAATATTTAAGGACGAATTTTGGGGCTCAGAAAACTGTTTTACTTTTATTTTCCCTATGGCGCATATGAAAGGTGGACACTCTGTTGATTTACCCATTATATCAAATTTTACTATTCATTAGAAATAAAAAATGTCAGTGACAATGGCATGTTAAATACACCAGTTTCCATAAGATCACTGATGTTAACCAACGTCCAGTGAGGTTTTACTAAGTAGATGACACGTAGGTTCGTGTCCTCGTCATGGCTATTCCTGGCCCAACCCAGGCTAGGTGCGGTCAATGTGGCTGGCTGGTTTGTAAGTTTCGAGCGAATGAAGGGATAAACACCTTCTCGAATGACCTTAAGTTTTAAAGAGACGCAGCAGACGTTTAGTAAATAAATTTTAAAAAGTAATGATAACAATGCTTAGCGGGCCAGGGGGAGATATGATCGGGTACGATCTCATATGTCACTTCTCACTAGAAAAGTTCCTATAAATGAATAAATCACACTTCAATTTCTACAATTTAATGTTACCTTTTAACACAACAGTTGTTGTGATAACAGGTAACATTAAATTTCATCATGCATTTTATGCTTAGTGCTGATACACAAACGCCCAATTTCTGTGTTGAATGCTCAATGATCGGAATAGGACTAATATCAGTGCACAGAGTACAACTTATTTCTATCGGAGATATTATAATTATATTCCAATTCTAGTTCCAGATTATTTAAAGATACTCTTCATTTGTAATGTTATGGACTGAACGAAGTGAAGTCTAGTTTGAACTTCACAATTTTTCTTTAAACGTCTCTTTGGCGATAAATCTAACAGCTTGTCCGATTTTAATGAAACTTGGTGTGGACATTAAGTATTTTCATAAAATTTGATTATTTTTGGGTTTTATTCGGTCATCCGGGGCCGGCCTTATGTCATGGTGGCTATTTTAAGTTAGCGAAGTCTACCGTTTACAGAACTACTAGCATTGTTTTTTTTTATTATTATTATTTCAGGTGAAAGCACTGATTGATCTTAGATATGTAGAGGTGAGGGGTGGGAATGGCGGTGATGGGAGGATATCAATGTTAAGCATTGCTGGAAAGCAAGAAGCTGGAGTAGATGGGGGAAACGGAGGAAATGGAGGTCACGTCATTTTCCAGGTAGGTAAAAATTGATTTGAGGATTTAAATATTTTGCTTCGGAACAGTTTGCAAGGACTAGGACACTGCATTTTTTTTGCCAACTTAATAAGCACGCAAATCTACATTAGTGCGCAAACTATTCAATAGATTTACAATCTGTTCCCACTTCAAGAGTCTTTGTCGTGGACAAAAAAAAATTAGCGGGCGGTTGTGTCCCCACTTGGAAAAAAAATCGTTCATAATTCATCAGTCAAAAAATCGTTCATTATTCATCAGTCAAAAAATCATTCATAATTCATCAGCCAAAAAATCGTTCATAGTTCATCAGCCAGAAAATCGTTCATAATTCATCAGTCAAAAAATCGTTCATGATTCATAAGTCAAAAAATCGTTCATAATTCATCAGTCAAAAAATCGTTCATAATTCATAAGTCAAAAAAACTGTCTGTAAACAAGATATCTCAAGAACGGTAGGTGTTAGAGACTTGAAATTTTATATGTACGTTAAGTTTATGTCCGGAACGAACCACGAAGCTTTTGGTTGAAATGAAAGTTATTCTTGGCGGTTTTTTGCCGATTTTTAGCGGTTTTAATTAATCCCGCCTAAAAAAGAACGGTAACAGCTAGAGCTTCAAATTTGGTGCCTATTCATATTACTTTTATGCGTTGATTTAACGTAGACACCATTGGTTGCAGTTTGATATACTGTTGCCCGTTTTCGGCCACTTTTGGCGGTTCCTGCCTAAAAGATAACGGTAAGTGCTATAGCTAAAAATTTGGTGCCTAATTATATCAATTATTATATATAAATGCAAAATGGCAGTTGGTTTGGTTGAAATCGAATCTACTCTTGGAGGTTTTGTTGCTACTTTTCAGCGGTTTTCATGAGTCTGGCATAAAAGGAAAACGGTAAGATGTAGAGACATTAATTTTTTTTTACTATGTCAATTTTATGTATTGTACCGCGTCTCCAATTTTAATTAAAATGGAATATACATTTGGCGGTTTTCACGAATCCTGCCAGAAGAGAGAACAATAGAGACTTGAAATTTTGGCAAATGGGAAATGTGCCGAGCATACCATAATTAGAGTAATATACTTAGAACACGACAAATACAACTGAGAAATTTTGTTCACCACACACGGACCAATGGCTAAAACTCGAGATTTTGGCTCTGGGGACCTCAATTTTGTTTTCGCATTAAAAACTCGACATCGAAAATTTCGGCCCATTATTATACTTTCTTCTTCCTTTATAGATACCTAAGGAAAGTCTTGTGATGTTCACATTTTTTTCTGAAAAATGGATGATTATTTTTAGGCATGTGCAAATACAAGAGACTTATCGTTGCTGAAATCTGTGGTAAAAGCTGAACCCGGCGAAAATGGATCGAACAAGGATTGTCATGGGAAATGTGCTGAGCATACCATAATTGGAGTAAGTAGAGGAGAGGAATAGAGTGTCCGTGGTCTGTGTAATCGTTATCATAGATATACGTTGGAGATAGTGAGACTGTGATAAAATGATCTACCATAATTAGAGTAAGTAGAGGAGAGGAAAGGAGTGTCCGTGGTCTGTGAAATCAATCGTTATCATAGATATACGTTGGAGATAGTTGGACTGTGATAAAATTATCTTCATCAGAGGATATTTTGGACAGTGGTAAAAGATCTACATTCGGATCATTTAGACTTAGACAGTAGTAAAAAAAATCTCCATTAGGGGATATTTAAAACAATGTTAAAAAAATACATACGCGGATACCTAAACTGTGTTAAAAAAAATTCATCGAACATTATAAATTCTAAAAAATAGTAGGTTTAAAAATAGTAGCAGCTCTAATTTTAGTGATGAGTTATGATTAAGATTGAACACAAGATCACTATATGATTCCTAATTTCAGGTTCCTATAGGCACTGTTATTAAAAGAATGGGCGATGAAAAAGTCATAGGAGATTTAAAAGAGGAAGGTATGATGTTTGTGGCAGCCCGAGGAGGCGCAGGAGGCCACGGTAATGCTCATTTCAAAACTGACACGAATCAAGCGCCCCAAATTGCTGAAATTGGAGGAAAAGGAGAAACTTTGAGATACATTGTTGAGCTAAAATGTATGGCCGATTTTGGATTGGTGAGATTCTTATACATTTTCAGTTGTTTTCTAGTGTGGGCAGTAGACTTGCCAAGGGAGATTACTTTCCTTTTGATATTCTATGATCTTTTGAAATGGATTGAAAAAAATATAAAATTAAGTAAAATTTTCAAAAAAAAAAGAAAAAAAATTGATTTTTGAATAACATGATAGTTTGGAATGTTATTTTCAATTCAATCCTTTGGGATCGAAAAATATTGATCTTGAATATTTTGCTGACCCTTGCAGTGGATTTATACTTTTTTAATTACTAAACATGTCATTATTGATTTCAGTTAGGTTTACCAAATGCAGGTAAAAGTACATTCTTAAGAGCAATATCAAGAGCGCGCCCCAAGGTAGCATCTTATCCTTTCACAACATTAGACCCTTATTTGGGTATCATCCACTATGACGACTATGAACAAGTTGCTGGTGAGTAAAAGAACAACCGTACAAAATCTAAATCCTTCCAAGCAAAAGCTCCTCCCAAGGTAGCAACATACCTTGGGACCTTTTTTTGTTTAAAAAAAAAAAAAAAAAACATGAGCCTACACACAAGTAATGAATTATTTGTATAAAAAAATATCAATATGAGGTGGAAAAAGTTACCAAGTTTACAAGAAGTATTTTCATTTGATTGGATAAAGGCTTTGCATTTTTATAGTAGGAACTTATCCTACCACAGGGAAGTCGTTTTCCATTTATTAAAGCATAACCCACCCACCCCCTTATTTTTTGGTCTCTTGAATATGTGATTAGATATGCACATATTTATTTGTTACATCCTGTATTTCATAACTAGTTTTTTTTATTGAGTTGGTTGATTCCAAAATAAGGATAAAGCGAACTTATAGCAGTATACCATTTGAGTTCAACTGTCTGGTTGAACGGCCGCGACGGTGATAATACGGCCTAAATTGTTTATGGTGCTTAACTGAAATTATAGAGAATTTTAAAATAGGTAGTCCTTAATCCTTAATTTAAATTAGGGATATTTCCAAATATAACACAACTAGAAGCCAAAATTTTGTTTTTACCCAAATCTCAATAAATGAAAAGTTGCTGAAGTCGAATCTACGCTGCAACCTGAATGTCTCCATTTTCTTGTCTCAATAAATCACGTGATTTTTGAAATGGGGTCCATTACCATCATATGATTCCTACTTGTCCTCTTCTTTTTTGCTAACGTTAAGTGCTAAATTATTTGTTTCCAGTGGCTGATCTACCTGGTCTCATTGAAGATTCACATCTAAACAAAGGTCTCGGTATAAAATTTCTCAAACACGCTGAAAGATGTGCAGCCCTTCTCATCGTAGTAGATCTATCAGAAGAGAAACCATGGCACAAAGTGGAAGTGGTGCGTCATGAGATGTATGCTTTCAGCGAGGAAATGAGGAGCAGAGATCAAATAATTGTGGGGAATAAAATTGACATGCCCGGAGCTGAGGTTAGAAGATTAAAATTAACGGCCAATCTAAATTATAAAACCCCCTAATTGCCTCTCCACCTTAGTGTATCACCCGTCACTCGGATAGATCGGAGCTAAAACTTGAGTAAAACTGTCCACAGGACCAAATCTTGTATCATTACGCTCTTGTATATCCACAATAAAAAAGTGGAAAGTAAAGAGCCGAACTCGAGTGATTCATTTCACAATAAGATACTGTCGGCGGTGGCCTCACTATTTATCTGCCGCTTAAAAAGGGTGTCAATTTTAATTTGGTGAACAAACAGAAAAAAAAAATAAGATAAAATATTAAAAATCAGATGAACATCAACGAACATAGGTCAGATTGATTAATTTGGTTTAGTGGCCATCTCGGACACACCATTAGGTACAGCCGTCTGCCGCACCTGTGAAATCAAAAATATTGTTTACCTCTATCACTTTCCTGAACAAATTGTAACTAAAAAAAGATACATTCTTGATTTTTATTTCAGGAAAACTTTAATCTACTAAAGAAACATTTTGAATCAGAAAATGTAGTCGGAATATCTGCTAAGTATGGAAATAATCTATTGGACTTGCTGACGAAAAT
The DNA here is from genome assembly GCA_012654025.1 of Pachypsylla venusta. NCBI lineage: Eukaryota > Metazoa > Arthropoda > Insecta > Hemiptera > Aphalaridae > Pachypsylla > Pachypsylla venusta. The sequence goes on along the minus strand of CM022877.1, from coordinate 15,518,913 downwards.
GAAACAGGTTTATGACAGAAATTTACTGAAAAAAAAAAAAGTCTAATTCTTGTTGATGAAACGTCACTTTAAAGGCTTATTTTTTTGGTAAAACTGTATATTTCAACTTCGTATGCAATTAAAATATTTTGGAAAAAAATATAATAAAAATTCATCGCCAGGTGGTACAAAACAATAACACCATAGTGTTTGATAACTAAAGTAGTAAATCAATTTTGAGAATTGAGTGATACGAAATTGTAATACCTTTCAATAATTGCGAGATTGTGGCTATCAGTTTTCGTCACCAAAACGGCAGATGACACGATCACGTGAAAAGTCTTTTGAGGGCGTCATGTTTTACAGACGGTACCAAAACAAGTTCTTATTGGAACTCCCTATATTAGTAGATAAATTTGGCAAATTCTGTCCCCATAACAAAATTCTTAAAAATGAAGGAAAACACTTAATGGTTACATGCTTTAATGTGAGAAATCGTAAGATTAGTCAAAATGCTGCCCCCTTTTTGATTCTCACTGGCCAGTCATCTTTTGCTGCACGCACAATTTCTTGACGTATCGATGCAGCTGCTTTGACTAAATCAGCTTTTCCTATCATTTATCGGGCAGGTCTTCTCTAACATATCCTACACTTTGTAGTCCAATGGCTTTAGATCCGGAGGGCCAATCTTCAGCAGTAAAAATTTAGACAACCTTTTTGCGTTGGTTGTCAACAAAATTGAATTTAAGGCAGAACTACGTATATTAATAATAGTTATCTACAAGATATAAATAATATCTTAATAATATGTTTTTTATCGTCTGTAGTGATTTTTTGAAGAATTTTTTAATTTCCGTCTTTAGTCTGAAAGTGAACGTATTGAATAAATACCTATTTTGAAAAAGCATAAAGACGAAAAATAAAAAATCCTTCATACAAAATGTATAAATAATATCTATTTGGTTACTCTCGTGACGTCATATCTCCACAATCTATATAACTTACATTCATATCATGAGTATTTCTATATGGTTTTGGAATATATTTTGACTGTTCATTAATATGTTTTAATCCAGACAGTAGCATTTGTTTCGAGATATTAATATTGATTATACTAAAATCTTTATTCCACTTAGAGTTGGGTTTATTTTTATTATATTTATATAATATTTTCATAACGTTTTTTAAAACTGAAGTATTATTTTTTTCATTCCTTATAAACATGTTTAGATTTTTCTCCATAATCCATATTAATAAATAGTGAATGCTATCATTTGATACTTGACATTCAAATAAGATTTTACAATTTATGCCTATATTTTCTTTAAGCACATTCGTAAAATCTGTTAAAGGACTATTGTCACTTGGGTTACATATAATTATTGATTGGTCTCCTCTATTTTCAGATGTCCTGTTTTTCATATTTGTTTTACTATCATGTTGTTCTTTTTGGAAAGAATTCTCATGTGGTTTATGAAAAGATGTCAATTTTTCTTCAATGAAGGGTTTAGATTTTTGTGGAATTTCTGTTGATTGACTTCTGTCGCTAATTTCATTACTGACTTTATCGGTCATGTCATGTATACTTTCTTCAATTTTGTTATCAACCATTGATTTATTTTTGTCAATTTCATAGCTGTTTTTTATGATTATATCTCCATTTCTATTCTCTCTAGTATGATCTTTAATTATTTTATTCTCATCATTACCTTTTTTCTTTTCCGAATTTTCATCTGGGGTATTTACTACATTTTTTTGACCTCCTTCAAAGTTTGTTTTAATTTGTTCTGTCTCGTCACTCGATGAATTGACATTTTCCTTTAAATCATTAACTTTTTTGAATATAACAGTGGAATTCCAAAATACATTATAATTTATTTTATTTTCTCCTAACCAAGAATGACATTGATCACATTCAATAATATATTTCCCAAATATCATATTAATAAATTTTATACTTTTATTTAAATAAAAATTATAAGATCCATATAATAAATCATTTAATTTTGGAATTAAATTAAGATTTGCTTCTTCTTTTTCGTCACCACAATCTTTTTTCTCGTCACCATGTTTATGACAAAACATATCATTTATTTCCCAATAATCAGAAGGTAATGGTAATATTCTATTAAAATTTAATGGTTTATTTATTAATATATTAGAACAACATTTACAATACAAATAATTATTTTCATTTCTTTTTATATTCGGAATATATGAATTAGTTTTAATATTAAAATCAAATATGTTTGGAGTTTGAATGTTAGGTAAAGAACATTTATTTATTTGTATACGGAAATATGTGCCTTCATTATAACTAAAAGTAATAAAATTTGATATAGAATTTGGTTTTAGTTCAACGCCAGGTATTTTTATATGACATTGGTGATTTTCAGAAGACTTGGGGATGTGATTTTCATTCAAAATAGCTTTTGTTGCGTTATATTTTTCGTTAGATTTACTATTTTCATTAATGCCTCGTCTGATTTCAGCAGCCTCGTTGGTGTCACTACACCTATCTAGTTCTTTATTTATTATTTTTTTGGTCTCACTGACGTCTATTGTGGGTTTCTGGCTGCATTCATGAATTTCTCTTCTGTCAGCAGTTTCATTGATAATACTAAATTTTTTTTGGTTTTCTTTGTTTTTCTCATTGGTGTCTTTCTTAGTTTTCCCAAATACCTCATTAGTATCACTAAATGTTTCGAAATTTTCAGACTTTATATGTCTAGTTTCATTGATATTATCAGGTATATCGCGAGCTTGATTTAGACACAGAATCATACTTCCTTGTTCAATAATAACATTTTCCACCTGGGAATGTGTGATGTTTACATGGCATGTTTGCAACCGAGGGCGAATTTCAATTATTATCATTTTCATTGATTGAAGTTTTCTTTACAATCCCTGAAATAAAGAAAATGCATATTTGATGACTTTTGAGTTTTATTTAAATATATACAACTACCATTTGTCTCATAACTGTTAATTTCTGAAATCAGAAGAAACGTAAACAATTTTCACCATCATTAAATGGAATCATCACCTAGATCACTTTTGCAAATGTTAATGATGGTTGGTACGTAAGTTAAATTTGTAGTCTAGTTGATCCTCGACGTTACTCTCGGTTAAATCTAAGGACATTAGTACCAGAATAAAAGACTATAATAAACCCATGTGTAGTCTTTACTTACCCTTTTCACTAAGCGATTGAAAGAGTGGATTCGATTCAGTGACAGTAAATGGTATCGTTGCTTTCTGATAGTAATTGGGAACAAGCTGAATGTTCTGTATTACCGTTGACAATAGATGTGCTCGTTCTGTGTTTATACCTGAAATAATTCATATTCCTCCATTAGTTATTAGATTACAATGAAGAATTTATCATGTGAACAGTAAGAGGAAGCCAGATTGTCGGTTGTTCTGGCATGGGAAATAAAGATAGCATTACAAAAAGCAATTCATCTACACAAATCCACGCGCTCTTCTCAAAACGTGAAATCACTACATGGTGCCCGACTAAAGAAGACCGAATAAACAGAAGGGCGTTTAACATCATATTTCTTGTCAGCATTTTTCCTATCGTTATAGAAAAGAATGCGTTTCGCTAAGGATCTATTTCGCAAAGCCCAAGGTACACTGCGGCAACACGAAATAACTTCACTCAAGAATGGCAAAAGTAGAATATACCAAGTGATATTTTTTAACATGACAAAAACAGGAAAGTAGTGGAAAAAAATCGTCAAATGAAAGCCGAACTCGAAGGAATTTGTCAACCTAAAAGAAATCAACAGGATATATTTGTTCGCTCCTGAGATCGAGACCGGCAAGTTAATATTATAATCGCGGGCACATTAATTGGATTCTTTTGGCACCATCCGAGTTTCAAATCTAAAAATATCAAAGCTATTTTAAAAAGTTCACTCACCAGGAGCATCGTACTGAAGATAAGTAAAGTGGACATGTAGATGGTAGTAAGATGGTTGGTAATGAAGATATATTCTCAAATGGGATTTGGAAACGCCATATTTTTCTTCAATAACTTTCTATAATTAAAATTAAATAAAATATTCATTAAAAATAATGAAAAATAAAGCACGATATTTGAACTCTGCGTGTCTTGAAAATTACAATATCAAATTATTCTTTTGAGGAGTGGTTTTTTTTTCCTGGTAAATTCCAAATGTTCATTAATAAAACTAATAAATATACCATGACAGGATATAAATGAGACATACCTAATATCATCATTTATTTTTAGGTGTAAAAGTGCTACTTACTGGGCAAAAGTATTTTTTTATGCGAGTGTTGATAATCAGCGCACCTTGTGTCTAAACCTAAATGAATTTTTAAAGAGGGGTATTTTTTATGGTCAATTCAAAAGGTTCGTTATTGAAAATAACAAACCGTTAATATACACCTCCGGTTGATAGCTATAATAGGGTTAACAGTTTATTAATTGTTTAAGTGCTGGGTAGTATATGCCTCAGATGATAAAATGATTACTTACAGTTCCTTGAGTTAAAATATTCAATAACAGAGGTAAATGTTGAAATGTAAGATCTCTTATAGATTTTAAATCTCGTCTACGAATGACAGCTTGTAAATAAAGTGTCTCCAAAGTATGGCCATCCCATTTCAAATCGGGAACAAGAATGAAACCAAGTTGATCATCTGAATCTTCAAAAATAATTCTCTCTACTTCAGATTTGTGATCCAGCAAATTATACACCCACTGGAAATGAAACGAAGATAACGGAAGTCATTTAGCAGACTTATTATGGATTCACGTTTAATACAACGAGTTTTCCCCTGAAGTGACGTAATGCGAAAGTGATTCTTTGAAGAAAAATAAAACCACAAAAAACTGTCGGGTTTAGTGAAATGTTGAATTAAGTAAACAAAACCCAAGTCACAACTATCTATTACATTTCGTCTTTGTCTGCATGTCCAAGTTCTTATCACACTTATCTTGCACCAGGAGGTGCCGATTTTTGTTCGTGTTTAGGAATTAATAGGCTGTAACTGCCTATTAATTATTAGGGAAAATTAATAGGCTGTAACTGCCGATCTCCGTGGCCGAGTTATTAAGAACATTGACTCTTGGTCCGGAGGTTGTGGGTTCGAATCTCGCGCGGAGCGAAAATTTTCTGATCGAATTTTCCCGTTTTCGGAATGGCATGGCTATAAAAGGAGTGCCCTGAAGTAATGCGAAAGCGGTTCCGGGGCATAACTTTTTTATTTAAAAAAAATAATAATAATAGGCTGTAAGTAGGTAACTTAGAGGAATAACGAAGAAACCCGAAAAAACGTACGTACCTGGTTGCTGAAGGTTTCTGTGAGAATGTAGGGTAATGTAACAGAATTATATAAATGTGGCGTCTCCTCTACAATGTGAACAATCTGTCTTTCAAATTTTTGAATATGTTTCTCCGTAGCAGGATAGATTAGTGTTGTTTTTATACCTAAAACATGCAAAAGTTTGTTTGTTTTTCTTCAAGAGTAATATTGATTCATATTTAAGAGGTAGCATTTTTCCAGATTTTGCCTCAGAAGAAATGAGTTTATTTTGTATGTACTATTCACCATATTTTTTTGTCGGTGGCATTATGTTACACCCTGTATAAGGGCCCGCAATTTTTTCCAGAGTCCTGTTTTCTTGTCTACACCTTCAACCTTAACTTAGGGACCTGGATTTTGATAAATTCCACCCATTTGCATCTGGACGCATAAGATAGGATAGGATGACAGCTTTCTCACAATTGTTTATACAGTTTCTTTCTCAGATTATGTTCTAGTACGCATACAATCAATACTATTATAACTTACCGTTTAACTTAACATCTGGAAAACACTCATAACTAGAATAGACATCGTTCACAAACTTATTTGTTAGGATGGAACTCTCATTGCAAAGCGCTTTCGCATTTGATTCGTCGAAAGCTTTCTTTTCTAAAATTAAAACAGCTGATCCTTCTGTATCGGAAAGTGTACCTTCCAAAAATATTAATTTCCTATCTGAATGATCTGAAAGAACTCTTTTAAATACAAATTTAGACAAATTATCTAATTTAAATTTGTTTTCATCTTCACTCATTTTGAGGCTCTGATTATTTGAAATTTTCGCGCCTTTTTGTTTAAAATAAAAAAATTATCACAAGCGTATTTTATAAGCAAGATTTTCTCAACAATTTTAAATAGACCAGAGGACCGATACTTTCTTTTCTGGCTTAACGGGAGATCTCTATTGGTCATTCGGTTTTACCCTCCTTAAACAGTTACCCACATTAACCTCGCCCAGCCTCGCTTGGGCCGGAAATGGCCAACACCATGAGAGTACGAACGTACGTGGTCATCCACCTAGGTCCGGTCCTACCAAAAGCCGAGTTTTAAAATACTCGGGTTTGGGTATTGTATTAACACAGGTTGACACAGTGTTAGATGAAACTCTCTGAAAACACGTCGTGGTAGGATCGGGCCTTAGTAAAACCTCTCCGATCATTGCTTAACTTCAGTGATCTAACAGAAATGGTGTTTTCAACAAGTCATAGACGCTAGCTGAACCGGTACTAAGGTGCAATTTTAAAACTGGTTACCCCTGGTATAATTGACTATGTTTTTATGTTTTCAGGATAGAGTTACAGGGTACACCCTACTAGGACCATGGACACGTGGTGTACTAAAGCAGTCACTCATCCTTATTTCTAGGAGCTTTCAAAGTTTTAAAACTCGTTTTTTCGCAATAACTTCTGAACTACTTATGTTACGAGTATAGTAATGATTTTTTTTTGGAACTTACATTATTTAAAGATTAATTTTAGCTGATGTGACCGTCATTTCTCTGATACTTTGATATTTTAAATCTTTGAAAGCTCGAAAAAAGTGGAAGAACTTTTCGAAAAATAAACCCACCCTAATTTAGTCTCAGGAATGTGCCCTATCAACTTGATGCATAAATTTGATTACACCCTGTATAATGTACAAGTGATAAAAAAAATTGAATTGAAATTTAACACAATATAGGATGTTTTTTTTATTTGTTTCAAAACAATGAAAGCAGCAGGTATACAAAAAAAAGTATCAGGACCTTAGAAAAAGAAGTATTTCGTGATCAGGATAGAACGAGTTATTAATTGAGAATAAAATACCTGAGAAATTATTATTACTTTCATAAATTAATAAAAATCAAAAGCGTTATTTGATGGGGGGCGCTAATACTTTATGTATGCATTAGGGTATATTTTTGCGACTCAAAATTAACAGTCTGTCGAAGATGTATAAAATGTACGAGGTAAGTGTTCGTTTGATACGGGGTAAATACGAGTATGTACATAAAATTGTATCCAAATGACCAAATCAAAGAGTCAGTGAAAAAATGTGGGGGTGGTGGGAAAATATATCGAGATATTTGGTAAAATGAGGCAAGAAAGTAAAAAGAGCAATTTTATTACAAACGGATCCGTTACAATACATGTCTATTCTAAAAATGCTTTACCAAATTCAGTTCACCGTATTTGTCTCCTAAATCTCCGTAGAAAGTATGGCGGTATTAGGCCTGACAACAGGCGGTATTTTCCCGGGCTTCTCAAGAGGCCTAGAAATTAATAATTCTTTTGGTTTATCAAAAGAGCATAGAGCGTTATTATGGTAACATGTTTTATAGAAATAGAATGGGATAACATATTTATTATGTATTGTACAATTTTCAATTGAACTGTAGTGGTTTTCTGTGGGCCTCACTCACTTAAATGACAATTATTTGACGACAGGTGGTTAAATATGACCCTAAAACTAATCAGTTCTATGTTCCCATACCAAATTTCATCAAAATTGGATAAATCGTTAGAGAATTATCGCGGTACAAAAACAAATACAATATAATTTTGGTCGTGTTAAAACTAGCCTATACCTTTTTGAGAAAATTAACTTTTTTCTTATTATATGTATTGTACAAGGCACCGTAAGTTTTCCCCACAGGCCCGTTTTTCCTGCCTAAGACCCTGGTCATTTATTAGGTTCTCTGCCCAAAATGTAAAAGGAACACAGATTTTTCTTGTGATACCTCTTATAATATAAGAAAAAGTGGAAAAATTCCCAAGTTAGAGTTTTTCAGAGAAGTAATAATTGATTGTGCCAACAGTTCGACTCTTTTCGTTTATCCGATTTCAAGTGAGGGTTCTTCTTCGCGCAGCGCTCTCTGTCGTAAGGAGTACAATCGCCTGACCCATCTTTTTTGTTTTTGTTTTGGGGTTTCCATTAAAAACTGAAAGAAATAAATAAAATTAAATTAAAGAGAATACTTGGTATTTCCAAGCGACAATCTCTCCAGACACTATCATCCAAATTTCATTATAACTTAGTTGTGTGAACAAATCAACTATATTCTTGTCGTGATTTACTTCATACTAAACTAACTAGCCGATGCCCTCAACTTCGTATGTGGGTTTTCCGTTTGGGGTGTACAACTCTGCCGCTAAAAAGTGTCGTTTTTGTAATAACTTTCTTCCACTTGAAGTTCCTATTTTATCTTCCGTATTTCGTACCTACATACTAAAATAAAACTGTATTCTAAATTTCAAAATTCTAGGTTTAGCCATGTTGTAGTAGCAGCAATTGTAAACCTTCATTTATTAAAATCAATGATATTGGTAGCCAACGATCATACCACGTTGAATACACCAGTTCCCGTCAGATCACCGAAGTTAAGCAACGTCGGGCGTGGTCAGTACTTGGATGGGTGACCGCTTGGGAACACTTTGGCCGATTTTTCCGGCCCAACCCTGGCTGGGTGAGGTCAATGTGGGTAGCTGGTTTGCAAGTTTCCAGCGAATGGAGGGTAAAAACCCCCGTCTTGAATGACCAATATATGTTGAAGAGACGTTAAGCCAAATTAAATAAAAAATGATATTGGTAAAATTTACTTTCATTTGGTTTGCATTGCTATATTGATTGGTTTTTGGCCAAACATTTTTTAATGCTTAGGTTGCCCTGGTACGTAGAAACAATCATCTGAGGACAGATTTAATAATCGTCGAGTTATGTTGATTATGAGTGAGTCAGTATACCGACTGATCTTTCTTGAAGTCAAACTACCAGCCTCCAAGATACGAGTTCGTCGCTCTATCAACAGAGCTAAGGGGACTTGCTAACATAAAAGCTGTTAGTCCAAAAATTAGAAACTAAAAATAATCAACATTTTTTAACCTTATTAAGGCAAACCTGAAATCGTTGCTTTTTTTCTTTTCACAAAGAAACGGTTATTTTTTTCAAATAACTTGCAAAATGTTGACAAAGGCAACCAACGCTACGTTAGTAATGAAGTAGTTATTAGAGTCCGTTCATTTTGTAGTACTGGACGAACTGTCGGCTATGCAACGGCAGTCCAAAATGAAAGGGTGAAGAAATCAATCTACTTGTTCTCTATATGATAGTTTACCGCCTATACAACGCACTGGGCTTATAGTTCATACCACTACTTAGTACGACATTGTGCAGTTTGAAACCTACTGAGGGATGTACGAGTAGTAAGCAATTTTTTTTCACATCTAGACTGCAGTCTTAATTAATTATTTCTAATCAATTTCCTGCTTTTATTTTTTGAATAAAGAATATCATATTGTGATGCAAGATTTGAAAGGGGATCTAAGATGCAAAAAAGCTGGTTTGAATGAATGTCTTACATTTTCATGCAAATGGGTATTTTTCTTCTTCTCTTCCACAGACGTTTGTGATGTCGGTGCCGGACTAATGTGAAGCTCATTGATATCTTCTGGTTCAACAGTTTTCAATTTCTTGGATTTTTGTGATTTAAATGTTTTAGCTACAAAATCAGGAGCATTTATATCTTCGATATCATCATACCGTGAAGTAGTTTCTGTAACATGAAAAAAAATCTCAACAGTACCATTGATGTAAAAAATTCCCAAAGGCGAACTTAACCCCCCAATCTGAAGCCCAGTCCGCCATTGCTATTGGGGTGTATTTAAATAAAAAATAAATAAGTATGTATAAGTTCATGTCTTATCATTTTCCCGTAATTTTTTTTATAAAAAATAGAATCGTTGGACAGAAAGTCGAGTGTAATAAATCAATTTCAACTCCTAATTAAACACAACATGAAATCTTAAAATGAAATATTTGATTATTAGTAGTTCTAGAAACTGTAGATCTCACTCAATCAAAATGGCCACGATGGGGAACCGGGTGACCCAATCGGATCCAAAAACTAATCAGCGAATTTCATCAACATAATTAATGTGAATAGCAGATTTTATCAAAATAGGACAAGACATACCAGAGTTATCGTGCAACAAACAGACTTTCTTAATCATGCACTTCTTTCAGAAAATATTTTTCAGGAACAGGATAGAAGTGATAGAATGTTTTAATTGATTTCAGTAAAACGGCTCTGAACAGACAGACCAACAGACATTTAAAGAAAAATCATGGATTAAAACTAGATCTCCCTTCATTCGATCAAACCAAAGAAGAATAAATAAAATCCAAATTTCAGTTATATTCAACATTGCTTGTGATCTTCAGTCTTAGAAGGAGAAAATGAAAAGACATAAAAATCAAACAATTTCGTACCATTTTTTTATGGTAAAAAGAAATCTCAAGACTGAAACTACTAAGAAGAACTTAATCACACCAGAAAAAAACTAGCTATTAGAAAATTCGTGTGATGTTTACACCGAAAAAAAATCAGACAGAATCGTAAGAATCGTCACAACTAAATTTGGGACAGTTAATTTTAATTAAGGGTTAGTAGCATGATTCCTATTTCACTCACCTTTTCTCTCACTCTCTCGTCCCATCTCCTCGACTCCTTCTCCTCTTACTACTATCTCCTGTCCCGGGTGTGCAATACTTAAAACAAAACAAACATGATTTTATCAATATTAACAAATTTTCAGAGCAGATTTTCTCTCGCTACCTTCTCGAGCATTTATTGAATAATTTACAAAACGAGCTTTCTCGATCCAAAAAAAATATCGGTTGGTTTTAGAAAATAAACTTCCAGGTTGGACAAATCTAATATCTGAGATTCTCGTTCTGTCACGAAAAATATCTGGTGTAAACATCAAACAATTATCTCAAATCTAAGTGATAGCGTTCCGTTATTACCTTTCAGGTAAGAACTCTAACAAATATGTCATGTGCGCTTGAATGATCGAGTATATTATTCATAGTATTATGGACATGCATACCCGTATAAATACTATGCATATACATATTATCAGCAAACCGTGCGGTTATGTATAAATTATCAGATTTGATGACCTAATATTCTAAAAAAAAAACATATAAGCCTTCATAAGCTGATGGTTAAAAATAAAAAAGTCAAGTAGTTAAACCAAATATAATAAAATCAGTTGATTCTTGTAATGTTGTGTTTTGAGTTTTTGTTATTTGCCTACGCCTCATCACGCCTATATTTCAAGCGGTGAATAGGAATTTCTGACTTTTGTTTGTACGTGTGTAATGCCAAATACTTTATTAGATAAACAGCCCCAGTAGGTAAGAATGACGGATTCGTAACCAGGAGGCTGTTGGTTCGAATCCAAGCAAAGGCAAACATTTAGTAATAACATGGCGAAGTGCATTGTGACAAAGCATTAGCTTTAACACAAATAAAGTCCTTTCCTTTTTTACTTTATTAGATAAAATTAGTAATAGGGTTTTAGGGATTCAGTATTACCTTATTTTTCAAAAGCAAATGATCGATTTAGACTACTTCGAAAAGGTGGGAATGGGAATGCATTTTTCAGATTCTGTTTTCCCCCTTTTGTTGAGTTTCATTTCTTATTGGTAAAACATCTAAATACGATTTACAAGTCTTACCTTTTAATGAATCTAAGGACAATGGTCTATCTGAATTAATTTCCTTTACATATTTCTGCATTTTGCTCAACAACTCTTTACGTCTTGCAATAGCACCTGGAGAGTCTGGATCCCGCTCAGGAGAATCGGGCTCTTTTGGAGGTGATTTACTTTTGGGTATTATAATTTGTGGAATGATTCCTTTGGCTGCGGGTGACCTGGAAATCAATATAATCAAAAAGGTAGTGGACTACAGAAACCTTTTGGTTTGTTATCATACGATTATAAAAATTCTCATTCCTTTTGTAGAATTTTAGATTAAACTAGATTAGACAACCTTCTACACACAAATCCGTGCTCTAAGTCCAGGTAAATACGTCAGTATAGTTTCCACGCCATAAGTCGTCTAATAAGTACATCTAATCTCGATGATTGGATGTAATTATTATTGTGACCATAGGATCCCAGATGGCTGGTCATATTCATTTCATTTGATTTTATATTTATGTCCGCGTTGTGTGTTGTGAAAACGTCTCTGAAATAGTTAGTCCTATTTGGTCCAAATACGGAGAATAGGTTTTGACGAGCTTTCTTGTGAATTCATATGAATTTCATTAATCATTTTCAGAAATTCCTTTTATAGAGGTGATATAGTGAAGAAGCTACACGATTGGCAAATGTTTAGCACAGGCTTAAGATTTATTAATTTTTTCGCTAATTTCCTGTAGTACTTACTTGCTTTTCTTCGGTGAACTACTTCTTCTGGATCTTGACTTTGATCTTGATTTTCTTCCCCTTATGTGCTTGGGTGACCTTGAATATCTTCTTGAGGGTGCCACTTTCGCTGTCTTTCTTCTCTCGACAGATCGATCTCTAGACCTTCTTCTTAATGATTTATCAGAAGACACAGACCGACTTCTTGATTTCTTCTTTCGATACGAACTTTTACTCATTTCTCTAGAGCCTCGTTTTCTATAACCATCAGATTCACTTGAATCCGACGAAGAACTACTTTTTGATATTGTTTTCACTTTCTTTGTCGATTTTCCAGACGACGAAGTATCTGAACTTGACGAGGAAGAACTAGTGGACCTTCGATTTTGTGCATAACATTTGGGAATAATTCTATATTGGACTTTTTCTGGAGATTCCTTCACAGATTGTAGTTTTGGAGGGGGTGATACTGGTTTTGATGGTCTCATTTCAGCTGATGGAGGAGGAGAGACTGCTTTTGTTCGTCTAATTTCTGCTGGAGGTGACGCTGGTTTGGCTTTTTTCGCTTCGATTGGAGGTGGTGTCACTGGTTTGGGTGGTGGACTTGGAGATCGAACTTTAGGTGTATTACTTCTAGATTTAATTTGATAAGATGTTACAAATTCGACACTCGATGATTTGGATCGCCTGTTGTTTGTATCTCTAGATCTGGAACTCGAGTGTACACGGCTTCTAGACGATGAATGTTTACTATCCGATCGATGTCTATGATGATGGGAATGATGATGGCGTCTAGAACCTTCTGTCTTGTGTTTCTTGTGTTTCCTGAGAATGCCCAGAACATGGCGAGTATTAATTAAATTCAATCAAAAAATTGATCTGAATCTTTCCGGAAAAAACACAAAACATGAAGAAAAAAAATGTACTTAAACTAAAGAGGTCCATACAAAAATGAAAATACTAATATGATGCAAGTCTTAAAACACTCCAGAAAACAAAAACTGAAGGATCAGATGTACGCCAGAACATAATCTATAATCTGCGTAAAAAAACGAACTTAGTGAGTTTCCAACGGCAAAAATTTAGACCCGCGAGTTTCTCCTGCAGTAATTTCAGAGCAGTAGTGTCCTTTCAAACTTACTACTTTGCATCGCGTTGAAATTTATTCTCAGCTTATTTTTTATTTCAAAACTAGTGCAAACTATCGCTGTGTTTGAAAGGAAGCTTATCATATAAGAAAGTCTAAATAAAAATTGATATCAGATAAAATTATTCTGCTGCTACCTACTTCTCGACTTTACCATAGCCACACAATTGTTCTTACGAAATTAGAACTCAAACTCAAACAAAAACATGATATTTAATATTTTGTAGTTGCTTCAAACCCCTAAAGTTCTACCTGCGCATTGATTCGAACCTTCTGCTTCTGATAACTACCAATTTTCAATGAGGATCTGCTAGACTACATATTTTACATAATTGTTACTTACAAATGCCTTCTTAATATTTTTTCTCGATCTGGAGATTCTCTTGAGTAATTCTTCTTTGAATGTTTTGCAGATTTCTTGTGGGATTTGTGATGTCTAGCATGGGAATGACGGGAGTCCGAAGAGGAAGACGATTCAGTCGTGGACCTAAACAAAATAAATACACTTTTTATTTCCAAATCAAGTATTCATATAGGAACAGATCTAGTTTACAAAATTTTGTCTTAAAACAGAAGGATATAAGTAATCTGGGCTAAAAAAGGAATCTAGAGGCCTTGGTAAAATTTATCAATAAGTCATCAAGTTTGAATCTTAAGGTAGTTTTTTCGTATCAAACTATAAAAACCTCAAATTAGGAGTCCGATTCCAAATCTTAGGGTTTACCCCTTCCTCAAATCCGCACCTACAGCAGTATTAAGCGGAATAAAATGTAATACATAAATTGTATACGGTCATACCTCGCTGAAAGGAACATTAGTCCATCTGTAGTATGGAAAGGTTACGTTTATACGTCCACGTCTTGCAAATCTCAACAACACAACCCATCATATTTTTGAAGTAAGTTTTCACTGAAGGATGATGATATAATTGTTTCCCCAACATTCTTTCAGTTATAGAGTGGCTACCGACTACCTAAATTGTCTATTTAACTTTAATTTCAATCTACGTATTTTTTTATGAGCGTACTCAGGAAATTCATGATTGCAAATTACCTTTCCCGCCTGTGATATTTTCTCCGGTGTGAATGTCGATCGTCGGAATCACTAGAATATTTACTCATGGTTGAACTGAAAAAGAAAGTTATTCATTACCTCATTGGAGAAAAGAAAGGAAGCAATACTGTAGCACTCGAAGAGAGTAACAGGAATGTAAAGTTAAACTATTGTCATTGCTGATTCTGAAGAACTTATCTGACGGATAAGGTAGCATGTGAAAACAAAGAAAAAGCCCTGAATGAAATTAAAAAGATCTGACATAAATATTTATTATTAACACAAGGGCGTAGCGAGGGTGGAAACTGTGGGGGAGGGGGTAAAATGTATGAAAATGCCGACTCACCACTGCAATTTGCCGACTGCATAAATTCATATAGGAATGAAATTAGTAAAATCTTTGTAGGTATGAATTCTCACTGAATTTTATTGTGAAATTGGGGGGGTCACCCTCCCCCCCTCGGAGATGAAAATGAAATGGAGATTTAATAGTTCCCATTTTAGTGGTATTTTTTAGATTTTTTTTATTCTGAATTTTCTCTTCCTATAAAAGTATAGTAATCCTGCAGAAAATTTGGAAATATCTTGGCCTAAAAAAACGTTTGACGGGAACCCGAAACCCAAAATAGAGATCTAATATGTCATTTCCTATTGCTTTTGGGCCATATTTTCACCTTTGAAGTTTGGAAATATTTGGAGCCATGGGATCCAAAAAACCGATATGTCCGACGTTCCACGTATGGCGTACGTACGGAATCGTGTGCAGAGCTCTGGGAGCCAAACCGCTGGTCTGATCAATGGTAAAAAGCCCGACCCATATTTTTCTTTTTCTCGATATCGCCTCCAGGGCCCCGAACAGTTTTTTTTGGGACCAAATCTCTAAAATTCAAACCATATAACCAATTATGATCACCTGAGTAATTTATTGGATATTTTTTGGTATTTTATAGAAATTTCGGTTTTGGGGCACCGGCCCACCACAAATGTAAAAATACAAAAGTCGTCTCATTTTGACATTATTTGGTACCTATATTGATTCGCCCGAGAATTATATTGTATAATTTTTGATATTTTGTAGAAAACATAAAATTTGTCTGATTTTGATAAAATTTGGTGTGTACAGTCACCGAAGTATTTACCTATTATAGTTGACAATGTTTGTAGGAATTTTGGTTTTAGGGCCCCCCCGTAGGGGCCCACAAATGAAAAAACATAACAGTCACCCAAGTATTATATTTGACAATTATTGTTTTTTTTTTTAGAAATTTCGGACCCTGATATTTGAAATTTGCGCCCCTGAAAACTGCCACTCTAGGTTCCAACCTACTCAGCCACTGTCTTGTATAATTCTAAGAAAAAAAAAACTCTGCTAATCTGACACATGGGTATATTTTTTAAAATAATACTATCACTAAAGAGCAGTGCCTAAAGCGGAAGGCTGCTAAATCTTTTTAAAATGATACTATCACTACAGAGCAAAGTCCGCAGCCGAATCGACAGATTTTTCAACGCAGATTCGAATTCTGCGGTGTTTTAAGAGCAAATATTTTTCAACGATTTCATGGACGTTAATTTCGTCAACCTTATCATTCGAAGAAGAAAGCATCATCAATGCATTCAAACCATCATCTCCCATTGTTATTCGCAAATGATTTAAAACTAATTTGACTTTACTAAATGACCGTTCACATGATGCTGACGTTACAGGAACTGATTAACATTGATGATACAATTTTTAAAATCTTGTAAGAACTATATGCACTCTGTTTGAAATCCGAATTTCAAACAGAGTCGGCAAATCGCGAATACTTCCGATATTAAAGTCGGATTTTTTAAAAAAAAATATCCGATTTTATCTCCATGAACCGAAAATTTCAAAATTTTATGGATCCATCAGTTGACAAATCGCGGATACTACCTTGTCTTATCAGAAACAATTGCTTCAATATCAGGCTGAATAATACTAATTTTTACGCGAATGTTATGGGACACTTGTAATTTACTCCTACGCTTGTTTTTCAAGTACAACATTTGAGAAAATGCAGATTCGCAAATATATGTGGTAACAAAGGGTAATAGAGCTTTTAGTGCTTTCTTGTGGAAACTTGAATATTTGATCTTGTTGATTTTCATCCAAAAATCAATTATTTAACAAATTTATATTTATATGTCTACGAAGTAGACGAAACTCGAGTCGGAAGTGAAAAAGTAAGTGAATCCTCGTCATAAATAACGGTAGTGTTTTTTAAAGCCAAAAATCAAGTAAAATACTAGGTACTACTGTTCAACATATCTTTCACGGTGCTGTCACTTGTCAGATCAATAAACGATTCTTTATCTTCATCAGCAACGCCTGCATCTGGATTTCTGCGAATGGATTTCTAATCCACTTTAAGTCACTCGTATTATAATTTATAAGGTGGGATTTATTTTCTTTTTTTTTACATAATGCCTACATTTATTTTTATGATATTTTGTATACAACTGAAAATGGCTTCGCGTACCACCTAAAATGGGTCCGAGTACCACCGTTTGAGAACCCATGGCTTAAATGATGGGTGAAAATTTTGTCGGTATTTAAGGAGTTCAAACAACGCTCGAGAATCCTGTAGATAGATAATAAAATAATATTTTATGTACATAATATTTACTTATTGCACACTTACCTCTTTGAGTCCAATGCCACCCCAACTATTCAATCAAAGTTCCCGACCTATCTTTTAAATTTCTTATTTGAGTATAGGGATAAAGATTTAAAATTGAAAACAAGAAAACACCATTGGAAGTTGGATCTTGGGACTTGAAGAGCATAGACGGTAGTATTTGCTTCTAGTGTTGGTCTGTTGGTTTTGACACTGTTGACTGTTGATTGAGAGTAACCTTTGTTGTCAAACTTGTCAACCTCCAGTGTTGAATTCAGGGTCTCCAGTCCAAATTTTTAAAATCACTAGATTAATCTCAAAAATCACTAAAATTTTAAATTCTTTATGATGGCGTATATAAATGGTTTCAAATGTCAATGGTAGTTTGTTGGGAAGTACCTACACTACACTTTGAGTGTTCTTTCTGAAAAACAACAAAAAAAAATTCGTATAATTGAAATATAACAGGTAATATATGTCAAATTGTGGAATAAATCAAAATTTTCAAAAGGTAATTTTACATGCCATTTAAAACTGAAAAACTCTATCAATGTGCCACATCGGTTTATTATTTTACTGGCTACCCCCCCACTCACGCACACAAAAGAAAAAATTTAAATAGAATCGGTACGTAATGAAGACTTTGATATTCTTTGCTACAAGGTACCTACGTAGAATCCAAAAATCGAATCACATTATTCATTCCGCATTCCGCCCGCCACTCCATACGCCGCGCCTCACGCAATACACGGCCTACCATAACCGGCACGTTTACCACTTAGCGTTGACAATTTTAAAAAAATGGGTGCGTGTACTTATGTGCGCGCGTGAGAAGTTATACTAACTTCTTGTTAAAAATAAATTTAATAATATTTCAAAAAAACATACTACCCCACCCGGGAGTGAACTCAGAACCTACCAACTATGAAATAGAGGCCTTGCCACTGAGCCACAATGTTCTATGGATATAGAATGAGGAAATACAATATTTAAATTTAACTCTCATCATTTTTCATAACTAACTTCATCTTTGTTAATTTTGTGTTACACTGATGCGGTGATAATTTTTGAAGTTATACTTCTTTAGATGCGTTATGAAAAATGATGAGAATGAAATTTTAAGATGAGCGCGCACCTGTAATAAAAAAATCATCACTGCATCAGTGTAACACAAAATTAACACAGATGAAGTTAGTTATATTTTCTCATTCTATATCCATAGAACATTGTGGCTCAGTGGCAAGGTCTTTGTTTCATAGTTGGTTGGTTCTGAGTTCACTCCCCCGGGTGGGGTAGTATGTATTGTTTTTTGAAATATTATTAAATTTATTTTTAAAAAGAAGTATAACTTCTCACGCGCGTATTTATGTGCATACACCCATTTTTTTTGTTACAGGTGCGCGCAACTTTAAATTTCACTCTCATCATTTTTTCATAACGCGCCCAAAGAAGTATAACAAAAAACCAATGGTTCATTATTGAAAAATAATAATAAAATTGAAATCTGAAAATATTTTTTTTCAGATCCTGCCATACACGACAGACTTGTTAATACTGTGTTAATACTATACCCAAACCCGACTGTTTCATAACTCGGCTTTTGGTAGGACCGGACCTACATGGTCGTGTACCTTGTGTCGTGTGCCGTAAGAACGCCATGAAAAGTCCTCCCTACAAAAAGCGATATGATTATCACTAAAAACTCTTGCTGCATTCGGAATAAAACTATTGCTCCATTCGGGCCTTGTGCCGCGTCCTGCACGTGCTGTGTGTGGAATGCTGGATCAGCTGGATTTGGATTTGTCAGATTCAGATATTTCAAAAAAAAAATGTCCATTTAGGATTGATGGGTATGCTGTGTCTCCAGGCATCCAAAAAAAATGTTGACAGCACCACTTTTGTTTATTGTGAAAATAAATATTATAGGTATTGTTTCTCTCTATATTACAAAATTGAAATGACACGAAGGCTGTTGAAATGAGATGCGGTTGATTCACTCAATATATCGTAGGTAAGAAATAATAGGTACCAAAGTACCTAATTAAACAATAATGTTGTTTTATTTGTTGCTTGAAGGAGAACTGCAATCTTTGTCCTTCATCATAAAACGGAGCCTTAAATGGTTGAGATAATAGAGTACCCTAAAAGGGCGGTCCTAACAATTACGGGTTGTACTTACCTGGACGATTTGGATTTGGCGCGCATTCCATAGTCCCAGCCAAGGGCCATCAAAATGTTTTCGGTAACCTCATAAGAACTGGTTGCCAATACTGTATTGTTTATTTTGTTAATTGTATAATAAGTTATTACTTGAGGGTGACATCCTCACGGACCGAGTCCACCTGAGCTGATGGTGTAAAAGAACGTAGAAACGTAGAACGTACTCTGTAATATCATTATGTGGGACCAGACAGATACTATTATTTTTTTTCTGAGCAACTAACCTAACTTAAAATATGATTAATTGAAAGTAGAAGGTTAATTTTCACGATTAAATGGTGGAAAATACGAGAAAATTCATTTTTAAATGTTTAATTCACAATTTTATTGCTTGAAAATCGACGAAACTTTGGAGAAAGCGCAAGAGTTTTTAGGGAGCGACTTTATGAGAAGAACAAGTTTAATCGAGGCATGGCCGATCAAAACGTTTCCTAACCTCTCTGGGGGGGGGGGACGTTCATCTTAACGCTTATATTGATAAAATAAACAAACTTGCACTGGACTTTTTTCATGTTGGTACAACTATGTCTGCTTCAGTTCAATATATTCAAATAGTTCAATAAATACGGAAGAAAAATTTTTTTTTTTCAAAATAAATTAAAATTAAAGTGAATTAATTAATTTTCCACCCCTAAAACGTTTAAAAAGACTTTTTAAATTATATTAAACCACATTTTAAGTTTGTAACTTGCTCCAAAAAAAATAATAATAATAGTATCTGTCTGGTACCCATTATGTTTATAACTCTTATGTTACTGACGTAATTTTATTGCAGTAATCGTCATGGTTCTGGGGGCCCATGCCAATTATCAGGCTCCAAGAACTGATGTATGATGACAATTAAAAACACAAGTAGTATACTACAACTTATCTAGAGCTGCTGCCTCATACATTTGGCTACCATCGGATACGATGATGCCACTATTGAATGAATGAATCAAAAAAAAAAAAAACCAAGATGGCCTTGTATGTCTTCTTAATTCACCAGTGCCTTGTGAGTTTTACATTACAGATTGTCCAGTGATTCTCATTATCAACATGAGTTCTCAATATGGTGAATTGATATTAATGATTCTACATCAACACTTTGGCATTAATATAAAGAAAGTTGCAGAAAAATTATTGTATGGGCCAAAAACTTTAAAACTTATATTTCATAATATTGATTTACGATTAGCTCAGGTTTGTATTACATACAGCTGTAGCTTATATTCAAGTGTAACACCAAGTACAATTAGAACTAACACTTAGATTTACTGTAGGACTCTCATAACGCAATTGATGAAACCGATCGCCTAAATCCCTTCTACCATTTGACCCAGAAAGGTGAAATTTTATACAATTGTGAAGCTAAAACATAAAAAAAAAAGATCAAGTCCTGCTTGCTATATCGTATGAACATAAACTTTTCTTTTTTTTTAAACTTTAATTCTTGTATTGCTGTGATGGTTTGAGTATTATAATTTGATTGAATTAAAGCCACAGCACTAGTTACCTATAATATCTGTGAAAATTCAAATGCACAACCTCTTACCGTTCCTAAGATAGAGCCCTGTGACAAACTGTCATCGTAGTCTTAGCAATAGGATTTCGTTTTTATCCTTCAAGTATGAAACCATGTTCTTACCGCATTTTGTATGTTGATGATTCATGTACGGACCAGTGCATACTTGTGAAAGATACTAGATTTGTATTGTGTTGGGGATTTCAAATTGATAAATGCTAGTAGGTCGTTTGTATTTTCAGGTAAAAGAATCACTCCATATTCTAATAAGGCATTCTCTTGTATGTTTCAAAAGTAGCCAAAATGGAAACTCTGCCGAATATAAACTGGAGTATGATAATATCATGAAGCTCTTGAGATATAGCAAGTAAGTTCAATTTTGAGTACATTAATATTTTCTTCAGCTTCTGCATCAATAATTACTTTCTCTTCTATGTTAGTATGTATAACATAGGGAAGATAAAGTATTGTAATAGCGCAGAAAAAGTCACTTCTTTTCTTTAATTGGTAGATTGGAAGCAAACGGAGGAGCAAAAAGTATGATCATAAAATAGTATGATCATTTGGTCTCACACTTTTTGTTTACAGATATTTAGAATTGACTGAGAAAAAGTTTGGGAGTTTGGGAAGACAACTTGTTGAACTCTTCATGATTAATGGATATACGGATCTGTCACATCTGATCTTGACTGTTGCTAAATCTGGTAAGTTGCTAAATAGCTTATCCAACGAAATACTCCTTTTGAAAAAAATGTGTTTTCGACAACATCCACGCATTTCCAGACCAAACAAGACCTCAGTCCCAAAGGAATCGGTCCAGAATAATTAACTAAACGAAGTGAAATTTAGTTTTAACACCACAAATTTATCTTTTAAACGTCTGTTTGTACCCCGATAACTCTCGAGCGTCTTGTCCGACTTTGATGAACATTTATTATGTTCATCAACTCAGGACATTTATTATGTTCATACTTATTATATTTTGGTCCTTATCTCCTCATTTAGTCATCCGGGGCCTTATTGTGGCCCATTAATTGTCTTCATTCAAAGACTACTAGTATAAACATGTTCCACTTTGGTGGAGTCTGCATTAAAATAAATAGTTTCCATTGTGAATAAAATTTGCGATATGTTAATTTGCAAATTTTGCTTAAATACACATTCACACTGTGAGCTGCTCTTCGGAAAACTTTTATATATTTTCTGGCTTTATAGAAACAGAATTTAATTCTAAGCTCTAATATTAATATGCAGGATTAGGCGTAATCAGTGGCACAACAAGAGAGGGGAGGGTTCAGGCTTCCGAGCTGTCTTCCTCAAATCTATTAAAACATTCTACCACTACTATTCTGTACCTGCGTTGAATTCTTCACCGTCGAAGAATCATTCACCCATTAAAGATTTATGAAAAATTCCTCCCAACCCCTTCCAAATGAATATCCCGGTCGTTCTACCAGGATATTCTTGTAGGCGCAGCAAGGATTCCTCCAAAGGTCATGTCATCTGTTAAAAAATGGAACTTCGGGAACTTTGTCACGGCTACTGAATGTTCCTTCGGGCCGACAGCTTGTAGGATTTACAGGACAATCAAACATGTGTAGGATGCCCTGAGGGTTTCCCGTTTCCCTGCATAGATCACATTTATTCACTGCTGAGATTAGGTCTATAAGTGTACCGGAAGGTGTTTAATGTTGTCTTGTAATGCCTTCACTGTTATTATTTATGACAGTATAAATTGCGGAAGATTTAGTAGTATAGTTTAATCTGAGTGAGATTTAATTTTGTTCTCTTTTTCAGATAATTCTGTCAACATTAATCTGTCACCAATAAAAGACAAAGTAAAAGTCCTAATAGAATGTTCTTATATCATACGGCATTGTGATGTCAACACACTCAATGATGACCAAACTGTACCTACTATATTTTTGGATCCTTCAGAGAAGTATCTTATGTCAAACATTGATATGAAACAACTTTACGATTGTTTGGAACACCAAGACGACAATCTAGTCACCGATAGTGTTTATTATAAATTAAATTTCATGAGATTTGATTTGGACTATCGGTAAGTTTTTGTTGCTTATGTTTTCATTTAAAAGTCTACTCACGAATAGCGTTCATTAAAATCAGAGTAAGACATTTTCAAAACAGTTTAACTGAATCAAACACAATGAATATGATGAAAAAAAAATTGTATGACATTAAATTAAATATTTTTGTCATTTTTATTTCTTTTGCTCATTATAAACTAGAAGGCTTCGCTTGGCGCCTTAGAGGCATGGCCGTTCCCGTTTTTCGTACAAATATCGGTTGTAGCTTGGATGCAAACCGGAAAATTTAGTTTCATATTATTTCTCATAATTTTCTCCATACTTCTTACCGTTTTGCCTAATGGATTAGTGATACATACATCTATCACAATCGTGAAGGGTTAAATTTAAATACAGATGTTTGAACTATTTGATGAAAAGTCGTAAAATTTTGTACGCTGATTCTGCACGTTTCTGAGAGTGACATAGGCATGTTTTTAATAATGAAATATTTAAACTAACCGTGGCGAAGAACGGAGTACATCTGCTAGTACCTCAAATTATATTTTTTTTTAAAAAAATGGGAGTATACGACGTACTTATGGGCGTATACGCTATAAGAACATCACTGGATGTAAGGCAAATGTTGAAATGACTTTTATCACTTTTAGTTTTCTTTTTCTTTCAGAAATGAAATAATTTTAGATTCAATAGAACGTCGATTTGATCCTGAAATTCGTTTGGTTATGTCAGAACTGATCGATCTATGTGATGAAACTATTGTTACCAGTTGGCATTCTACATCAAGTCCCATCAACCTTAGTACCTTAAAGGATAGAATTAAACAAAAACATAAACGGGAATGCGACTCGGAACAGTATATTAAAGTATTGGAGGACCCAACATGCGCATGGATTCAGTAAGGACAAATTCTATCTCTTAAAAAAGTACTCCTAAACATATTGGTCATTTTCTATCTAAAACCATGCTATTTTAGAAAGTTGATAGATACAGAAGGAAGTTGCCGGTTAGGTACTTTCTAACACTTTGCATGGTTCGGCCAAATAGAATGATGTTTATGAAATCATTTAGGTTGTGACAGCATCAGATCTCTAGAACAGCTTTCTTTTTGGCCAAAGTAATGTATTTTTTTTTTATTCAATCTATACTTATAAAACGCAAAGCCCAGTTGGTATACTGACTGATAATCAACGTAGCTCCACAATGACTAAACGTAGAGACTTGAAACTTGGCACACAGGTTCCTTTTTAGTATGTAGGTGCGTAATAAGAAAAGGAAAAAGTTCAAGTTCAAGTGGGAGCGAGTTACCCCCAAAAATGACGCTATTTAGCGGGTCTTTTTGCAATTTTTTTCTGGGCAAACTAAAAGAGATAACAAAAAATGACCGAGAATAGACCCCCTCCCCCCAAAATAGTATATAAGGACACCATAAAAAATATAAAATCTGAAATTTTCCGGTTTCTATCCGATTTATGGACGGTTTTCACCACCAAAAAATCGGAATTGAGAACTACCACTTCGGGATGAGCGAGAAAGCTGAAATTTGATACAAAGATGTTTCGAAGTACAAAAAGTCATATCCTTGAATAAAATATTGAATTTTCTAAGAGTGAGTGGTGCTCACTCTGGAGGTCGGTTCCACCAAAAACCCATAGTTAAGAAATATCACTTCGGGATGAGCGAGAAAGCTGAAATTTTATACGAAGGTCTTCCGCTGTACAAAAAGTAATATCTTTGAGTAAAATATTGAATTATCTAAATAGGAGCCGTGTTCACTCTGGCGGTCGGTTCCACCAAAAATCTAAAATTGAGTTGTTGAATTTTGTAACCGTAGCGAAGCACGGGATAGTCGGCCATAAATCGGGCAGAAACCGGAAAATTTCAATTTTATATTTTTTTATGAGGTCCTTATATACTATTTTGGGGGGAGGGGGTCCATTCTTGGTCATTTTATTGTTATTTCCTTTAGTTTGCCCAAAGAAACCCGTTAAAAAGCGTAATTTTTTTGGCCGTAACTTGCTTCCAATTAGGGCTTTCAATCCCGCATGGGGAATTGATTTTGAATCCCTCATGCGGGATTTAATTATTTAATAATATGAGGAGGAAAGTTCTGAGTAGGTAGGTATATCCTCATACATGCACCATCTACGCTAGCTCATATACTTTTACATATATTTGCCAGATCTTTTTTCTGATCTCAAAGGAAAAAAGAAGAAATAAATACAATTTTTTTGATCAAAACACTAGTATTCAATAATGAAACTTTTGGAATCGTCACGAAAAAAAAAAAGAAAAGAAAGAAAAAAAAATGAAACAGAGAAGAAAAAAAACAGTATAAAATACAATTATTCAAGTACCATTTCAGAGATTTCCAAATCTTAGGGCTTGGAAAAATGCCCTCAGGAAGCAAATGCTAGACAAGAAGACAAACTGTCATCTGCCAAACTTGTCCTCAGCTGACTACAAATTAGCCCAGCTGCTGAGAACGCTCTTTCCGGTTCACCACTTGTAGGAAGAATACAAATAATACATAGTACATTCTGTACTCCTTCACAATACCTAAGATCATGTTTTTTTAAAAAAAATCTTTTTAGTGCGGGATTGGAGTTTGCGGATCCCGCAAAAAACGCGCGGATCCTGCAAATAATGGGATCCCGCATTTGCGGGATTGGAAGCCCTACTTCTAATTGACATTTTGATTTTTTCCTTTCTTATTACGCACCTACATACTAAAAGGGATCTTTTAGTATGTAGGTGCGTAATAAGAAAGGAAAGCCATCGTAAAGCTACGTTGATTATCAGTCAGTATACCAACTGGGGTTTGCGTTTTATAACTATAGATAGATTATTATTTTGCATATATTTTTTTAAAACGATTTTCTTAGCCATTCGAACATGAGTAATCCAGCACCATCATTACATTCCACACCCCTCACTTTCTTCCTCATTCCTCTCACCCTCACTACACTGACACAGCTCTAATAAATAATTGATATTTGGCACCTAATTCGTAACTATCCCAAGGTTTGGCAGTAGGCTTTATTCTATTTATCTCTTATCCTATTTCTTGCCATCTGTTTTATAAAATTATTGTATACAAATAGAGACTTAATAAACTTGTTTCCTGATGTACAATATCGCATCCCATCCTTTTTGTAACCGCAATTCAATTGGTCAAATTTATGGACAATAGTCTGGTCATTTATAGATATATTCTGTACAAAGCACCCTTTTTTATATAACTTTCTTTGTCATTTCTTTAGGTTTTATGATAAGGTACCCATCTAAATTTGTATAGCTTTCTAGCTTTCATTTATTTATGAAAAGAAGGGGGAAAACACTATAAAATTGTTCACTTTAGGATGGTGTTTTTGGTAGGTGGTATACAACAGAGATCCAAATTTGCAAAAAAAAAAAAAAAAAAAAAAAAAAAAAAAAAAAAAAAAAAAAAANATAATCATCAAAGACCTACCGCAATTTTTTTTTTTTTTAACTTACCCAATACTACTCCCAACACGACGTCCTACCCAACAAACTGTGTTCAATTCTATTCAATTATAGATAAAAACCTATTCGCAGGCCTACCGAATGTACATACAAAATTTCATTAAAATTGGTTAAGCCGTTTTGGAGGAGTATGGTAACAAACACCGTGACACGAGAATTTTATATATTAGATAGATTGTAGAACACAAAGTGTTTTTAATCATTTTCATTTCTTGAATTATATTCTATTAAACCGTCTCTCTCTCTTTATTAGGTACTCAAATGATAGCTCAAATTCTGTTGTCGTTCGCTTTGAACACATTATTCACACATTAGCAAATACTCTTATAGAAAATATAGTACAAACCAAGTTCGGATCTAAAGCTGCTCGAATATTTCGAATTATCAAATATAAAAAACATGTTGAACAAAATCAGATCCAAAGATTAGCAATGCTTCCGGACAAGGAAGCCAAAAAATTAACTTATAATTTATTACAAGATAATTTTGTCATGATTCAAGAGCTTAGAAAACCAGGTAAAGTATATTACCTTGGAGACAACCAGTCTCACTGGGCTAGTGGGTATCCTGGCGGGGAATGCCTGATCATCATTTTTCAATATATAAATTAAGGACTAAAGGGAACACCTAAAACTTTCTCTCTTTGAGTTGATATGTTGTCGCGACAAAATTTAAGATAATGAAGGTTGAAATTTACTATATCTTTGCTTGACTAAAAAATGATATCGGACCGTGACTTGCCGCATCAGGTTAATTAATTGGAAATTTATAGACCATGGTGTTGGGCAGTCCATTCCCATCAATTTTTCGATATCTGCTACCGTTTGGACTGTTCTATTGGAACAGACTACATCTTCCACCTAGATACATACATAAACCTAAAATATCCATATCTAATGTCGTTTGTGAGGGAAGTTGTTTTTTCGTAGTGGATTCCAAACACGTTTTTTTTATAATATTCTAGAGACATTCCATCATTTTTTTTCCTTCTAGGAGTGACCCAGGGTCCAAACAAATCCTTCATTCTTTTTCACATTGATCTCAAGTTGGTTATTGAAGTTGTGCTTAAATATTGTTATAAAGCTATTATTAACTCGGAGGTTAGAATCGCTCATGAAAAATTGAAGAATAAAAGTTTAATTGATAAATATATTCACGTGGAAAATTTAAAGAAGTCAGTTCAAGATCAGCAAGAAGAAAGCGAAGAGATATTAGAAGCGGTAAGTAGATTAGTAGGTAATTCATGCAAAACACAAGACAATCCTTTTATGTGAGACATGTCCTCGCGATGGCCGATTCTACGCACCTGGAACGCATACCACCACAGTTCCAGTTATAACGGCCATCGAAATCTTTTCGGTAAACTCATATCTATCTGTTTCTACCATTTTAATTAATCATGCATCTATAAATTGAAGAACGGTTGATTTCGTGAGAAAACCTGCTACTACAACACCAATTCTCAATGCTGGATATCAATATCAGTAAAATTATTGAGATTGGTGTTTATATTATTGGGACATGGCCGTAAAAACGTAACCTGAACATACTTACCAGACATACTTTTTGACGTTATCCGGGGTGCCATTATTGTTGCTCGTTTATAGGATAGTTTTTATTTTTTTATATACGAGTACAAACGTGTATACATTAGAGATCAGTGATTATTTTAGACAGTCAGGTCGTCCGATGTGGTACATATTTATTATTATACTAGCTGAGTACCCTAACTTCGTTTCGAAAAGATGAGAGAATATGGGGAGTAGTAATGGGTTGTTAAGCTGTGTAGAACGTGTTGGGTTAGGTTCCAAAAGAATGCTGAGTTTAGGCTGGGTCTGCGATCCTTGCGCAGACTTCAACACGCATTTTTTTTTTTTTTTGGAACCTAACCAAATACTACTCCCAACACGTCCTAACCAACAAACTTGGTGTTCAATTCTATTACATTATAGATAAAAACCTATTCGCAGACTACCGAATGTACATAAAAAATTTCATTAAAATCGGTTAAACCGTTTTGGAGGAGTATGGTAACAAACACCGGGAGAAGTTTATACAGGGTGTCCCAGTTAAGGAGGACGATAATTAATGGGCTGATTCTAGATGCCAATACCTACCAAAAATGCTCCCCTCAACTTTTTAATAAAAGCTTTGTTTTTGAGTTATTCGCATTTTTCTTCTTTATTACACGTGTACGCTTGACGTCACAAATATGTCCATAACTTTCTTGGACATACTTTTTTTTGAAAATTTGAAGATATTTTTGGAACACATGGAAAATATCTGTTCAGATAAAATTACTGTCATGACCAGGAACTTTGAGTAAGTGCCTCGTTTTTGAGCTAACTTGATTTTGTTACATTAAAATAGAATTTTCCCTACGAATACAGAAGTTAACGGAAAAAGTGATATACCGTTGAAACCTTATTAACATCAGGATATTTTTTCCGTTTTTATCCAAAAAGAAAAATGTTGAGCAACCTTTTTCGTAGTTTACAAAAATATCAAAAAAAAAAATCAAGTTAGCTTAAAAAAGAGACACTTACTCAAAGTTACTGGTCATGAAAGTAATTTAATCTGAACAGAAATTTTCCATGTGTTCCAAAAATATCTTCAAATTTTCAAAAAAAAGTATGCCCAAGAAAATTATGGACATATTTGTGACGTCGGGCGTACACGTGTAAAAAAAGAAGAAAAATGCGAATTACTCAAAAACAAAGCTTTTATTAAAAAGTTGAAGGGAGTATTTTTGGTAGGTATTGGCATCTAGAATCAGCCCATTAATTATTGTCCTCCTTAACTGGGACACCGTCTATATAAGATAGGGCACATGTTATTAAAATCAATCAAAGCCATGTGGAAACAGTGTCGCGAAGGAACGGATTGTTTTTAGTCTCATGACGGCTCAAAATAAGGGTAAATCAAAAATACACAAAACCTAACAACTTTGTTGTGTGCATTTAGAAAAAGCTTTGAAATATCTTTGAGTCTTGTTTTTGATACAATGTTTCGAGTAAATAAGTTTACACAGTTCTGTATTTTAAATTAATAAATATTCATATTTTTATTGTAAACATTTTGAATTTGCTTGAACAAATAACAAAAGCATCAACAAGGAAAGTTGTGAAGTCTTCTTTGAAAAAATGAGCACTCGTAAGGGAGTTCAGAAAATTATTTATTACCTTTGTTATTTGTCTGTACATAGGAATATCTTTTCACAATTCTCTACGGTATTCACAAAGAGTAAATTTACATGATTTTTTTTATTCGATTTTTGACATACCTGGAAAAGTAAAATATCAAATTTTGTGTGTGTGTGGGTAANGGGGGGGGGGGGGGGGGGTATATTGTTCGAGGTCGATTCCATTGGCTCATTATTCAAAATAATAAACGGACTATGTAGATTAACCCAATTGGCTTCTAAACTAGAGAGTTGAGAATAAAGTTTGATGAAACTCACAAATAATTGTATGAATTGTGTTTTCAGCTCAACCAACTTATGAGTGCTAAGGAGAAGGAACAATTGGCCATTATAAATAAAACAATTAACATGATGGAGAGTTCAATCTTACAAGTCAATGAAACTTTATTTGTATTAGAAACCTACAAATCTTTCATGAATTTAAAAATAAAATAAAACAATTACAATGATGGAGAGTTCAATATTACAAGTCAATGAAACTTTATTTGTATTAGAAAATTACAAATATTTCATGAGTTAAAAAATAAAATAAAACAACATGATGAAGAGTTCAATATTACAAGTCAATGAAACATTATTTGTATTACAAAACTACAAACATTTCATGAGTTTAAAAATAAAACATATCAAATCAATTTTGCACTAAACGTTTTCCAACCGTATAGCTTCCTCAATCCTCATCATGATGGTAATAAGACAACGTTGTCATTTATACTGTTTCTTTTTAGACCTAGGAAGGCCAGTGCCAACAAGATCACTTCAGGATATTATATTATGTATTAGGTTTAGGTTTGTAAGGATGTAAGGTCAAATAAATGGTTTTATTGCTATCTGCATTTGGGGCAATCGTTTTATATTGTTTTATTCATCCTAGCTCTACTTTTACTAAATATATGATTCATTGTCAGATTTACTATTTGGAGCAACCCAGTTGAAATCAACCGCTCAGTAATTGTAACAGACAGGGGAATGTTGTCGTTGGAACGCAATGTCGAAAGGAAATCCGGGTGGACTCTTTACGTAGAACCAGTCGCTTGTGAAGTCTCAAAAAGACAAGGTAAAATACTCCGCCGTCCCAAATTCGCCTTGTTCTGCACATGATGTATAATGAGCCGCTTTAATCACGAGCACGAGTCCAAAGATTAGTAAAAAATGTGTTAACATAAAAAATGTGATACTTACGCCGTCAGATTTAATCAAGGAGAATTAATTCATTTAAGGATTGCCTTTAAAATCTAAACCCAGTCGTACTACATTTAGATGTATGGCACCATAAACCAAAATCTTATCAAAAGAAAAAAAAAGCTATAGCGTCCCACTTGGCAGACGTTCTCGGACTTACGAGTCATTAATTTACATCCTAATGTACATCCTCTTTTTTAATACTCTGGATTATTGAGAACGCTTTGTCCGATTTTCGTGAAACCTGGTAATCCTATGTTGTGATTTCAGAATAAGAATATTGATTTCTTGACAGTACTTATAGTCGTACAAATATGAGTTTCATTAAACAAGAGAAGGCATTTTGTTTTCTGTCACTACTTCTTAACGGACATGGTTGGCTGAAAAAGTATTATTTCTTTTGAGTTACATATATCTATATCAATTTTAGTGGATATGACGGCATTCCAAGGTTTCATTTTGTTTTTAAGAATAGAAATCAAGGAAGTAACGATATCCCTATCATATGCACCTCAAATCAAGTCACATGATGCAAGAAAATGGTGGAATTCAGTTTTACTTTCATTCACTGTTTTTAAATTAGGAATGTAATGAAATTCCCTCTTATAGTTTGAGTCAAACACTATAAACATTTTAGGCAGTCCCATCTCCTTTAATTCGACACCAGATTGCAACTCGAATGTTATAAGTAAATATGATACAAGGAAATGGCTGACATATATGCTGTAAATACTTTACTGTTCAAAATTAATGCACTAGGTATTTTTCTTCTTCTTTTCAAGTGACCTTTTTTAAATTAATGGACCTAAATGTGATAGATGGTTATAGAAAAATATAACCTCGACTGAAATCAGTCGAAATTTTTCGAAATTCAGCCAAAAATTATTGAAAACATTAAAAATGACGAAATTGGAAAATAAAGATTTTTAGGTGTTATACCGATTCTTTGAGAAACTCAAGTTTCGTGTATCTTGGGTGTTTTTTTGTGCTTTATTAGTGTCTGGTATTGCCCCTTGACTTTTTATCATGGCTCCATTCGTTTTTTCATACTTTTGGTCAATTTCTGAAAGAACTCGTGGCAAATGTTTGACCAATTCACTCTTAGCGCTTTCTCTGGCTGTCTGGAACAAATAACTGGGCTCGGACTTGGCTTTTAAGCATGTCCTCCATAGGCTTCATTTAATTTAGAATGCTATCCGAGAGGCCCGAAATGCTCAAATTTGATCCCTGGGGAATCAAATTTGAGCAATAGAAAAGCCATTCAAGGACCTTCAGTTACCAGAGACTCAGGGGGGAGCATGTAAACTAGACCTTAGAGGTATTAAGGCAAGTATTTACTACAGACGGTCAAAAGTGGTTCTAATATCAAGGAATGACATAAACGTGTGGAGCAAGTGATAGGAGCGACATTTCTGCAGCCTGTACGGCGCTGTGAGAGTCGTCTTGAATAGGTTCAAAAATGCACGAGAGAGGATTTTCAATTTTTTTTAAAAGAAAAAAAAAATGGGTCAGACAAACTGGAACAGCATATACTGCCATTTGCCCGGTCAGTCTGGGCGGGTTTCGTCCTCATGCAAGAGAAAGCGCGTACACACGCTGCCGCTGGGGTAACTGCCACATTCAAGGGAACGGTGTGAACACACTATGATGGTCTTAAATCTAAATAAGGATATCCAGGACATGCCTAAAGGCCATGTTCGATCTCATTTGCTTGTTTCAGAAAATCTCAGACAGCTATAGAAAGCGGTAAGAGAGGAATGGACAAAAATTTGCCACGAGTTCCTTCAGAACTTGATCAGAAGTATGAAAACAAAATGAAGCTATAACAAAAAGTCGAGAGTTGCAATACCAGACACTAATAGAGTACAAAAAGCCACCCAAAATACTCGAAACTTTACTTTCTCCATGATTCGTTATAATACTTAAAAATCCTCATACATTTGTTGGCTGAATTTTCGGAAATTTCATCTGATTTCAATCGAGATTATCTTTTTCTATAACCGGCTATCAAATTTAGGTCCATTACTTAAAAAAGGGCCACTTAAAAAGAAAAAAAATACCCCGTGCGTTAATTTTGAACAGTAGTGTACGATCGTTCTTTCTTTCATCCCTTTTTTTTATTTCATTGTTCTCTCCTCTAAAACGCACAGCTTCTTCAATTTCTTACCTTTCCATACTGTTCAATGATTCCACTTTTTTTCCGCATCATTTTCTTCTTCAAAGAATCATTCCTATTTATTTTCTTCACAGATTTTTTTCCAATAGTTTTTCTATTGATTTCAAATAATTTCTTCTCTTCCTTTTCATGTTCTTTCTCAATTTTTCTTTTCTTTATTAATTCTTTATAATTGATGTAACTATTTTTAGCAGGTCTAGCTCCTGCAAGTGTAATAATAAAAGGTCTGTTCAAAAAATTCCACAACTGTTTTTTTTCTTAAGGAGGGGAGGGCGGGCAGTTAATTTTCTCCTATAGTATAACGTCCTCACGATGGCCGGTTCTACGCACCATGACGTCCTGGAACGCATACCATCACAGTCCTAACCAAGGGCTATCAAAATCTTTTCGATCAACTTATATCAATCTCTTTCTGCCATTTTAATTAATCATGCATCTACAAAATGGAAGAACGGTTTATTTCGTGAGAAAACCTACTACTACAGGGTGGCGCAGAAGTAATTGAATAATTTTTTTTGTCATATTTTTATAATTCTTCTCGTTTTTATAATTTTTATTTTATGAAATGATTGTAGGGGAATTTTTTCCTTATACACATGAAAAATAACGTCGCGAAGATGCTGGTCATTTTCAGTTCCGCAGATTAGGGCTCTTTCGAGGGCACTTTCTATGACGCAAAATGTTTGGAACTAGGACTTGAACTTCAGAGTGACGTTGTTCTTCAGCTCTTGAAGAGTTCTAGGTTTGTTGACTTACACTCCTTCTTGGTGGAGACGGCAACACTATTACCGTGGATGGTGATCAATATCGTACGATGATAAACGATTTCTTGAGACCAGCAGTTGGAAACCATCCAACAAGATGGAGCCACACCCCATACGGCAAGAACAACCATGGCACTGTTAAGATTTTTTTTTTAAATCGGACAATTTCTCTAAATAGCGAATTTCCATGGCCTCCAATTTCTCCCGACATGTCCGCCCCAGACTTTTCTCTCTGGGCTTATCTCAAAGAAAGAGTGTACGTCAACAAACCTAGGACTCTAAAAGAGCTTAAGAACAACATTACTTGAGAAGTTCAAGCCCAAGGACCAAACATTTCGCGGTCAGTCATGGAAAGAGCCCGAATCTGCGAGACTGAAAATGGCCAGCATCTTCGCGATGTTATTTTTTATGTGCAGTAAGGAAAAAATTCCCCAACCCTCTACCATCATTTCATAAAATAAAAATTATAAAAACGAGAATTATAAAAATATGACGAAAAAATTATTCAATTACTTCTGCGCCACCCTGTACAACAAGAACAAAGTATAGTATGGAGTAAAAGGGAAATACAGCAGTTAACCAACCGTACCTAGCTTCAGTTGCCTCTGACAAGCTAGAGTACGAACGTGAGTGCATGTAAATGACCACTGTCCAAGAATTCGGAGAAATGCAACTGCGCGAAACTAAACAAAACTACTATTGACATGATTAAGAAGCCTCTAAAGAAGAAGCCATATCACGTGTTATGGTTTTCATGTGGTACAAAGGTTCAAAGGTAGCCACGAGGACGTTTGATGAGATCCCTCGGAGTGTCTATGGAAAATCGCTGGCAGCGGAAATATGATACAGAGCGATCGTTGAGAGGGCGATTACGGTCGGCCACGATTCAGCTAATAATTTTTATGTGGTGTAGACGATATATATGTGAAATATAAATGCATACCTACACATGTATAATTAAGGTGCCTATATACACCTAGACAAACATGTTATTCGTGATTGTACTTTTAAGAATCTTTCTTTACAATATTCTTTAAACAAAGATATCAATTCAATACCATTTAAAGTGTTATTCACGTAGGAACAATATTCAGTCGTATCAAAAAACAAATCAAATCACAAAATCAATTCTATTATTTATTCTTATTAATTAATATGCATTTTCGTACAATTTTATACAAAATTATTAGGAAAATTATACCAAAATGTGCTTTTTTTGGTTTCAATGAAAAAAAAATTGCCTCTGGGGGTAGAACGATCGCCCCCCGACCTCACTGTTCGGTCAATGAAAAAGTCTTTCGAACCTACCTAATTCAACAGCGATAATATCTTTTGTTTTTTCTTTCTCTCTCGAAGACATTCTTTTCATTCCGAACTTCATTATTTCAAATCTTGCTTTGTTCATATCAACCTCCTCCGTTTTCTTATTCTCAGATTTATGACTTTCTATTACTTCAGTTTGCTTCTTCTGGTGTGTTTTAAATTCTACTACTTGTATTGGTATCGATTGGTTTGTTTTGTTTCGTATTCTTGAAGATAATGTTGGAATCAGGTCACTTTCAGATACCATTTTTATGAAGATTCTAGAAATCAAATATAAAATAGTAGATATATGACCCCAAATAATACTGCTAATGGAATTTTCGTTGTTCGTGAGATAGAGATAGTTTATTTGCCCATCACTTTATATCCCACTCAGAACGGTCATGTTTCTGAGGAAACCGCTTAAAATATTTTAAAAAAAGTCTACCGAACAAGTCATGAGTATAGTATTACTAAAAACCTTGTCTTCGACCGGTTCTACACACCAGGACGACCTGGAACAGATAACAGCACAGCTCGAGCCAAAGGACAGCAACACCTTTTCGGTAACGTTATATCAACCATTTCTACATTTTTTTTGAAACGGAAATCTAGAAATAGAGAGAAAAGTTGATTTTGAGAGGAACAAAACTATAACCCTTTTATCGATTTTTATGTAATTTTCTTTGCGAGGATAGGTTCCATATCAATTTTATTGAATTTGAATCAGTATTTTTAAATGTGTTTTGTTTGGCATATTCTTCCCTTTGAAATGATTGTTGTTCGGAATAGCCATTTATTGAATTCATATGAGATTCATTTATTATTTGAGTGACAGAGGTGAAATAGTCATAAAACTATGGCGGTGACTTACACTTAACTAAAATGAAATCTGTATCGTCTTCACTATCACTCTCTAGACGAACAGGTCTTACAAATAAAATTAAAAAAATATTACAGTAAATAAATATTTTATTACAGTAAATCTATATATATATAAGTGAATGTCTGTTTGTTTGTTTATTTGTTTGTTTATTCGCTTATAACTTACGAACTACAGCTCGGAATTGCACGAAACTTTGCACACTTATTTGTTTTTACCCGGGGAAGGTTATAGGCACGGTATTGTCCGGCCATTTCAGTTACCGCCGATTTTATGGCCGATTTTCCAATTTCTTCCTCAAAAATTTTCCGAATTTTGGCCAATATCTTAAGATTTGTCGCGACAACATATCAACTCAAAGCGAGAAAGTTTTAGGTAACATCTTTATCCTTCATTTAGGACATATTTTGCAAAATTGTGATAGCCATTCGGAGGGTTA
>CM022877.1:15463955-15479062 GCA_012654025.1 Pachypsylla venusta | reverse complement strand
TTTAAAAAAAATGATGATATAAAATGTTAATAAATGTAATATAACTAGGGCTGAATAGTCCCATTATTCCTGCAAAAAGCACAATTATTATTATTATGTGGTTATCCGAAATCTCAATTTGATAAACTCTCTGCCTCAGCTGGGGTTTGAACTCACGTCCTCTGGATTACCAGTCCGACGCTCTGACCACTAAGCTACCGAGAGTACCTTCACACCAGAATCACCAGATTTTTTTCCCCTGCTGCCTAAACGGGAAAAATATTTTGAACGAGGGATTTTTCCCTTGTTCGAGGACCCCACCGTTCTCCCCGGAGTCACTCTGCCATTGTGAGGAATGCCTTCCACCCGTCTGATTTGCGAGTGCGGCATATGACAGAGAATCCTGGACAGGAAAAATCCTTTTCCCAAATCCCACCACTTTTAATCCCATGATATTCTTAATATTTCTCCCCTTTTTAATGAAGTGTCGTGCTCAAGCAATATTGCACATCAAGGCACAAGGCATGGCCGTAAAAACGTTTCCTAACCTGTCTGAAGGGGTTAAAATATGTCAATAAAGCTAACAAGTAGACATAAAAAGTTAAAAACAAAACAAAAGAGGAAAGAGGCGGACAGAGAGACGGAGAGATATTGCAAATAGCAAGCGGCAAATGGGAAAAAACACATTTTTTTAAACTCCCTTTTTTATTGGCTATCATGGATCCATGTTGGACAGTTGGCAACAGAGGAATGGCCGTAAAAAAGTTTCCTAACCTGTCTAATTAGGTTAAAATTGGTTAAAAAAAATTTAAAGGGAGTCAATTTACTCCTCCCCGGATCCAGATCCGCAGAATTGCAGATTTGTTTGAGTGCGGCATATCACAGCGAATCGTATACAAGAAAAAAATCCTTTTTTCAAAATCCCACCACTTTTAATACCCTGATATTCTTATTTGTGAACGTTAGTGAACTCCACTTTTGACTCCCATAATACATCCTGAAATGCACTTGTATGTGTGTGTGTTTATGTATGCATGACGTTTTACAGGGTGCAATAAGTTTTTACTTTGGGCATTTTGGCTCCAGCCCTGATCAAGTAGGCAAATATTTTATTTTGACTTTCATTTATTAGATTTTTTTTGTACCATTCCATTCTAAATGTCTCGAGAAATCGACACTTTTGTCAGAAAATGGTCGCTCCCGATGTTTGCATATGGATCCTACTATTGAATGGACGTGGGTCTTTTTCTATTCTTAAAGCTTTTCAGACTTCAAAAAGTCTCAGTCTTTCTGGAACATACAGTATAATACCCCCCCCTGCAGGTTTAACCCCTCTAGTACACCTTACACAACACGTTCTTACACTCAATACTTTAATTTTACGAGCACTAATAATTGTTTTTGTACAAATAAAAATATAAATAATTAAATTCTAAAAGCAAGAATAAGATACGGGATGAAAATCAACGTTGGAAAGACCAAAGTCATGAAAATAGAAAAACACAAGAAAGAGTAAGAATGATATTGGAAGGAGAAGAATTAGAGCAGGTGGAAAAATTTAGATATTTGGGGGCAGTGGCGGATTTACCGTAAAAGCAACATAGGCCATGGCCTAGGGTGGCAGAATTCAGTGGCGGCAAAATATGGGCGCTAATTGAAAATTTCGAGGTATACTGCAGCGAAAATCGCATTTCTTGTAAAAATTGAGGCGGCAAGTTCTAAATTGCCTAGGGCCGCGAAAGTTTAAATTCGCCACTGTTTGGGAGGGGGAGGGTATTTTCAAATGGAATCTTCGCAGAAGAAATAAGAAGCAGAATATGTATGGGGAAGACAGCATTTGTGAAAGTTCAAGGTTTATTGATAGCAAGAAGAATACCATTGAAGTTGAGGAAAAGTTATTCGGGAAATATTTTATTTGGCGTGTGGTGCTTTATGGATCAGAAACATGGACGATGGGAAAGAAAAGAAGACATATTTGGAAAGCTTCGAGATGTGGCTCTGGATAAGAATGGAAAAGATCAAATGGTCGGATAAAATCAGAAATGAGGAAGTGCTGACAAGATTGAAAGAAGAACGAACAATTTTGAAAACGATAAGGGAAAGAAAAACAAGTTGGTTAGGACATACTGCTTGCAATGGAGAGTAATGGAAGGGAAAATTGAGGAGAAAAGATAGAAAGAAAGAAGAAAATTTGGTATGTACAGTTTTACAACTATATATAGGTACAGGGCCGGATTAACAATAGTAGCACTTGTAGCACGTCCTGCGGGCCCCGCGCTTTGACAACTTCATTAGATATTTCGACATTTCTGGGTTGACAATTGAAAAAACATATAATTTTGACAGGGCCCCCAACTCTTCAAAGTATGTTCAAACATACTACCTAGGAACTTAATAAAGAAATGAGTATTGCAACATAAGCAATTTTTTTTTTAGCATGAGCGGTAACCATGATTTATCGATGTTAGAATACTCAAAATTTAATTTCACTTTTCTCTGCCAGCTGTAGGTACTAGACCAAAAGGACCAAAATATAATC
Organism: Pachypsylla venusta; assembly: GCA_012654025.1. Classification (NCBI taxonomy): domain Eukaryota; kingdom Metazoa; phylum Arthropoda; class Insecta; order Hemiptera; family Aphalaridae; genus Pachypsylla; species Pachypsylla venusta. The sequence goes on along the minus strand of CM022877.1, from coordinate 15,476,544 downwards.
CATTTTTGTACTGGCTCCAAAAAGTAGACTACTTAGACGACGCCGGTGGGGGTGGAGGGGGCTGTGAAAGTGCTACGGTCCCCGCGGAAGGTTAATCCGGCCCTGTATAGGTATATAATTTTGTATATTTTTTCGTCGCATGTTTTTACAGAGATTTAAATAATTTTTTAAATTGTACCAAATATATTAAAAGAAATTTATCTGTCGATGTTTCTTTGTATTATCATAATGTTATGTTGTCTATCTATGTTTTGTGTTACATGTTTGTTTTAAGTTTTAATACCACACAAACATTTGCTTCGCATAATTATTATAATTTATTTTGAAACTAGTCCTTGCGCTTCTATTTTTTATGTTTTATTGGGTTGGGATTTGGGTAAAATGAATTCAGTCTTCATTGGGTCCCAATTAACGGCGACCTCGTCGTCATGGGACCCGGGTGTCGCCAAGAGTCGCTGGTAGCAATCATTATTTTTTCAGCAACTGATCATTTGTGGTCCCATGATTAAGTTGTTAAATTTTATTAAAATAAATTACCTAAATCTCATTATGTAAGTTTTTTTGTGTTTTCCCATGTTATTACAGATTGAAATAAATTGTTAAATTGTACGAAATAGATTAATCCAATGGACACTAGATAGTGGTTTTACCCCTCATTCACTAAGTAAAACCTCGCTGGACGTTGTCAAGCTTGAAAAATATTTGCTTGAATTAAACAAAAATCTCATAAAGTTGGAAGAATATTTTTCTATTTAAAATACGCTCACATTTTTTAGCACCGTACAAAACCAGCTTATTTTCTCCGTACTATGACGTCAGAGAAATAAGCAGCTGGCAGCCTGCTGTCATCTCTCCAAAAACTACAAAAGAAAACGAAGAAGGAATCTTTTTATTTGCATTTGCACATAACTTTATTTTTCTTTTGACTTCACAAACGTGAACTAATTATTTTTGCTGGAATTTAAAAGATTATTATATTCTATATTATTTCATTCGCATTTCCAGCATTTTTAACTTTTTCCTTTACGTCATTACATATTGTGTTGTAATATATTTATTGTTCTATTAATTTTTTAGTTATTAAATTTCTTTCTACACATTACCTACAAAATTTCATACAATAATGGCGGACCCTCAAGCCAAAGGAAGAATTCAAGTATTTAAAAATAAAGGGAAAGATGTCGATGTAAGTTTCTTTTTCATTCCTTCAAATTTATTCTAACTTGTACTTTAGCACTCCTCTCTAATCTCAGCAAACTTTCGCCACCTGGTCACGTTTGACTAGACTCGTATCCTTTGGTCAGACATATCAAGCTCAAATCTGAGTGAAAAAAATATTGCACTTAAATATGTAGATATTTTCCAAATAAGAAATAAACATATATTCTGCTCGGGAAATACTCCCTAGACAAGATCGTACAACTTCCGATTCGTCTACCAACTGTGTTTTTTTTTTACAGAGTTTGATCCATCCAAATTCTGCATCTTAAATTTGGTCATCGGTGTAGATTCTTCTAGGTCAATAAAGATAGAATTGATAAATATGGGTAGTGGTCCATCCTTGTGTGGTATGGATAATTCACGTTCACATAGCCATCCTTCGTTGTTTGAATTCCATGTTTGTTGGGTAGAACGTGTTGGAGAAGTTATGTTGCAGAAGATTTTTTTTTATTCGTGACTATTCCTGGTACAATGTTAGGCTGGTGAGTCGCACCCAGCCTAAACTAGGGTTCTACTCAAATTAATTATTGACCTAACAATTATCTATTTCAGGAAATGCGTCGTCGTCGAAATGAAGTTACTGTGGAGCTTAGGAAAAATAAACGGGAAGAAACCCTCCAAAAAAGACGTAATGTACCCATTGTAGATTCTACGGATGAAGAAGACATGGAAAAAATGGCACAAGTAAATTTGGATATGTTAGTTGTTGAAGCTGGACAGAAAGATAATCCTGAATTACAATTACTTGCCGTTCAGTCTGCCAGAAAACTTTTATCATCAGACAAAAATCCCCCAATTGAAGCTCTCATTCATTCAGGAATTTTACCCGTCCTTGTTGAGTGTTTAGAGCGTACTGACAGGTTAGTTTTCATTTGTTGAGTGATGTTACAGATAAATTGTTTTGATGTGCTTTTAGAGTTTCCGTACCTGGAGGGTAAGAAAAGAACCCTATTACTAATATTACTCCTTACGATGGCCGGTTCAACTCACCAGGACGTGGAACACATAACACAGTTCCAGCTAGGGCCATCAAAACCTTTTCGGGAACCTCATAACAACTTGTTTCTACCATTTTTCTAAACCTTAATCTAGAAATGAAGAGAACAGTTGATTTTAAGAAGTACAACAAGACAACAATAATAGCGTATGTCTTACCGGACTATTGCCGGAACTGTTATGGTTAAGCATTCGAAATTTTATCTGATTGTGTATGTATTGTTCTTGTCGTAACCTCGGTAAATAAGGACAACTTTCAAAATTGAAAAGTTAACCATCGCGGCAATACAGTCGGAGCTCCATCTCAGGCAGCCGGAGCCGTACCTCTATTTTTACGTTTATTGATGTCCACGCATTCAAATGTTTGGGAACAAGCTGTTTGGGCACTTGGAAATATAATCGGTGATGGACCTCAACTTCGGTGTTGCGCCACCGTTATTATCTTTTATCAAACCAGGAACTAACAGATTTGTGCGTTGTTTTGATGTTATCGATAGATTTTTACTTTACTGTCCAATATACCATTGTGGTTGTTGTGCTAATAGTTTTCATCGTGTACATGGCCTCTGATAATAAGTTAGGAAATCACTCTCTTGTTTCTTAATATTTTTTGGTTAATTCTGATTTCAGACCCAATCTTCAATTTGAAGCCGCATGGGCATTGACAAATATTGCTAGTGGAACTTCAGCACAAACTCAAGAAGTAGTTGCAGCCGGAGCCGTACCTCTATTTTTACGTTTATTGATGTCCCCGCATTCAAATGTTTGCGAACAAGCTGTTTGGGCACTTGGAAATATAATCGGTGATGGACCTCAACTTCGAGATTATGTTATTAATATGGGTGTTGTGCCACCGTTATTATCTTTTATTAAACCAGATATTCCCATCAGTTTCTTACGAAATGTTACTTGGGTGATTGTCAATCTCTGTCGAAATAAAGATCCTCCCCCGTCCATGTCAACAATCAGTGACCTACTACCGGCCCTCAATATTCTTATTCATCATCATGACACGAGTGTAAGTAAAAATTAATCTTTATGTTTTTGTAAAATATACAGTTGAACGGGTCATCATGATGCTCTGAATGGCCCACTGGGGCTTAAAAACTGATCAACCAATTCTTTGGAACTTGATGAACTAAAACATTATAACTTTGTAAAACAATAAGTATTAATCGTAGATATGACATAACGTCCGTGAGATAACTGACAAATATTAGATAAGATAACGTCAGAGAGATCGTTAGGAAGTCAAAGTACAACTGTCGTAAACAAATAAACATTAGATATGAGCCCAAAAGCAAAATGGACATATTGTGTTTTTGTAAATAAATATTTTCATAATTATGTGACCATTGCTTCCGACACTTGCATTTTTGAAATTATAAAGAAAAAAACTGATGCAATATTGTAAATATTTTCTTTTTTCTTCCCAAAATATAAACTAGGTACCTGTATTGTTTTCTTTCTAGATCCTGGTTGACACGGTGTGGGCTTTAAGTTATTTAACAGATGGTGGAAATGATCAAATTCAAATGGTTATTGATAGCGGCGTTGTACCCAGTCTAATTCCATTGCTTTCACATAAAGAAGTCAAAGTACAAACCGCATCATTAAGAGCTGTAGGAAATATTGTCACTGGTACAGATGAGCAAACACAAGTTATCTTAAATTGCGAAGCTTTATCACACTTCCCTGCTCTATTAACACATCCTAAAGAGAAAATTTGCAAGGAAGCCGTTTGGTTTTTGTCAAATATAACTGCAGGAAATCAACAACAAGTACAGGCTGTTATTGATGCTGGACTTTTACCGAAAATCATAGGAAATCTTCAAAAGGTTAGTGTGTGTGATTATTTTGCTTTGTGTTTGCTATTGTAATTTTCATATAATTAGGTAAATATAATTTTCTTATACAATATAATTTTCATATTAATTATATGAATTAATTTTTAAATCGATTAAAAAAATCAGATAAAGTTTTGATGTGGATTGTGAATTTCAATTGATAGAAGCAATCTCCATGATAGTAGTACTACGCGCATGATGTATCTGTACATGTAAAACACAAAATCCAGTTGATTTATTGACCTACTAACTCACTCACTGACGTGTAACATATTGGCACGTAGTAAGGAAGAAACAAATCAAAAGCTTTAGTGGAAGCGTGTTGAGCGGTACAGTTTTATAGTCCAAACGTAAAGTGATATCAAAACATGTCCGGGAATGGACTCGTCAACACCGTCACTGAAATTTTGTGGAAAGTGGTGCGAAAAGTCAGTTTCAACTTGAGAATTTTCCCTCTGAATATATTATTTCATTTTTCAACTTTATTTCTATTGTTTAGGGTGAATTCCAAACACAAAAAGAAGCAGCCTGGGCCATCAGTAATTTGACCATATCGGGTAATCGTGAACAAGTAGCTAAGCTGGTTCAAGAAGGTGTTATTCCTCCATTCTGTGATCTATTAAGCTGCAAAGATGCGCAAGTCATTCAAGTCGTACTAGATGGTATCAATAATATGCTCAAAATGGCAGATTCCCAAGTCGATACATTGGCCAATATGATTGAAGAATGTGGTGGTAAGTTTAGTTATGATAATGAGCTACATACAATAGAGATAAGAGATACTACTAGTAGTTCTGTGAACTTTAGACCTCAATCAAATTTTGGTTCGCTTTTTGCCCCGGGTGGTCGAATAGTGCCCAAAAAGTATTCAACTAATTCCATTAATATAATTAATGTCCATTCCATTCATTATATTCAGAGAGATATCTAAAATCGGACATGACGTTCGAAAGCTATCAAAGAAAAATCGTGGTGTTAAAAGAAGACCTAACTTCGTTCGGTCAATTGTTTTAATGTTATTTGAATGCTCGAGAATTGTTATCAGAGAAGAGATCTGATAAATGTAACTCTTACATCAATATTTAAATGGTATTTTGTCGGGCCGATAGATGTCAAAGTCAACATCGGTTTGACGATGATATCCTTGGCGTTATTGAAGGTTTACCTTATAATTGCTTCTTCCAAACTACTAACAGAATAATGGAGCGGTGACCGTTTCCCTTTTAATCTGAGATTGTCAGGGTTTATCTTGCTTGCACTTGTACAGACGTATTGCTCTGACATACATTTATCATCGAAGGTGCGCAAAATGGTGGTCCTGCCAGGTTACATTTATAAGGTCCATTTGGATTTGAAAGAAATAAAATCCATTACTTTTTTTCTGTTATTTCGACTGGAGGTGAAATGGTGAATTTATACTGATTGACCTACTTGGCAGATCTTTTTGACTTATTATCTAAAATAATACTGTCTGTTTAAAACAAAGTATTATATTAAATTCTACTTTTTATTTTTTCTCCAGGTTTGGATAAAATCGAAATGCTTCAAAATCACGAAAACGTTGAAATTTACAAATTGGCTTATGACATTATTGAACGATATTTCTCTGAGTTAGACGATGAAGATAATCTAGTGCCACAAGTTACAGATGGAGGCTTCGAGTTAGATCAAAATCCCACCATTCCTAATGAAGGATTCAAATTCTGATGGGACGTCGTAGAAGAAGAGTAATAATAAATTCATGTAATTATGTTTCCACTGGCCCCTCCCTCTGCTCCCTTCCTTATGTAAATTAAATTAAAACGACGTTTTACGGAACGCCAAGGAAATATGTGCCCCTTAAATAATATAAATTTATGTAAACTATTGAAAACGCTTTAGGAAATATGTATGTTCGTGAGAACAGTACTTATTCCTACCCCATATAAGTAACACCTCAATGGGTTGTTGTTGTTATTATTGAAAGTTCATATTAGTCGTGCAAAAAATAGATTTAAGAAATATACAGAGAGATTCAAAATACCATAATACTTAGAGGCGTGGTTTACTTGGAAATAATTTATTTTACGAACTTGTGTCCGGAAGAAATGTTTCTCTTTTGCTCTAGGATCTTTCCAAAGGTTAAAAATAATGATTTTTTTTTTGCATAAAGGAAAAGTACAAGATACGCACATAAACGAAATTTGTTTTACCTCTTTTTTGCGTATTTCTATGCCATGTTATCGTTTTATATAAGAAAATCGATTATTTTTATATCACTTGAAAAACTCTTATAGCAGAGGGAAAGGATTTTCTGTCATGAGTTCATAGAATAGTCTTAAATTAGTCCTAGGAACAACCCTCTATAGGATTATGGTGGAGTTCTATAAAAGGAGATCTATGCTACTAGATAAATTTATAAAATTATTAATACTTTAATTTATTTACCATGGAAAGTCACTTTTTCATCAAATTTATAAAAATGTCGGTAACCAATCCGAAAAATCTTATGGTGTCGTCTTTTGACTCAGAGGGAATCTGACATTTTTATCAATTTGAACAAAAAGTGTTTCTCATTAGTAAATAAACTAAGTTTAAATGTTTGACGAAAAATTTCCAGATTTTACTCCATTTACTATTTCTTGTACTGACAACAGAGACATTCGAATCGTGTTGATTTTTAGTTTGAAATAAAAAATGTCCACAAACCAATTTCTTTTGATCTCAACTTGACGATTTTTTTAACTGAACAGAGAAAAAATGTGAACAGATCAAACTGGGATTTTGATTTTTTTGGCGCAACAATTTTACATCGAAGTTTTTTCTGTCTGTATAGAATCTTGGCTCCCATAATATGGTCCCGTTGTTGTTGTTGTTGTTGTTGTTGTTAACGTTCTCAATGACTCTCACTGTGTCTCCAGGCCAAGAAAGGCGGCCTCTCCAACAGGATCTATCCATAATGCTGACGGCTCTAGATTAGTTGGGTTTGATGGAGAGTTGCTGGCTGTTCATGACGTAAATCATGAGCACAACGATCAGATACTTCAGGGTTTAGCAAGGATCTATATACAAATTCTTTGAGGAAGTATTTGGAGCAGCACGGCTGGGCCCAACGGAGGAAAAACATAGTGAGTTGTTGTCGGAACGGTGTTGATGGTCTTTGGCCGTGCCCGAGGGCACGTGTAGCCCCGGTACGAAGAACCAACCATCTTGGGGGCCATATGGTCCCGTGATAATTATGTATGTGTAAAGAAAATAAAATCCTGTATGAGAGAGAAATATTTTTATTATTTTAAAACTGAAGAAAAAAAATTTCGGTCTGGGTTGGTTTTAAAAAAATAATGTGGAAAAAATATCTGTTCAGGTGAAATAGAAACTCATATAGTTATTCGTTTTTCTGTCAACTTTTCTCGGCCAAAGAAGTTGTGCTTCTGTTTTTACCACGATTACTCTGAAAAGCGTGGTTCGATTTTCTAAAAAAAGAAAAGAAAGGACCTTCGGTGAGATCAGGAAGAAATATGACTAATATTTGTGTAGGTCTGTTGAAATGAGCGCGGTTTATATTGTTCATAGACCTGGTGTAGTGATTAAGAGTAAACAAAATGTTGTTGTTTGTAATTACATACATATATCAAGAAGTTATTCATTTATTTGAACATTTCTGATCGAAATTATTATTATTATTTTGTTATTAAATATAGAGACAAACAAATTGTGCTGAAAAATAAATTATTATTAAAATCAAACTTGCTATTAAAGTAAATATATTAAAGTTATTTTTTATTTTAAAAGAGAGGTTTATTTTTATTAATTAGTGTGTGATACTTTGTAAGGTATGCGGTTTAACTGTATTTTGATTGTTATATAGCCCAGTGACAGACTTTGACTCTTGTAATGCCGTCATGTATCTATGGTATTTCTAGGCTTTTTATGATTTGTTTAGAGACAACATTGACATATTTCTATTAATAGGTACAAAAATATTTTTTGTTACTCAATTTAACATTAGTGTGAGACTCCATTTTCAAGAGAACATTCATAAGTTGAGCTTTTCCATGTTTACAAAGCTTTTGAGATTTTTAAGGGGAGCATTGTACAGTTTCACAATCTCTACTTGTGTGATATAAATTCCAATAAGAACGTATACAGTTCCTGAGATAGGGTCCTCTGGGCGACGAGCAAACAAGCGTAGTAATAGGCTTTCTCACTTTACTTGAGATAGCGACGACCTCAATTTAACTGAACTATTTGTGTCACCCCACGCTGACTTTTTTTAATCTCTCCCCAGACCAGAGGTAGAAATCACGGAGGATTTTTGCTTTGTTTGTTTGTTTGTATATGAATGGATTTCAAAATTTTACGTATTATCTTCCGTATTTCAGAATGAATACCAAGGTGGCCTGTTAGATTTGGACATGAAGTATCAAAAATTATGCCCATGATTCTAAGGGTGTTTTTGGGAGTAGTATTCGAACCCACACTATTTTTTCAATTCGTTTTACTTAGGAGGGCTTTGCATCCCCAAACAGCCAATAACAGTTCTGAACACGTCCGAGGTTGCTTATTTTAGTGTCTGATGGGAACTTGTTAAAGTTGTTGGTTACATCTTAAACTTTTTTTTTCTAGATCTAGAATAATCTACTGTATCTTTTGCTGTTACGTATCCACATCCACAACGATTTTAGTGAGCTTGACTTTGTGCGGGAAATATTAATACAAGTTCTAAATAATCTTTCTTCATTTCAATTTGTTTCATTCTAATTTCATTTTTCCCATTTGAAGGAATTCTTTTTTTATTGAACCTACTTTTGGGAAGTATGTCACATTTGCTGGAATGAGAATCGCGTCCTGACGAGTTGGTTCGTTTTGGTGAAGAAGAATTTTGACTTTTCATTTTTGGTGAGTATTGTTTTTTTCGATTTATTTCTAAATTGTCAAGGCGGTTTTGTTCCTGTGGAGCATAAAACAGATATTCGTAAAATAAAATTATAAAAGTTCGATGTGTAATTTCTCAAAGTAGCCTAGGAATTTTAGGAAAAGAAAAAACATGAATTGATGTTTCCAAAATGTTAAGACTAGACAGACCTTCCTAATCAATATTATTGGAATTGAACGAGCTGTTCTGAGTTTTATAGTTGGACATTTTGATTTTTAAGTAATTTTTTTTTTTTTCGACAAATATCTCGGGAAGGGTTAGTTTTATCGATTTTTTTACTGGGCATTCATGAACGACATTTAAATATTTTATAAAACTAGTTGTATACATTTCGTACTGTATTTTTAGTATGGAACCCTTTAAATTATTTATGTGACTTTCTCAATTAATTAGTCCTACACACCAAATTTCCGCTTTCGGACGAAATTTTTATTTTTCGATTTTTAGATTTTTGAAGCGTAAAATATCAAATTATGGGCGGCGTTTTATAATAGCTAGAGTCAATATCAGAAAAATAAATAATAAAACCATGTTTGTGCTAAATTGTTCAATTTTTTTTCCATTATGAATAACGGCACGGTAAAGTTGGCCGGGATAATTTACCTTCCTCATTTCCTCAGATGCCAATGTACTGCTTCTCCTTCTTGATAGACGGGGCTTGGGAGGCTCATATGGTATCCTCGCTTCTGGTAGATTCGACTGTAACTAAACAAGTTTTAGATCTCGAATCAACACTGCGCATATTAAAAAACTTTAAAAGTGATTAATTCGTATATTAGTTTGTATTCAAATTGATTGATCGAACCAAGTGATGTGTCTCCACGATTTTTTAAACATCTTTTTGTCTGTTTGTTTCAGTCTAACTCTCAAGAGCCTTGTTCGATTTTGATGAAACTTGATATAAATATTTATACCCAGTTTCGGAGAACTCATGGTGTTCATTTTAACTGAGTGAGTACACAGAAGTACTAGTTTATTACCGATCAATATGAAATGAATGCTACAGGCACATACCTCACTCTGATAGCGATGAGGCATACATCCAACACACCTTTCTTTTCGATTTTTTGGACCTTCAATCGGTATGTGCAACTGTGGTGGGTCTTCTTTTCTCTTTACTTTAAATATTTCAATTCGATGAAGAAAACTGAAAGAAATAAAATGGTCATGTGCAAGTTTTACTTGTTGTAAAAGTTGAATGTAGAATACATAATTTTTAACAATGAATACGGTTTTGTTTGGTTTTCAAAGTGGCGGACATTTTGTATTTATCCCAAAACTCATTACCTACTTGTCTAAACGAAATAGTCTATTTTTATGTATTATTATCCAAGACAATTCAGAGTGGACGCGAACAGAACATAGTCTGGCTAAGGAAAAATATCCTGATGGTGGACAATTTTTAAAATTTTAATTGTCGTCTAAATGAGTTGATTGACACTGACCAAGACACCGAAATACTTTGTGAACGGAAAAATATCAAACTTAATTGATCAACTCAGTCAACTTCAAGAAGAATTCAGTAGGAATTCCCGATGTTTCATATGCCACCTGACAAAGCTCTGTAGATCACCACCAACTATTGATGTTGATGCTGTGCCGGACAGGATTCAAAGAAACTGATTGAATAGTTTTTGGCTGAAGTATTTGAACATTTATCATAGTGTTGCTAAATGGCCTGTTAAAATGCCTTTGCAATTCTCATCCACATACGTCTGAAAGGTTGAGAACCTCTAATGCTTAGATTGCGATTGCTATCTCTGAGGGTTTTGATTAATTGCTGATGTTAAAATAACACCACAATACATAATGTGTCTCTATCCCTTAATAATTGAAAACTCACTCAGGGGGAGGCTCTCTCCAGCAATTATCCACACGACATGTCTCCATAATTCGGTTTAAATGTTTCATTAAAATAAAATTATCATCCTCTATTTTTTTACATCTTTCGTATTCCTTCTGCAGCTTTTTACGTTTTAATTGAACATGATCTCTTGATTCTGGACTTTTAACATCAATTGCTGGCAAAGCTGATTGTACCTTAAAATAGAAAGTATTGATAGTTTAGTTAATTGTATACCTGACACATTTCCACTAAATTTGAACGTCTAAAAAGATAAAAAAAAAAAAATGTTAAAAATCTCACTTTAGTTGGTCAAATATGTTATTTACGAAGATAAGAAGCAGACATGTATTTGGAAACACATTTTTTCATGAACATCTATTTAATTAATGGACACTAAAATTTAAACACTTGCAGTACAAAAATCAAAAATGTATCAATAAAAAAAATCAGCACATAAGTAGTATTCACACTAAGCAGTGACAGTACCGGTAATTGATTCCCGCTGACCATGAGCTCACAGCGATGTCCTGTCCCGTGCAGTTCTAGTTTATCGGTTGGATCACTTTCCGGTCATGACACTACACTGCTTAGTGTGAATGCTCAGAAACTTGGTTAGTAAATAAAAAAAACCTTTCTCCGATGATCCAAGTATCGTCTTCTTTGCCAAGGAACGACCAATAAGTTCTCCCTTCTGGACAACATTTCGACTGCTTCATTCAGCTTAATCTATAAAATAAAAAATATCATTAGATATGTCTATAAAATAAAAAATATCTTAAGTAGGTACCTGTAATTTTTAACAGACAGGTACCTACTTAAGTTAAACATCATGGGAGTGGTCCTGTGGTCAGTTTTCGGATAAGTGGGTACATAACGTGACCTGCAAGTAACACTCAAACTGACCACTGCCACGTTGCATAGATATTTCAGAGGGTTCACTCATCCTCGACAAGGAACTGAAAATCTGTTATTAAGGCAGTGGAACACCTGGGACCTTTATAAGTTAAACAGTGGTCAATTTTTGGATAAGTGGGTACATAACGTGACCTGCAAGTAACACTCAAACAGAAATTAAAAATCTGTTATTAAGGCAGTGAAACACCAGGGACCTTTATTTTCTAGTTGTAATAGCTGCCTCCCACAGCCACAGCTGCTCCAAAAATAAATTCATCACAACTAAATTTAGACCCCATTACCTACTTAAGAAGCTAAATGATGTAGCAGAAAATCTTGCTAGCAGATTTTTTTATTTTATTATTTTCAATAATGAACCTTTGAAATCGTCACGAAAAAAAAATATACCCCCTCAAAATTTGATATTTTACGTTTTTTCTGAACGATTAAAATACTTTAGCAATCTTCTGCTATTAGAAGACAAGATAAAGTTGACGTCTACCTAAAGTCCTTTTGTTATTTTTCAATGTTAGATATATTTTATTTATACTCTTTATTTTCTTATATTTATTTATTTATTTACGGTAAAATTAATAAAAAATCAAATGAGGAGTAGGTAAGTACCTAGAGGTATACCTACGTTCTTTTACTTCAATTTTTTTTTTTTTTTTAGTTCTCACGCTTTAATCAATAGCGAAGGAATTCTGAAAACGTTGCACGCTACCTTTTCATCGTGTTTCCATGACGACCTAAACAGATTGGTCAATTTATAAGCCTGGCGTATTAACAAAAAAAAATGTCCGTTATGCAGTTTAAGCTGTTTAAACACAGCAAGGGCGTAGCCAGCATCTGGCCTAGGGGGGGGGGGGG